>VXBP01000241.1:180395-210445 GCA_013400115.1 Rhinopomastus cyanomelas | reverse complement strand
GGTGCTGGGGGGTTAGCAAAGGGTTAGAAAAATTGATCGAAGCCGATGGAGCAGGGGCTCCACAGAGTTAATGAAGCAATTAATGATGATCAGGGGGTCACTCTGGAGGCTCTGCTGTGCAGAGACATCGGGGTGCGGTTGGGGGTGCAGCTTGGAGCGAGACTTCAAGGCTGGCCAGAGTCTCTCAGGGAGGCTGGGATCTTCTGGGAGGGACACGGAGAACAAGTTGGGGTGAAATGGGGAGAGAAGAGGGTCCTGAGAAGTGGGGGAGCTCTGAGAACGGCCTCTCCACCCTGAAAATCGCCAGCCTCAAGGAGCAGACAGGAAGGTGCGGGATGCAGCTCCCGAGACAGCCGCTGACACCCCGGGATCCCGAGCAGCAGCGAGGGGCGGCAGGCAGGGAGCTCTGAAATGTCAAGTCCCGCCGGTCTGCGGGCGCTGGCTCCATCCCAGTTGCTCCTGGAAATGGCAGGAGGCTGTTTTGCATCTCAAGCAGAGCCCGCTGACAGCTACCCTGGTCCTTCCCTGGCAGAGCCGCTGCTGCAGGGGCCGCAGGGTGGGTTTAGGGAGGGGGAGGACCAGCGCGCAGCGAAGCCCGGAAGGGGGTTAATGAACCCGGATTAATTGCAGCCAGCCCCCGCGAGCAGCCCGGGCAGCCGAGCGCGGCCGGGCGGGCGGTGACCCTGCCTCTGCTGCTCTAATCTCCCCCGGAGCTCTCCATTAACCTGCCGGGCTGCGCTGGGAGCGGGTCACCCCATCCATCTGTCGCAGCCGCAGCCTCCGGGCCGGGCTGGCTGCGAGGAACGGAGCCGCTTCTGGGGCTCCAGCAGCGCCCTGGCCACCGCAGTTGGGAGGCAAGTAGCCAGCTGGGACACAAGTGTGAGTAGCGGCATCCTCCAAGGCAGGTCCAGTGGCAGCGACAGCATCACCTCCTCCCCTGGCAACGACTCCCTGCCAGCTCAGATACAACTACCCAGCGCTGGAGGCTGCTGGGCTGCCCGGAGCTGGAGCCAAACTGGTTGGGGAAGGTGCCCGAGGGGCCAGCAAAGTGAAGGTGCACGGGGAAACTGGTTCCACTGGGAGTAGACAACCAACCCGAACCCTCGGGGCAGAGGGAAGGAGAAAGGACCAAGCGTGAGGAGATGCTGAGCTGCAGGAGAAGGGACTGGTCAGAGAATACCCCTGGGGACTGAGGCCGGGGCTGCTCCTGCAATGTGGGGTCTCTCGAGACCCAGCAGCTCATAGAATCGTGGAGTCAGGGACTGGGTTGGGTTGAGAAGGGAGCTCAGAGCTCCCCCAGTGCCCCAAGTCCCTGCCAGGGGCAGCGACACCTCCCCAGACCAGGCTGCCCCCAGCCCCATCCAACCGGCCCTTGGACTCTGCCAGGGCTGAGGGAGCAGCCACAGCCTCCCTGGGCAACCTGTTCCAGGGCCTCGGCCCCTTCCAGGGAGCAATTTCTGCCTCCATCTCCCCTGCTGGAGCTGGAACTGGGAACCCTTGTCCCAGCACTGGATCCCTGGGGAAAGGTCCCTCTCCAGCTTCCCCAGAGCCCCTGGAAGCTGCTCTGAGGTCCCCCTAGAACCTTCTCCTCTGCAGCTGAGCAGCTCCTCGACTCCCACTTCCCTCTCCCCACTTCTCAGGACCCTACTCTCTCCCATCTCTAACCCTCCCAGAAGATCCCAGTGTGGCCCCATCTGCCCTGCGAGGCTCCAGCTGAGCAGCCCCAGCTTCCTCAGCCTGTCACAGAATCATTCAGGCTGGAAAAGACCCCTGGGATCATCGAGTCCAACCATCAACCCTCCTCTACAACTTCACCCCCAAACCCCCAGAGCAGAGCAGCTCCAGCCCCATCGCAGCTCTCAGAGCTCCAACCATCTCCAGCGCCGGCACTGCCGCTTCCCCGTTTCCATCCCAGGACATCCCCTGGCAGCCTGAAGCCAAGCTCCATCCTCCCCAGCACCTCCTTTCCCTTCGAGAACCCTCTGAGCTGCCTCCATCCATCCACCCCTCCCCAATCCATCCACCCCTCTTTCCCCACTTCCATCCATCCATAGAATCATCAGGGATTGGAAGGGACCTTGAAAGATCATCTAGGCCAATCCATCCCCATCCACCCACCATCCACCCAACCATCCATCCCTCCACCCATCCCTCCCTCCCTCCATCCCTCCCTCCCTCCGCGGCAGCCCCCCGGGGCGGAAGGACAGGCGCGGCGCGGCCGGGAGCGCTACTCATTCTTTATATCACCGGGAAGAGGAGCAGTGTCGATGTACAATGCGTCTGTCGTGGGTTTGTGCTTCCGATGGACACCGTGTACATAGTACAGATCCCGAGAGAACTCCACGCTCACACACTTGGAAGGCAGTCGGAGAGACCAGGGCGAGAGGGCAGGGGGAGGGGGGANATCCTGTGGGAGGACACAGGCAGAGGGAAAGAAAACAAAAAGAAATCAAAACAACCTCCTCATTTAAGAAAAGACTAAGTCCAGGAAAAGGAGGGAGGGAGGGAGGGAAGGGGAAATCAAATAAATAAATGAAAGGCAATGAAGCACAGGGAGGAATCCATAAGAAAATTTATGGACGTGGCCGGCCCCGTGGTCTTTGGGCGATCGCTGGATACAAAGGACTGGCCCCCAGTTCCTAGGTCCGGTCAGGAAGCAGGACATCAGTGACAAGAGTAACGCTGGGGTGACTGACGGTGCCGACAGGGACGAGAGGGAGTCGCGGGGTCGGGAGCCGGAGCGGCTGAGCAGACTTATTGCGAGAAGCTTGGGGAGCTAAGGAGCACTTCAGCCCCGCGGGGGCTCTTGCCTGACCTGGGGGGCCCGGGGGGCCAATCTGCACCGAGCCCAGAGCGCAGCGGGGCCGGGGAGCAGCGGCTCGGCCGGCGCCGGATCCCGAGGGTCTGGATGCCGGGGAGGGGGCGCTGACCGGCGGAGCAGCGGTGGTCCCAAGGCAACGGGCTGGTGCCCCGAGGGTGCCCGCAGCTGACGGCGCCCGGCGGCAGCTGCTGTCGGGAGGCTTCGGTGTGGGGTGGGAGCCGGGGGGTCCCCGGCTGGGACGGGGGTCAGCGAGCTCCGCGCCCGGGCACCGCCGAGGAAGACGTTTCGGGGCCAGGCTGGGCTGCCGCGGGGGCACCGCCGGGCTCCCCGGGAGCTGCCGAACCCGCCGCCGGGGCTGCCTCGGGCGACGGCGGAGACGGGCGGGCGGAGGGGCTGCGGTGGAGGCTCCGCGGGCGAGCGGCTGCTTCTTCTTGGCTTCTGGGTTCCGAGTTAAAAAGGCCGGGGGGAGCCGAGAGGGGAGGGCAGGCGCCGGGCCGGGCCCGCTGGCCAGCCCGCTGTGCGTGTGGCTCCCCGCGCCGCGGGGGCGACCGGGGCCGGAGCGTCCTCGAGCCTCCGGACTAGCGGGGGTCGGGGCGGGCACGTCGGGTTCGGCCGCCTGGCCCGGGGCCCGGGGCCGTCGCGCTTGTCCGTGTCCCACCGCGGCGAGGAGCAAGGTCCCCTGGGCTGTGTCTCCCTCCGCTGCCGGCGGGGAGAAGGGCGGCTCCCGGGGGGCTTTGGTAGCTCAGGTTGTACATCCAGACGTCGGTTAGCAGGTGAAGTCCTCAAAGGTGCCCCGGGCCGGGTGGTGAGGTAGGATGTTGGCTGCGTACGTCATCCCTGCCGGGTGGCCCCGTATGCTCTCGCAGGGGTTCTGCGGGCGAGCGGCACGCTGGGGTCACTGGTCTCACCCAGGCTCCCCCACCGGCCACCAGAGACCGGACCCCAGCCCCAAACAGCATCTCCAGCTGTTCCCCACCTCTGCCCCACTCTCCACCCCATCCCTACAGGCTCTGGCAGCACCGCCCCAGCTGTGCAGCAGCACTGGGTGAGCACTTGTCTGGGGGAGCAGCGGAGGAGAAAGGGACCTGGGGGTGCTGGCAGCCAGCAGGATGGCCAGGAGCCAGCCATGGGCCCTGGTGGCCAAGAAGGCCAATGGCACCCTGGGCTGGATCAGGAGTGGGTTGGTTAGTAGGGTTAGTAGAGCAGAGAGAGGTTCTCCTGCTTCTCTGCTCTGCCCTGCGGAGACCACAGCTGGAATCCTGTGCCCAGCTGTGGGCCCCTCAGCTCCAGAAGGACCCAGAGCTGCTGGAGAGAGCCCAGGGCAGAGCCACAGGGGTGATGGAAGGAGGGGAGCATCTCCCTGCTGAGGAGAGGCTGAGGGAGCTGGGGCTCTGGAGCTGGGAACAAGGAGCCTGAGGGGTGACCCCATGGGTGTTGATCAAGATGTGAAGGGTGGGTGTGAGGAGGATGGAGCCAGGCTCTGCTCAGGGGCACCCAGTGACAGGACAAGGGGCAGCGGGTGTGAGCTGGAGCAGAGGAGGTTCCACATCAGTGTGAGAAGGACCTTGTTCCCAGGGAGGGTGCCAGAGCCCTGGCAGGGGCTGCCCAGGGGGTTGTGGAGTCTCCTTCTCTGGAGACATTTCAAACCCTCCTGGGCTGTTCCTGTGCAGCTGGATCTGGGGGATCCTGCTGTGGCAGCAGGGGGATTGGGCTGGGTGATCTTTGGGGGTCCCTTCCAGCCCCTGCTGCCCTGTGGCTCTGTGCTCCCCCTGCTCCTGTCCCTCGAGCCCTGGCCCCCACAGCAGGGGCAGCTCCGGGGCCGTGCCGGGTGCTTACGTGGCGCTTGACGTCGTCCATGCTCAGCGCGACGCCCTTGTCCGTGTTGTTCCTCTTGTGGCTCTTGCGGCACTTGCCCCGGTGGCACAGCCGGTGCTTTATCACCTGCCGGAGCCGGACGTCAGCCCCGCGGGCGGCCCGTGGCCGGCGCCTTCCCCTGTCCCGCGGGGGGGAGGCCGGTCCGCGGCGGCGGCGCTCACCTCGTAGGCGTAGTCGAAGAGCTCCAGCACCGTGAGGATGCTGGCCCCGATGAACAGCCCCATCTGCCCTCCGATGTCCCCTGCAGAGGAGAGAGAGGAGGCACCTGGGCATCGAGGGGCTGCAGCGGGGCCGGAGGAGGGCGACGGAGCTGGGGAAGGGGCTGATGGGGAGAGGCTGAGGGAACTGGGGGGTTGAACTGGAGGCTGAGGGGAGACCTTGTGGCTCTTTACAGCCCCCTGAGAGGAGGGTGGAGAGAGGGTGGGATTGTCTCTTCCTCCCAGTCACCTCCAGACAAGAGGAGCTGGCCTCGAGCTGCCCCAGGGTTGGCCACCTCCTCCCTGCCAGAGGGCTCAGGGGCTGGAACAGGCTGCCCAGGGAGGGGGGCAGTCACCGTCCCTGGAGGGGTTCAACCACCAAAGAGCTGTGGCCCTGGGGGACAGGGTTTGGTGGGCTGGGCTGCTGGTTGGACTGGGTGAGCTGGGAGATGTCTCCCCACCTTCCTCATTCCATGATTCACATCCCAATAAGGGTGGAAGTTGGTGGGGAGGGGTCTTGGGCTCCTCCATCCCCAGGGGAGGTGGGAGGTGGGTCTCTTCCCACCTCCACGATCCCCGTGACTCTGACGCTGTGACCACCGAGGGACGAGGCTAGTGGCCAAGGGAGCGGCGCAGGGGCAGAACCCAGCACCCAAGCAACCAGCACATCCCGGCGCCTTGGGAACAGGACTGGGGTGCCGGGGCCGGCACGAGGCCACCCCGCTGGAGGGGACCACCGGGTGCTGCCACAGGGACCCGGCGGCACCAGCAGCACCAGGACCACTCACCCAGCAAACCGGCCACCTCGTAGGCCTTCTTCTGCTCAATGGTCTCGTAGTTCAGGGCTTCAAAGAAGATGTCCAGCACCAGGATGTTCTCCCTGCGCGGGACAGAGGCGGCGCCGGGGTCAGCGCGGGGCCCTGGGGCCGAGGGGCCAGAGCCCCCCGCGTGCCCGCCCCGTGGCCGCGGGCTGTTACCCGATGTACTGCTCCGACTTGTTGTACTTCTTGGCCAGGTACTTGGCCGAGGCCTTGCTGGGGATCTTCACCATGGAGAGCTCTTTGCCGTAGCGGGTCACGTTGCAGGGCATCTCGCAGACACAGTACTCGTTGTCCTTCTCCACCAGGAAGTCTGGCGGCGGGGAGATGGAGGGAGAGATGGAGCAGCCCAGCCTCCCGGCCCGGGCTCGGTCAGGGAACCATCCGGGGCTGGGAAAGCCCCTTCGGGATCCTCCAGCCCAACCGCCAGCCCTACGGCCCCGCAGCCACCACCCCAGCGCCTCGAGCCCCCTGGCTGCCCGTCGCTTGTACCCGTGGGTGCCTCCCCACATCCCTGGGCAGCCCCTGTTCCAAGGGCTCCCCACTCTTGCTGGGAAGAACTTTCTCCTCAGACCACCCAGACCCCATCCCCTCTGCTCCTGTCGCCAGTCCCTGGGGAGAAGAGGCCAACCCCCCCTCACTGCAGCCTCCCTCCAGGGAGCTGTGGGGAGCAGAGGGGTCTCCCCTCAGGCTCCTCTCCTCGTGGCAGAGCAGCCCCAGCTCCTCCAGCCTCTCCCCACCCACCAGCCCTGCTCTCCAGACCCCAACCCAGCCCCAGCTCCCCCAGCCCTGCTCTCCAGACCCCAACCCAGCCCCAGCTCCCCCAGCCCTGCTCTCCAGACCCCAACCAGCCCCATGGTCCCTCCCTGCCCCCTCTCCAGCCCTTCCCCGTCCCTCCCATCCTGTGGCAGCCAAACCGCCCCCAGCACTCGGGGTGCCCAGTATCGGGGCAGGACCACTCCTTGACCCTGCTGGCCCCCCCAGCCCGGCTCTCCAGACCCCAAACCCTCCATGTTTCCCCCCCCCGCCCGCAGCTCCATCCTGCCGGGGTCCCTCGGGGCCGGGCAGCCTCACCTAGGGCTGGGTCCGCGCACTCCTTGTACTGCTCCGGGGTGCAGTAAGGGGCATCGCCTGGAGGGGAGACACACAGCGGGGTTCTGGGCGGCGGGACGGCGCGGGGGGGCTCGCCGGGGGCCCGCGGTGGCCACGGGGCTCACCTGGCATGTGCACCATGCGGCAGTTGCAGTTCTCCACCAGGTAGCGGGTCTCGCAGTCGATGCGGCAGGCGGTGATGCTGTAGGTGTCGTAGAACTCCGAGTCGCCCACCATGGCCTTGCAGTCGCCCCAGGGAGGGGGCAGGTAGATGAGCTGGCGTTTGCGGGGGTAGAAGCCATGAGGGAGCAGAGCAGAGAGGGGGACAGACCCCCCCTCGCTGCACCGTCCCCCTCGCCGCTGGGCGCAGAGAGGGGGAGGAGGGGACATCCCAGACCCCCGCCCGGCCCTCCAAACCCCTACCCGCTGCTCCTGGCAGGACACGAAGGTCTGGAAGCCGGGAGCCACCCCGAAGCCCAGCTGGTCGATCAGCGGCGGCTCGTCCTGGCTGTGGATCTGCACCTTGATCCCGGCCTCGAACGAGGTCTCGTCTGCAGCGGAGGGGAGCGGGGTGGGCACCCTGCCCACGCCAGAGCCCCCCGGGCTCCCACCCTTCTGCCCCCCGGCACAGCCCCTGGTTCCCGTGTCCCTCCGCCTGCTGCGCCCTCGCCCCCTCCCGCCCCAGCGCCCGGCGAGAGCGGCGGGGATGCTGCCGCCGCCGCTATTTATGAACGGGGGGGGGCTGCTGGTCCAAGCCCGCGGGGGGGTTGCCATGGTGAGGAGGAAGAGGCGAAGACAAGGACCCGAAGCGACGGGAAGCGGCGGGAGGGAAGAGCAGGGAGCCCCCTGGGCTGGCGAGCTGGGAGCGGGGCTGGGGAGGGGGGTCCCCCGGGTGCGGAGCTGCTGGGGCGCTGGGCTACCTGTTTCCCCCCAAACGGGCAGGTACTCGTCCTGCTGGATGTCCAGCATGATCTCCAGCCCGTTGCCGGTGCCCCCCTTCATGCTGATGAGCCGGGGCTTCCCGTCCTGCCCCGAGTTGAACGTGTAGCACTTCCCGTAGCGGGTGAAGACCTGCGGGACAGGGCTCGGGTGGGACCGGGGCACCGAGCCGCTGGCACCCTGCACCGGAGAGGGCACCGGCACCCCCAGCCCGAAAGGCAGACTCCCACTCAGGCTCCTCTCTCACTGCTGGAGAGCTGGAGGCGAGGAGAGGGTCCCCCGCCAGGGCAGAGCGATGGTCTGGACCGGGAGGGGAGACTTTGCAGCACCTCGACCCCACGGACCCCACGGCAGCCCCCAGCCCTGCGGCCACAGCGGTGCTTCCTGCAGAGGACGGGGCTGGATGGGATCCCGACCCCCCCCCCCATCGCTCCTCGGCCCCTCCATCCCCTGCCTTCACCCCCCTGCGCCGAGCCCCTGCCAGCCAGCCCAAGGGGGCAGGTGGGGCCCGAGCGAGCGGTGGGAACCCTGGGGTGGAGGTGCCAGGGGGCTCTCTGCACCACGGCATCAGGGAACAGCCACCCAGGGCTGGGAAAGCCCTTCAGGATCCTCCAGTCTGACCTCCCCCCCTGCAGCCCCCAACCACCACCCCAGCTCCTCGAGCCCCCAGCTGCCTGCTGGTTGAATCCCCGCAGGGACTGTGCCTCCCTGTTCTAAGGGCCCCCCACTCTTGCTGGGAAGCAGCTTTACCTCAGACCCTCCCCTGGCACCCCCTGACCCCATCCCCTCTGCTCCTGTCGCCAGTCCCTGGGGAGAAGAGGCCAACCCCCCCCACTGCAGCCTCCCTCCAGGGAGCTGTGGAGAGCAGAGGGGTCTCCCCTCAGCCTCCTCTCCTCCCGGCTGAGCAGCCCCAGCTCCCTCAGCCCCCCAACCCTCCCCACCCTGCGGTGCCCACACTGCCCCAGTGCTTGGGGTGCAGCCTCGCTGGTGCCAGTGCAGGGGCAGCATCACTCCTGGGTCCTGCTGGCCACCCCGGTGCTGAGCCAGGCCAGCTGGGGGCTCAGCCAGCACCCCCAGCTCCATCTCCACAGCCGGTGCCAGCCCCGGCTCCTACGAGACCCGGCGGACGGGCCCGGAACGGGCGGGCAAGGCTGGCGCTGCCGCATCCCCAGCGGTGCCGGCTGGAGCCTCTCCCCGGCTCCTGGCCACCCGCGGGGGGCTACTCACCGCAGCAAAGTCCCCGGGGCCGCAGCGCTGGCCCCGGTAGCTGCAGCTCAGCAGCATGTCCTCCAGCTGGTGGCAAGTGCGGTTAAGGAACACAAAGAGGTTCAGGGGCTCCTCCTGGTCCTCGGGGCCGGGCTGGGCCGGGGAGAAGCCCAGCTCCATGCCGGGCTCGTAGTCGACCAGGGGCGCCAGGTAGAGCAGGTCCTGGCGGCTGAGCTGGGAGACCCTCACGCGGTTGATGTTGCAGAAGGTGACGGCGGGGAAGGTCATCTGGGGGCTCTCCTCCTCGCTGAGCAGGGTGACGTGGTGGTACTCCAGGTAGTAGGCGACGCGGTCGGCCACCTGGTAGAGGAAGACCGAGAGGGAGAGGAGGAAGGCCAGCGCCCACAGAGCCTGCCGAGCACCCAGGCTGCCCTCCACGAAGATGTGGCTCAGCCCGTGCAGGGTGCAGCTGCTGGCGAAGGCCACCAAGCCCGTGGCTGCTCCGGCGTCCTCCTCCTCCTCCTTCTCCTCCTTCCTGTCGCCGTCCTCCTCCTGCCCATAGAGGAGCTCGTCGGCCCTGGCTCCTCCGTCCTCGGTGGCTGCGGCCTCTCTGGGTCCTTCCTCGTTGGAGAAGGAGATGGTGCAGAATATCTGGAGAGGCATCGTCCAGCGTCGGGGTCCTGGCTCCAGCGTCGGGGTCCTGGCTCTGCTGTGGGGGTCCTGGATCTGCTGCAAGTGTCCTGGCTCTGCAGTGAGGTCCAGGCTCTGCTGTGGGGGTCCTGCAATTGCTGTGGGGGTCTTGAATCTGCTCTGGGGGTCCTGGATCCACTGTGGGAGTTCTGGCTTTGCAATGGCGTCCTGGATCTGCAGCAGGGTCTTGGATCCACTGTGGGGGTTCAGGGTCTGCTGTGGGGGTCCTGGATCTTCAGTGGGGTTCTGGATCCTCTGTGGGAGTCCTGGCTCTGCAGTGGGGTCCTGGATCTTCAGTGGGGTTCTGGATCCAGTGGGGGGGTCCTGGATCTGCTGCAGGTGTCCTGGCTCTCCTGTGCAGGTTTTGGATCTACTGTGGGGGTCCTGGATCTGCTGTGGGGTCCTGGATCTTCAGTGGGATCCTGGATCGACTGTGGGGGTTCAGGATCTACTGTGGGGTCCTGGCTCTCGTGTGGAGGTCCTGGATCCACTGTGGGGGTCCTGGATCCGCTGTGGGGGTCCTGGCTCCGCCGTGGGGGTCCCAGCTCCTGGTTCCCGTCCTGCCACTGCCTGGTGGGGCTCCCTGGTCAAGGTGTTGGGGATGAGGGCCGGGGCCGAGCAGGGAAGGAGGAAGGGGAAGAGGAGCGGGAGGTGAGCGGGAGGAGCAGAGGGATGCGGAGGGCACGGGGAGAGCAGGGAGGAGGAGAGGAGGAGCGAGGGGCGGTTCTGCGGGCTCCCCAGCTCCCCCGGGACCATCCAGGGCTGCGGCCGCCAGGACAGACCAGCGATGCCCCCGATCCCAGCAGCTCCGACACGCTGGGAGCTCCCCGAGACTGACCGGAGGTTCCGAGGGGCTGGCGAATGCAAGTGGCCACGGGCAAGCGGGTGCCAGGTCCGCATCCCCCATCCTCTCGGTGGAGCAGCGGGGCCCTGGCAGCCCGAGCAGCTGCTCCTGCCAGGCGGCTCCTGCGCTGCCGTATGTCGCCCTCGACGGGCTCTTGCTCAGGGCAGCTGGGGCCAGCGGTTGTCCCCAAGTGCGGGAGAGGCTGTCCTGCTGCGGATGGTCCCCGAAGGGCGTCGGGGTGCTGCCTCCAGCGGGGCCACCTCCCAGCCAGGGCTGCATCCGGGTGCTGCTGTGGTTCAGGTGGCTCCTCCAGCCGGCACAGGATGCGTCGCCTCCAGCATCCCGTCCCCACGGGGGCACCGGGGGGCTGCTTCCCTGTGGGACCCTGCCCGGGCTTCGAGCTGGAGCTGGGGGCTGCGGGCAGTGCCCTTGCTGCAGGGTGATGGGATGGAGTCGTAGGGTGGTGGGATGGAGCCGTAGGGTGGTGGGATGGAGCCGTAGGGTGGTGGGATGGAGATGCAGGGTGGTGGGATGGAGATGCAGGGTGATGGGATGGAGTCGTAGGGTGGTGGGATGGAGCTGTAGGGTGATGGGATGGAGATGCAGGGTGGTGGGATGGAGCTGCAGGGTGATGGGATGGAGATGCAGGGTGATGGGATGGAGCTGCAGGGTGGTGGGATGGAGATGCAGGGTGATGGGATGGAGTCATAGGGTGATGGGATGGAGATGCAGGGTGGTGGGATGGAGCTGCAGGGTGATGGGATGGAGATGCAGGGTAGTGGGATGGAGCTGTAGGGTGATGGGATGGAGATGCAGGGTGCTGGGAGCCAAGGAGGTGCCTCTTCCCCGCAGCCCTGCAGCAGCGCAGCCCCCCTGCTGCGGTTTCGCTCGCTCCCTGCACTCAGCAGCCGGTAAAAGCCTCGGCTGTGGCCACAGAGCAACCGCCAGCCCCGTCCTGGCACTGCCGCTGCCATGGGCAGCGCGAGGGGAAGGGGAGCAGCCAGACCCAGCAGTGCCCTGACACACTGGAGGGTCTGGGCGATGCCTGGGGGCGATGAGGGAGGTTGGCTGCTCTGCCTCCTCCCCGCCCTGGGCACCGTGGAGCCCCCAGTGCCAGCTCCCACCTCGGGCACCGTCAGACCGGGGAAACAGATGGCACCAGGAAACCCGAGCAAATCTGACCTGATAGGGTGCAACGCCCTCCCCAGCAAGGGACGGGCACCGGGGCTCAGGCACCACCAGTGAGGTGATGGGGGTTGTCCCTCGAGGGGCTCCCCAGCTCAACAACCCCGACTGGAGCCCCAGAACCGGCAGCTGGCACAAAGGTGGGGATGCTGTCAGCTCCTGGGACCTGGGGAGGGTGACCTTGGGGCCGAGAGCCAGAGCCACGGGATGAAATTTCATGAAGCCCAGAGCAAGGTCGTGGAGGTTGGGAGCCACCCAGAGAGGATGAGTTCATTCCAGGTAATGGGACTGGGCAACTGGGAGCCACTGGGCCCTGGGGACCAGGTCAAACCCGGACCCTTTGCCTTGGACAGAGGAGCTGCAGCTGCACCCCGGGCTGGGCCGGGCTGCAAAGGCAGGAGGGCTTCACCTGGGAGGGGCCTTGGGCTGGCTCAGCCCTGCAGGAGCAAACTGGGAGCGAGCTGGGAGCAAACTGGGAGCTTCACCTGGGAGAGGGTTTGAGGCTTTGGGCTGGCTCAGCCCTGCAGGAGCAAACTGGGAGCGAGCTGGGAGCAAACTGGTCTGATGACACACAAGCCAGAGGATGCTTTGGGGAAGGAGTGAGCACGTAGGAGCCGGCTGAGGCTGGGGAGGGCTTCCTGGTGCCCCCGGCTCCGGGCCAGGGAGGGTCTGTGCAGGGGCTGCAGGAGGGAGCAGAGGAGGGTGGAGGGGAAGCCCAGTGGGGTTCGTTTAGCCCTGGAGGGGTCAGTCCCTGAAGGTGCAGGTGAGAGGGGCTGGTCCAAGGGGGGTTTAACCCCGTCTCCTCGGGAGCAGCCACAGCAGGGGGGAAGGGAGGGAGAGAGAGATGCTGCAGTGGAAACCCTCCACCCTCTGCGGGGGCCAGCGACCTGCTGCTGAAACAGCTCTCGGAGGGCACCGAGGCTGCTCCCGGCCGCCGTGCGGGGGCCAGGCGGCTCCGGTTACCGCCATCCACCCCGGTGCCGACACCTGAGCCGGGCGCGAAGGTGACCGGCGGCAGCCTGAACTGACTCGGCCACCGGGGGCCGAAAGACCGGTGGCCCCGCGCTGCCGCCCGGCTCTGCGTGAGCCCGTGGGGCTGCCGGGGGAGCTGCTGGGCTCGCTCCAGCTCTTGGCTCGCCCGCGGCTATTTTTACCCTCTCTCAGGTGAAGCTCTGCCGGGGACCGGGACGGAAGATGCTATAATTAGCCCCGACAGCAGCCCCCGTGGCGGCTCCTGCCGGGACGCACCCACCGCTGGGTGCCGGGGCTGGCGCTGGCCGCCCTCTGCGAGGGGTGAAGGATGCCGCAAGGAGCCGAGGGCTTGGCTTTTCCCCGCGGCCCCGGGGTAGGTTCGGCCCCTTCGTCACGGGCCCTCGTGGAAAGGAGGTTCCCGGAGCCGGCGGGGGGAGCGCGGGGGCGGCGGAGTCGAGGGGGGAGCGGGAGAGGAGAGGAGCCGGGGGGATCTGACGGCAGCGGCGGCGCCTTTCGCAGCCTGTCACGCTTTAATGGCAGAGGAGATCAAAGCCGGGAGGGAGTTATTCCGAGAGATAAACCCGTCCCCGAGGAGGCGAGAGCAGAAAACAACAGCGGGCTCTGTTATCCCAGCCCCGCCAGCGGCAGCCCGGCCCCGGGGAGGCTGTCGTCGTAGAAAGTTCCGCCTCCCCCCACCCCGAACCCCGTCCTGGAGCTGGAGCGGCTCCGATTTGGCCCCATCGCTGCCAGGGACTGGACAGACTGGGGCTGAGCTGCCTGGATCACTGCGGAGGTTGAGCTGGGATGGGGGGATGGATGGGGCAGCTGGGCTGTGAGCTGGGTGCTGGGGGGGGAAAGTCAAGGTAAAACCACCTTTGGGATGAACCTCCAGCCCAGGGAAGAGCTTTGCAGCTCCCAGATGGAACCTGCAGCTCCTCCATCTCCGCTTTGAGCTGCTTTCATGGAATCATTCAGGTGGGAAAAGACCTTTGGCATCATCAAGTCCAACCACCAGCTCTCTACTCTACAAGTTCACCCCTAAACCAGACCCCCCAGCACCACGTCTAAGTGACTTTTAAACCCATCCAGGGATGGGGACTCAACCCCAGCCCTGGGCAGCCTGTTCCAGTGCCTCAAATCATCGAGTCATTGTGACTGGAAAGGACCTCCAGCATCATCCAGCCCAGACATCATCCCAGCAGCTCCCTAACACCCAGACCGTGGCCTCACGTGCTCCAGCTACCCAGTTTTTAAACCCCTCCAGGGATGGGGACTCCACCACCTCCCCGGGCAGCCAGTTCCAGGGCCCAGCCGCTCTCTCAGCAAAGAGCTTCTTCCTCAGACCCAACCTGACCCTCCCCTGAGGCAGCTTGAGGCCACTTCCCCTCGTCCCAGCATCAGGGATGTGGGAGAAGAGACCAGCAGCAGCCTGGCTCCAGCCTCCTTGCAGGGAGCTGCAGAGAGCAGTGAGGGCTCCTCTCAGCCTCCCTTCTCCAGACTCCACACCCCCAGCTCCCTCAGCTGGGTTTGGGGTGGCTCCAGGGCAGCAGATCCCCAAACCCCTCCTGGCCAGAGGCAGAGCCGGGGCAGCCGAGCAAGGTGGGGTTGCCCGGGCAGCCGGGATCTCTGCCGGGACTAATCCTGCCGCCCCTTATCAGATGCTGCCACCTTGCCTCCGTGGGCCCCGGCAGCCGAGCCGGGCGCAGCCGGTGTTATCCGGCCCTTTATCCCCCAGATTAGACGCTTCACAGCGGATTAGCCTGTCACATCCTAATGCCGAAAAATTGATGATTAAAAAGGAGGCCTTCTCCTTCCCCCGTCTCTCTATTATTCCCCACCTCCGCCCCGCTCCCCACCCCGTCCCCACGGGGCTCCGGCAGCCCCAGGACATGGAGCTGCTGGAGAGAGCCCAGGGCAGAGCCACAGGGGTGGTGGAGGGAGGGGAGCATCTCCCTGCTGAGGAGAGGCTGAGGGAGCTGGGGCTCTGGAGCTGGGAACAAGGAGCCTGAGGGGTGACCCCATGGATGTTGATCAAGATGTGAAGGGTGGGTGTGAGGAGGATGGAGTCAGGCTCTGCTCAGGGGCACCCAGTGACAGGACAAGGGGCAGCGGGTGTGAGCTGGAGCAGAGGAGGTTCCCCATCAGTGTGAGAAGGACCTTGTTCTTGGTGAGGGTGCCAGAGCCCTGGCAGGGGCTGCCCAGGGGGGCTGTGGAGTCTCCTTCTCTGGAGACATCTCAAACCCTCCTGGACTGCTCCTGTGCAACTGGCTCTGGGGGATCCTGCTGGGGCAGGGGGATTGGGCTGGGTGATCCTTCAAGGTCCCTTCCAACCCCTAATGACTGGATTTAGGGGATCCTCCTCTGGCAGGGGGACTGGAGTGGGTGATCTCTCGGGGTCCCTCCCAACCCCTGATGCTCTGGGGTTCTGTGAGCCCCTTCTCAGGAGGGCTGAGGAGCCGGGGCAGGTCCCGGAGCCGTCCTGCCCCGGGGGTGCAGAGGCAGCACCTGCAGCCCAGGGTGCCAGTCGGAAGCCCCGCTGCAGCTGGGGACGCGCTGAGCAGACCTGGTGATGGCGCCGGGGCCTCCCTGGCTCCCGGTGTTCCGTGTGATTTCCTATCAGATGAGCCTTATCTCCTCCCCAAACGCTTCCATTTAAACTCCATTAATCTCTCAGAGATTTCCTGTGCCAGCTCTGCCCAGCTCTTCCCAGTGGGCCCAGTCAGGTGCTGGTGCTGCTGCCCCAGGGGGGACTGAGACCACCTGCAGCTCCACTGGCTCAGCTGTGGGTGTCTGTGGGACCCCCCCTACAGCATCTAGCCAGTCCCTGGGGCCAGTCCCTTCATGACAGCTCCTCAATCACCTTGTCTAGGTGGGGGAAAAGGAGCTGGGCGTGCTGCGTGCCAGCCGGCTGAGCAGGAGCCAGCAGGGCGCCCAGGTGGCCATGAAGGCCAGCACCATCTTGGCCAGGGTCAGGAATGGGGCAACCAGCAGGAGGAGGGAGGGGCTGGCACCTCTGTGCTCTGCACCGAGAGCACTGGGTCCAGGTTTGGGTGCTGCAGGATCAGAAGGAGATAGAAGGGCTGGAGCGGGGCCAGAGAAGGGCAACGAGGCTGGGGAGAGGGGCTGGAGAACAGGAGGAGCAGCTGGGGGAGCTGGGGGTGTGGAGTCTGGAGAAGGGAGGCTGAGAGGAGCCCTCACTGCTCTCTGCAGCTCCCTGCAAGGAGGCTGGAGCCAGGCTGCTGCTGGTCTCTTCTCCCACATCCCTGATGCTGGGACGAGGGGAAGTGGCCTCAGGCTGCCTCAGGGGAGGGTCAGGTTGGGTCTGAGGAAGAAGCTCTTTGCTGAGAGAGCGGCTGGGCCCTGGAACTGGCTGCCCGGGGAGGAGGTGGTTTTCCTGACGGGTCGGGAGGGCAGGGGATGACTTTCTGACGCGGATGGAGCTCGAGCGCATCAGGCTTCAGATCTCATCTCGTCTGAGCAGGGGGTTACGCAGCCCTGGCGGGCAGCTGCTCCTCCTGGGTCTCCCCGTTGCTTCCCTGTGCTGTGAGGTTGTCAGGAGGTGAAGGAGCTGGAGGCTTCGAATCCCTGGTGGAGCAGAGGGGGAAGATCCCGGTCCCATCAGATCCCTGGTGGAGCAGTGGGGAAGATCCTGGTCCCATCAGATCCCTGGTGGAGCAGAGGTGGAAGATCCTGGTCTCATCAGATCCCTGGTGGAGCAGAGAGAGAAGATCCTGGTCCCATCAGATCCCTGGTGGAGCAGAGGGGGAAGATCCTGGTCCCATCAGATCCCTGGTGGAGCAGAGGGGGAAGATCCTGGTCCCATCAGATCCCTGGTGGAACAGAGGGGAAGAGCCTGGTCTCATCAGATCCCTGGTGGAGCAGAGGGAGAAGATCCTGGTCCCATCAGATCCCTGGTGGAACAGAGGGGAAGAGCCTGGTCTCATCAGATCCCTGGTGGAGCAGAGGGAGAAGATCCTGGTCCCATCAGATCCCTGGTGGAGCAGAGGGGGAAGATCCTGGTCCCATCAGATCCCTGGTGGAGCAGAGGGGGAAGATCCTGGTCCCATCAGATCCCTGGTGGAGCAGAGGGGAAGATCCTGGTCCCATCCCCATCTCACACCCCATCGCCATAGCACAGTCCATCTCCTAAAGCTCCAGCAGGAGCCCAGACGTGGATGGAGCCAACCCTCCGGCCAGGAAAGGGTCCAGAAGAGTCAACGATGAGGTTTGAGATCCGAGTGTCAGGGCTGAGTTATAAATAAATAAGAGGCTGTGATGGAGAGGAGCCGCCTGAGCCGCGGCTGCTGCAGGGATCGAAGTGCTGCTGCTGCTGCTGCTCGGAGAGCCCCGGCCCCGGTTCATTGCTCAGGTCTCCCTCCAGAGGTTTCTCCTTCCAGCAGCTCCTCCCCAGTTGATACTGGGGGTCCCAGAGAGGGGAGGTCCGTGCTGGGAGGTTTCCTGGGCAGATCCTTCGGGGTGCCCCCCCAGCTGGCAGAGGTGCTGCTGCTGCTCATCCCGGGACTCAGACCCAGACCGATGATCAGGGAGCAGCTGGGGGAGCCCGCCCTGATCTGGGGGTGCTCTGAGGTCACAAGCCAGGGGGCACATGCCAGGCAGCCCCCAGCTGCAGCCCCCAGCTCCCCCCCTGCGGTTGGAAAGTGCTTGAAACCCTCCTGGTCTCCGCTGGCAGCCCCAGGTGCCATTAAAGCTTATTAATAAGAATTAATAATTCATCCGGTATCGATCCTTCAGTGCAAGAGAAGCAGGAGCAGCCCCCTTGGGTCCCGCCGAGCTCTCGGAGCCACCCCGCACGGTGCTGCCGGGGCTGGGGGTGAAACGGCCCCTGGTCCTACAGGTCCTCCCCTCTCCTCCCCTCGTCACTGCCGCCGGTCGGGGTGGCCGGTGCCCCCAGGTTCGGTGACTTGTGGCTGCAGAGCTGCTAGTCAAGTGGCCGCGGGGTACAGGCATGTGTTGGCCTCTTGCCATGCGGTGCCAGCGCTGGTGGCCTCCGGCTGCCCTGTTCCTGACCCTTTCTGCTCTGAGATCCCGGAGTCAGGGGCTGGGTTGGGTGGGAGGGAGCTCAGGGCTCCCCCAGTGCCAGGGGCAGCGACCCCTCTCCCCAGCCCAGGCTGCCCCCAGCCCTATCCAGCCCTTGGGCACTGCCAGGGCTGAGGGAGCAGCCACAGCCTCCCTGGGCAGCCTGTCCCAGGGCCTCAGCCCCCTCCCAGGGAGGAACCTCTGCCTCCCAGCTCCCCTCTTGGAGCTGGAACCCAGCCCCCTGCTCTACAAACCCCTGGACAACCTCCTTCTCCAAAGGGCAGAGTGAGGGTCTCTCCTTCTCCAGAGCTGACTCCTGGCTTTAAATCCCAGGCTGGGTTGGGTTGGGAGGCAGCTCAGAGCTCATCTCCCCCAAGCCCCTGCCATGGGGCCACCTCTCAATGGCACTTGGTTGCCCACAGCCTCATCCAGCCTGGTCTTGAGCACCTCCAGGGAGGATGGAGCAGCCACAGCCTCTCCAGGCAGGCAATTCCAGAGTCTCCCCACCCTGGCACCGAAGATCCAGGGTGACCCTCCTCTTCTCCAGCCCCAAAGCACCTCCCCTTGTCCTGTCACTGGATCCCCTCGGGAAAGGGCCCCCTGCAGCCTTCCTGGAGGGTCCCGGTGGGGCTCCAGCAGCGTGGGGCCGTCCCACGGCGGGATGAGTGCGGGATGCTGCCGGCATCCGGCAGGAGCTGCTGCCCCATCGCGAGCAGCTGGGGGGTTCCCACGTCGGGGGGGGGGCATCTGCATCCTCTGGAAAAGCTCAGCTGGAGCTGGAGCCGGGCGGCAGCCAAGGACCGACGGCCGCCAGCATCTCTGCTCCCTCCCCGAGCGGCTCACGGCTGCTCCTTGGGCCACTTGCTCCGAGAAAACGCCCCGGGGGCAGGAAGATCTCGGGGCAGCCGATGGCCCCGGAGGGGGTCGGGGGCTCCCGACCCGCTGCCCTTCCCAGCAGCGCCCGGGCAGCCCCTCCGCTCCACCACCCGCACTGATGCCGGAGGCAGGAGGGCCCTGGGGGCTTCGTTTATTAACTGCCTGCAGCTCCAGGAAATATCCGGCCTCGGCAGTTCCCGATCCCGCTCGCTCCCGCTGCGCTGGAGATGCTCCTCACTCCGGCTCTGTGATTATCCGCTGGGGCTGCTCCGCGGGGGACCCCGCTCGCCGCAGGGGCCCCGGGCTTGCGGCTGCCGCTCCTCGGCGCTGGGGCTCTGGGGTGCTGGGGGGTGCCTGGCGCCCCAGCCGGCTGCTGAGCTGCGGGGTCGGAGGGCTCGAGCACCCCACACCCTGAGCTCCCGGGGGTGCTGAAGGCACCCACTGATGGGGCAGCTTGGAGCAGTTTGAGGGGGGTTCTGTAATAGGGACAAAGCTGCCCCCCCAGCGTCCAACAGCTGGGGTGAGATGGGCTCAGCAGGGGGTTCCAGCGGGGTGCAGGGAGGCTTTGGGGGTGTAAAGGGGCAGGTACTGGGGTTTAGTGGGGTACAGGGGGTGCAGAAAGCCGTGACAGGGTCTGGTACTGTCCCTCAAGGTTCAGAGGGTGCTGTGGGGTGCAGCGAGGTGCTGCTGGACCAGCATCCCAGCAGCTCCCGAGGCGGGGGAAGGAGGAGAGGAGAGGAGGAGCCTGTCTGAGGTCTGCTGGGGCTGCTCCAGCCCTTTCCCGCTCCCTCCCTTCGCTCTTCCCCCCCGGATTTCCAGGGCAGAGGATGCAGAATCCGAAGCAAGAGGCAGCAGCCTGACCTCCTTGTCAAACCCAGTTTTCCCCAGTGCCAGCTCAGTCTCGGAACCTCCTGGAAATGGTCTAGAGGTCTTAATGCCCTGCAGTTTATCGGGGATGTCCTGTGTACCCTGCCCTAGAGCTCCCAGTTCCCTGCCAGGCTCAGCCTCTAGTGCTCCAGAGCTCCCAGACCCCTGCCGGGCTCAGCCTCCACTGCCTCAGAGCTTCCAGTTCCCTTCCAGGCTCCTTCCAGTGCCCTAGAGTTCCCAGTTCTCTTCCAGGCTCAGCCTCCAGCGCCCCGGAGCTCCCAGTTTCCCTGCCAGGCTCAGCCTCTGTCCCTAGAGCAGGGCTGGGATGAGGATGGGGGGTCGTGGCTCTCCCCAGGACAGGTTCCTGGGGTGGGAGAAGGAGAAGCTACATGCACACAGGTCTCACTGATCCCAGGATGGGGGGGAGGTGGTGTCACAGCCCTGGGCACCACCCTGGGCTTTAGAGCTGATCAGGGCAGCCCCAGTTCCCATCCAGTGGGCCATACTGGGGCTGGGAGAGGGAACTCATACTCTGGCTTTCTGCTTTTCCCTTGGGATGGGAGGAAGATTCATGGGGTGTAGAGGGGGGAGGGAATTGTTTCCTCCTGGGTCTCCTTAGAGATTTCAGTGGCCTCTGTGGGACAAATCCCAAAGCCCAGTGCCTGGAGCTCCCTGCACAAGGCTGCTGTGACCATCCGGTGGAGAAGGGACCCTGGTGATGTCAGAGAGGGGCTGAGACCCCAGCTAGACCCCAGCTTGGGCTGCTGTTGGGGGGGATGCACCGGGATGCAGCAGCTGCCCGCCCCTCAGAGATGCCCTGCCCGTATCCAGCGGCACATGGAGGGGTCGGGGTGGGCTACGAGCAGGAGGCAGCTCCTCACACCTTCGTGTCACCCCGGCAGCCCCTCATCTGCATTCGCCGCGGGTCTCCCCGCTCCGAGCCTCCCCTTCTGCTGGGCACCGATAACGGTGGCAGCCAGCGCCGCGGCGGCTCTTCCTTGCGCCGGCCGGTGCCAGCAGCGGCCTCAGCAGCAGCAGCAGCATCAGCATGCAGCCGGCATTGCCTGGGCGGCCACTCATCCCCTGGGTCTCCCCACTGGCCCCCCGGCTCTTCCCACTGGTCCCTGGCTCTCCTCCACCAGCCCCCCCATCCCTCCCCGCTGGCGGCGGCACCGAAGTCCGACGGCTGCCGAGGGTCAGGCGCGGGGAGGTGCTGGCCATCCTGCGCGCAGGCGGTTCCCCTCCCCGGCAGTGCCCCCTGCTCAGGGCACCCCCTCCGGCAGCCTTCGGGCTCTCCGAAAGGCAGAGGGCGACGCGGAGCGGCGAGGCGACGGCAATGAAGGCGACCGAGCCCCCCCGGCACGGCGCAGTGGGGTGGGACCTGCCCGGGGATCCGCCCGGGACCGTCGGACCGGCCCGGAGCCGGCGGTTTCCTGATCCAGCCCGTCCAGTCACCCCCGCCCGCTCCAAGGAGCCACCCGGGCAGGGAAACAAACCGGCCCCGCTCCTCCCGGCTGGAGGGGGCAGGACGGCGCTGGGACCCCGGCGCACGACGGCAGGGGAGCTGGGACGGGGGTCCCTGAGGGCGTTTGGGTGCAGAGGACGCGACGATGCGGCGGGGAGACCCTGACACCGAAAGCAGCCGGCGGGATGAAGCAGGCAGGACGCGGCCCCGGTCCCACCGGAGAGAGGATCCGCCCCGCTCCGGGCTCCATCTCCCAGCCCCACCTGCACCTGCTGGGTGCAAAGAGCCCCCGACGAGGGCACCAAAGCTGAGGATTCCCACTGCCCAGCCCGTGCTGGGAGCCGGGCAGCAGCCCCACGGACACCCGGCACGTCCAGCGGCGCCGGGCGGGACACCCCGAAGCCGGGGACCCCGCAGAGCCGCGCGTTCCGCTCCGGAGCTGGCTGGGGAGCCGCCGAACTGAGGAGGCAGCACCCGGGGACCCGGCGCTGTCTGAGCCCCAGCTGGACCGGGCTGGGGATAAAGGGGTCATTGTGCTCCGGATCCCACACCAGGCTCAGCCTCCGTGGCGGGGCACCGCGACGCCAGAGCCGCGGGCACAAGGGGGTCCCTCAGGTCCCCACCGGCCAGCTCTGCCGCTCTCCCGGCTTCTCCGCCGGAGCCTCCTCCCTGCAGCGGGTCCCAGCGTGAAGTCTGCAGCCCGGCTCTGCAGGGGTGCCAGGGAGCTTCTCCCACGTGGGAACACCCCGCCGAGCAGCACTTGCCCCCGGGGGTCAGCTGGACCCCTTAGCGACGGCGCCGCAGGTGCCTCCCGAGCTGGAAGGAGCCAGGAGCGGCTACCGACGGGCAGAGCCCCTGGTCCTCGCGCAGGACTCACCACTTTGAAGTCTTCGGGGCTGCACTGCTCCCCGCGGAAGAAGCAGGAGAGCAGCATCTCCCGGATGTCGTGGCCGGCCCGGTCGTAGAACTCCAGCATGTTGAAGGGCTTGGGCTTGAAGTTGCGGAAGTTCGCCTTGTCCTGGAGGATTTCCAGCTGCTTCTCGTCGGCCGTCTGCGTGTCCGGGATCTCGTATCTTCGGGGAAGGAGGGCAGGTCAGCCCCTGACCCGGGCAGCAGCCCTCTGGGCTACTGCTGCACGGTGGGCACAGCCTGGCCCCGGGCACCTTCGTGGGGTCTTTTCAGAGCCTTCGACACCACGAAGCGGCCCGGAGGCAGCGGAGAGGTGGCAGGAGGAAGGACAAGGGGGAGAAGTCGGCCAGCGGCAGTGGCCATGACCAAACCCTTCCCACCAGCCGTGGCTGAACCCTTGGTGGCCTCACTGGGATGCGGGCTGAGCGTGTTGGGTCTCACTGCTGCAAACACACAACCCCCTGGGGCACAACTGGGGGCACTGGTGAAGCCCCTGGGCAAACAGCACAGGCAAGGGTGCCCCTTGCCACCAGCACCAGAGCTTGGCAGCACCAGGGAGCTGCTACGGCCACTGGGATGGACTGGGGAGGGTGGGCGAAGGGATTCCCCTGAATCCTGCCACTGCAGAGCCCCACAGCCCGAGGAACGAGGCCGTGGGACCTGCGACTGGACCCGCGACCTCCGTTCCCGGGCCACGGATGATGCTCAGTGGCTTCACACGTCCAGCGAGCCAGGATCCTGGCTCCAGAGATGCCACCCACAGCAGGCACAGAGGGGCAGCTCTGGGGCACCCCTGCCCCGGCGGCGTGGCGCAGGCAGGACCCACCTGTTATTGAGGAGGGCGAGCAGCTCCCCGGCGTGGTACAGGTCGTTCTTGGTGACGCGGCTGAAGCGGAACTCGTTGAGGTTGCAGAAGGTGACGGCGGGGAAGGTGAGCCGCGTGGCCGCCACCTCGTCCAGCTTGGTGACGTGGGGGTACAGGAAGTAGTACTGGATGCGGTTGGTGCAGACCAGGGCCAGCAGGGCCAGCGAGCCCAGGAAGCAGAGCGCCCAGACCACGCGCTTCAGCGACAGCCGCTCGTACGAGAAGATGTGCGAGAGCCCGTGCAGGGTGGAGCTGCTGGCGAAGGCCTGGATGCTCACGGGCTGCCCGCTGTCCACCTCCTCCTCGTCCACCTTCAGGTCCATCATGCTCCGGCTCGGCGCCCGGCGGCGGCCACTCTGCCCACAGGGGGAAAGCCCGTGGGTGCCCGGTGCCCGCTGAGCGGGGTCGGGGGGGGCGGGGAGCTCGTGGGTGCTGCCGCTGCCACCCGGCCCACGGCATCGCCGCGTGGGGATGCTGCGGATGCGCCCGGCGGCCCTCGCTCGGGGCAGATGCCCTGCTCTTCCCTCCGAGCCGGCAGCTCGGACGCTCAGACATCCTTCCCCTCTGGGTATTTAATCATCGGGGTGCAGCCCCGGGCACTCCCTCCCCTTCCACCTCCTGCACTGGGGTGTCATCCCCCCTCCCTCCTCCCAGAGAACCCCACCACCCCCCCCGCTACCACCTACCCACCCCTCCTTCCCCGGTGCCCCCCCGCCTCCCCCAAACGCGTGGACCAAGGATTCGAGGATGCGAACCTGGGATCAGGGCCGGCGGCCGGAGCCGGGCTGGTGCTGCCGCTGCCGCCGCCGCTGCGACGCGGGGCCGGGACGGGATGAACCTCCCTCCGCCTCTCTCGCTGCCGGCTGGGGAGAAGGGAGCGGGAGGCGATGCGGTGGCGAGCGGAGGGCTCCGGGAGGCGCCGAACCCCCCCCGGGAGAAGAAGACGAGGTGGGGTGGGATGGAGCAGGGGTCGGGGTGGGGGGAGAAGAAAAACAGCCTCGGCGGTACCTTGGGGCGAGCGTGGGATGCGCTGGGGCTGCGCCGGGGCCTCGCTCAGCGCCCGGTGCCCATCGCCGGGGACGAGGCGGCTGCTGCCGGGTGCGGGGAGGGAAGAGGGGGAGAAGGAAGGCGGCGAGCGGGAGGCTGCTTCCCTGCCAGGCACATGGATACCTCCCCCTTGGCTACCGGAGAGCTGGTGGATCCTTCAGATGCAGAATCCGCATGAAGTCATTGTCTGGGCGCTGCTGCTGCTGCTGCTGCTGCTGGGGCCGGAGGCCGCCGAGGGGGCTCCGCAGGTCGGTGGGCAGCAAGGAGAAGGAGGAGGAGAAGGAGAAGGAGAAGAAGGAGGAGGAGGAGGAGGAGGAGGAGGAGGAGGGAGAGGCGGAGGAGCGGAGCGCTCCAGCGATTGCAGGCTGCTGGCAGGGGCTGTTGGTGCTGCTGGCGTGTGCATGTGGGAAATGTGTGTGTGTGCGTGTGCCGCTCCCATCCCCCCCGCGCCTCCACGCGTGCTCCTGCTCCTCGCTCGGAGGGAGACCCCCAGAGCCCCCCTCCCGTGCAGCCCTGGCCCCGCTTTCCCCCGCTGCGGCACCTGCCACCCTCGCAGGGGTCACCCGCAGGCGGCCCCAGCGCTGCGGAGGGTGCTCGGACACGCTGGGGCTGGTCCTTGATGGGGAAGAGGGAAGGTGGGCACCTTCCAGTTGCCCACCCGGGGTTGGGGGGACGGGGGGGCATCGCGGTGCCTCGAGCCTCTGCCCTGAGCTGCCACAGTTCCCCAGCCCCGATGCTCGTTGTCATGGGGACGAGACCCCGGGCTCCTGCCCCTGCCCCACGCAGGGTGTGCTGCCCCGCTCCCAGCTCTTCACCCTCTGCCCTTCACTCTGGATGTCCCCGGGGTGTTCCCTGGGTGCTCCTGGTGCTGGGTGCTCTGCACCTCCCCAGTGCTGCCCAGTTTGACCCCATGATGCTGTGTCTCCCAGCCCTCTTCCCCTCCATCCACTCCCTGCGCCTGCCCTGGATCGGGGGGTGCTGAGCTGAGGGGGGGACACTCACCCCACTGCAGATCTCCACCCCGCGGCAGCTGGTGGTGCCCAGTGCTCCCAGTAAGGTGACCGCAGTCCGGTGGAGAAGAGCGCTCCCGGGTCCTGTCCAAGCCAGAGCCCCGACGAGCTGCCTCGCAGCCCCACGGTGCCTTCCTAGCTCCCCCCTGCTGGGACCCGGGCCAGCCGGGGGGCTGCAGGGCCCCGAACCCCTGCATTGGACACCCTGGCATCGGTCATTCCCTGGAGCTTCCTCCCCACAGCAGGTCCTTGCTCGAGGAGGGGACAGAGATGGAGCCCAGGGACACCCCCACCCCTCCCTTGCTGGGGGATGACCCTCCAGCGCCGGGAAACGCTCCGGGGAGGCTGGAGGACGCCGCTGGCACCAGCCCTGCCTTCCCCTTCCCCGCTGGGCTCTGCAGCTCTTTGCCTGGGTGCCATGGCTCGGCTAGGGCTCCCGGGGAAGGATGTGCTGCTGGGATGAGGGGTGAGAACCTCTGAAAAGGGGGCTTTTAGTCCCCCTCCCTCTGATCCCTTATTCCACTCTTTCCCTTCCAGATGAGAAACCTTCCTCCGCAGAGGTTTTATTGACAGCGAATCCGCCGGCAGCGACCGAGGGATGAGGTTTGAGGCCGGAGCAGAGGCCCCCGTGGACCTTCCCGCAAGAAACCCCAGTGAGGAGGCTCTGCCTCCCCTCACTGCCCTGACTGAAAACACCCTCCCTGAGGGGGGGCCAGGGATGCTGTTGGGGTCCCCAGACACCCCCAGAGCTTTTCCGGCGGGAGATGGGGAGGGGTTGGAGGAAATTTCCCTGCCGCTGGCCCCCAGCCAGGAAGGAAGGATGCAGCTGCATCCGTGGAGTCGGGAGGAGCCTGGGGAGCACCAGCAGCTCCTGGGTGTTTTGTTGGGGCGAGGGCTCCAGTAGTTCCTGCTGGGAGAGAGGCAGCGGGGCCAGCTGAGGGCTGTGGGGTGGCCAAGGAGCCCCAAGTGGTGGCTGGTAGTAGGAGTGGGAAGTCAAGGGGCGGGCTGGGGCCTCAGAGATGGGTGGTGGGGTGTGAGGAGGAGCTGGAGGAAGAAGAAGAGGATGAGGTGGACGAAAAGAGGAGAAGGTGGATGAAGAAGAGGAGGAGGTGGATGAAGAAGAGAAACAGCAGGAGGTGGATGAAGAGGAGGAGGAGGTGTATGGAGAGGAAGAGGTGGTGGATGGAGAAGAGGAGGTGGTGAATGGAGAAGAGCAGGAGGTGGATGAAGAGCAGGAGAAGGTGGATGAAGAAGAGGAAGTGGATGAAGAAAAGCAGGAGACAAGTGAAAAAGAAGGTGAATGAAGGAGAAGGTTGATGAAGAGGAAGAGGTAGATGAAGAAGAGGAGAAGGCTGATGAAGAAGAGGAGGTAGTTGAAGAAGAGGAGGTGGATGAAGAAGAGGAAAGCTGGTTGAAGAAGACGAAGAAGAGGAGGAGGAGGAGGTGGCTGAAGAAGAGCTGGGCTGAGCTGCCATGGCCGTTCCTTTGCTGTGCAGAATGGGGGCTCAGCTCTGGCTCTGCTCCAGCAGCCAGGGCTCCCCTGGAGCAGCCCGCAGATGTAATTAGCACGAAGGAAGTAATTAAGGGAAGGTGCTGCAGGGCCGAGGCTCCCAGCGCAGGTTCCAGCAGACGGGCAGCTCCCAGCTGCGTCTCCCGAGCCCCTCCGGGCACCCTGGGGCCGAGGTCTCACCTTCCCCACGTTTCCCCCTGGAGGAGCATCCCCAGGGCAGGGCAGGGGGTACCGAGGTGCCTCCTCCTGCTGGGTTTGGGGCTGTGCCCTGCTGTCTCTCCCGTGGGCCCAGCAGCCCTGGCTTGCAAATTGCTTCTTTATCTGCTCCCACTGCTGCTCGGGAGGGATTTGGTCCATAATGGGCTATTAAGAGCTCTGGCCTGGCACCAGCACATCCTACCCTGGGCTGTGACGGCCCTGGAGGGGTGGGGGGGGACACGCTGGCCCTGCGGCCACTGGGGTTCTGTTGGGTCTTTAAAGTGAGAGATGCAATTAAAGGCGAGAGAAGGGATTAAAAGGCCACCAGAGCCCTTTCTGCTGGCTGCCAGGGCCACGGACGCATCGCGTCGGGCTTCGGAGTCACCTGCCCCGTTCTCTGATCCGGATGTTCCTCTAACCCTTGGTGCTGAGACCCAGATGTTCCTCTGCCCCTTGGTGTCATGACCCAGATGTTCTAACCCTCGATACCAAGAGCCAGATGTTTCTCTAACCCTTGGTGCTGTAACCTTTGATGCTGAGACCCAGATGTTCTAACCCTTGGTGCCCCGACCTTGCTCTACCCCTTGGTGCTGTGTCCCTGATGTCCCTCTAACCCCTAGTGCCATCACCCAAAGATGATAACCCTTAGAGCCATGACCCAGGGCTTCCTCTAACCCCTGGAGCTGTGAGCCAGATGTTCCTCCAGCCTGCTGTGAGCCAGATGTTCCTGTAGGTATCGCTGGGTTCCGCAAAGGCTGGTGCTGCATCCATCCGCCCAGCTCCAGCCGTCTCCTCCTTCCATCTAGGGAATCCGAGGGCTGGCGAGCTGGGAGAAGGATTTCAGCCCCTTGGAGCTGGGCTGAGTGTCTCTGGAATCTCTTCGCAGCCCATCTCCGCTAATGGCTTGACTTCTGTGGGGCTTCCAGGAGCCCGTGTCGGGGCCAAACACTCCTAGCTCCGGGAAGGAACCATCGGCGTCAGCAGCAGCAGTGAACTGCCGGCACCTTTGGCCCTGTGGGGCAGCGAGAGGGTGTTTTCACCCGGGGTCGGGGCGGCCTCGCTGCTGCTGGGGTAGCTCCGGGGGGCT
Organism: Rhinopomastus cyanomelas; assembly: GCA_013400115.1. Classification (NCBI taxonomy): domain Eukaryota; kingdom Metazoa; phylum Chordata; class Aves; order Bucerotiformes; family Rhinopomastidae; genus Rhinopomastus; species Rhinopomastus cyanomelas. The sequence goes on along the minus strand of VXBP01000241.1, from coordinate 182,935 downwards.
GCGTCCTGCTTCTCCCGGCCCTGCTGGGCTGGTTGGTCCTGTTGCTCCTCTGGGCTGCTCCAGCTCTGAGCCCAGAGCAGCTCCGTTGGCTGGTGGAGGTCCAGAGCCTCCTAATTCACGAGCACGGCCGCTAATTGTCTGCTGGAAGCCGGGCTAACGAGGCCATTAGCGGAGCAGCTCCTTGCCATCGCTGGCTCTCGCCTGCTTGCTGTCTGGAGGAGGCAGAGCTCAGCCTCGTGTAGGATCTCTTGGCTACTGCTCGCTCGTGGCCATCTCGGGGCCCTTCCCGGAGGAAAGGCGACACGGTGGGGGCGTCTAATCGAAGCGCATCCTCCTCCTCCTCCTCCTCCTCTCCCACGTGGCGCTGGATGCCCAGGGCTCAAACCCAGCCCGGGAGATGCAGGGTTGAGCCGCCCGCGGGAATCACCAGCAGGGTTGCCCCGGGCGGACGCACCAGTGGCTTCTGAAACCAACAGTTTGCTGGCCGGGTCGCTGGCCTCCCCGGAGCGGAGCGTGGCCGCCGCCTGATTGATGCTGGTTGCCGCCCGGCTCTCCCGGCGCGAGGAGCAGCCAGTCCATTAAACACTGAGTCATCCTCAGTGGCATTTAATTTTGCGAGGGGCAGCAGTTGGGATAATTAAAGACCTCGGTGGCCAAAGCCCGCGGCTGTGCGGAGCTGGGCTGGCGGGGGAAGGCGAGGACACCGGCAGCACAGACCAACCGGGCGCCGCCGGGGCTCTGCCGGGGGGGTGGCTCCTCTCTCTGGGCTCGAACCCCTCCGTGCCCGCGGGGTTTGCTGGGTCCACGACGCTCTGCTGGGGCTCACGGCGCCCCAGCGGGATCTCCCGTCGCCCCGGCGGGATCTCCCGTCGCAGATCTGGAGGCCTGGGCTGATTAAAAGGACAAGGTGCCCAGGGAGCTGCTAATGAAGCCGCGAAGGCTTTCAGGAGCCGCAGCCGAGGGCGCTGGCATCGCTGCGCCGCGCGTGGGTGAGGAATCAGAGGGGTTCCTCCACGCCCGTGGGGATTTGTCCCCCCCCCCCTTTTAAAATTCATTTTCCTCAGCCTTACTCACTGCAGGATAGAAGCCAGAGAGTGGTGGTCAATGGGATAGAGTCTGGCTGGAGGCCCAGAGCTAGTGGAGTCCCCCAGGGGTCATTACTGGGACCAGTCTGGTTCCGTCTCTTCAGTGATGACTTGGATGAGGGATTAGGGTGCCCTGTCAGCAAGTTTGCTGATGACACCAAGCTGGGAGGTGTCACTGACACCCCAGCAGACCGTGCTGGGCCCTTCAGGTCAGGAGGGTTTGGAGCTGCCGGAGGGAGTCCAGCGTAGGGCAATGAGGATGATGAAGGAAGTGGAGGAGACGCTGAGGGAGCTGGGACTCTTGAGGTTGGGGAAGAGGAGACTGAGGGGTGACCTCATTAATGCCTGCAAATATTTGAAGGGTGGGTGTGTCACTGACACCCCAGCAGACCGTGCTGGGCCCTTCAGTTCAGGAGGGTTTGGAGCTGCCGGAGGGAGTCCAGCGTAGGGCAATGAGGATGATGAAGGAAGTGGAGGAGACGCTGAGGGAGCTGGGACTCTTGAGGTTGGGGAAGAGGAGACTGAGGGGTGACCTCATTAATGCCTGCAAATATTTGAAGGGTGGGTGTTGGGCTCTTCTCAGTGTCATCTAGTGATAGAACGAGGGGCAGTGGGTGTCAGCTGGAACATAGGAGGGTCCACTTCAATATGAGAAGGACCTTCTTCACAGTGAGGGTGACAGGGGCTGCCCAGGGAGGTTGTGGAGTCTCCTTCACTGGAGGCATTTAAGACCCTTCTGGATGTGCTCCTGTGTGACTTGGTCTAGGTGATCCTGCTGTGTCAGGGGCTTGGGCTGGATGATGTTTCGAGGTCCCTTCCAATCCCTGATGATTCTGTGATTCCATGATTTATCTTCCATTTCAACATCTTTCACATCTCCGCTTGGGATGAGAAGAAGCCCAAACAGCTTCCCAACGGGCACCTCGTGGTGTTGGAGACGCAGAGAGCGATGGAGAAGGTGGTTTGGGCTCTTCCTGGGGCTCACCCCCAGATTCCAGGAGGGAATCTCCACCTCTTGCTGGAAGGTGGCAGCTCCTTGCCAGCAGCTCTGGGATGAGCTCCACCGCAGCACTCCGGTCTGAGCGTCTGGGATTTCCTCCTCTCAGCAGCTCATCCTGCTCAGGTCTGGGGGCTCCTCCGCTGCTCTGGGGCTGCTGGGTCCTTTGCAGCCTCTTCAGGCTGTTCTGCCTCCAGGGTCTGGCGATGGACCAGCAGCAGCTTCCCCGAGCTGCGAGCGACACCGGCCCACGGTGGATGGAGAGCCCCGCGGGACGTCGCTGAGCCGGGCGTGCGGCCCCGCTAACTGGAGCAATTAGCACGAGGCGATGCCAAACCGCTGGCTGCTGCTCACCAGCTGCTCCCCGGCGTCTTCCTCGCGCGCCGATTCCCACCTCAGCTGGCTCCCGCCACCCCTCGGCTCGCTCGGTGCCCAGGAGCAGCCTCTCTCCTGTGGGG
>VXBP01000241.1:150647-179797 GCA_013400115.1 Rhinopomastus cyanomelas | reverse complement strand
TTTAAAATTCATTTTCCTCAGCCTTACTCACTGCAGGATAGAAGCCAGAGAGTGGTGGTCAATGGGATAGAGTCTGGCTGGAGGCCCAGAGCTAGTGGAGTCCCCCAGGGGTCATTACTGGGACCAGTCTGGTTCCGTCTCTTCAGTGATGACTTGGATGAGGGATTAGGGTGCCCTGTCAGCAAGTTTGCTGATGACACCAAGCTGGGAGGTGTCACTGACACCCCAGCAGACCGTGCTGGGCCCTTCAGTTCAGGAGGGTTTGGAGCTGCCGGAGGGAGTCCAGCGTAGGGCAATGAGGATGATGAAGGAAGTGGAGGAGACGCTGAGGGAGCTGGGACTCTTGAGGTTGGGGAAGAGGAGACTGAGGGGTGACCTCATTAATGCCTGCAAATATTTGAAGGGTGGGTGTTGGGCTCTTCTCAGTGTCATCTAGTGATAGAACGAGGGGCAGTGGGTGTCAGCTGGAACATAGGAGGGTCCACTTCAATATGAGAAGGACCTTCTTCACAGTGAGGGTGACAGGGGCTGCCCAGGGAGGTTGTGGAGTCTCCTTCACTGGAGGCATTTAAGACCCTTCTGGATGTGCTCCTGTGTGACTTGGTCTAGGTGATCCTGCTGTGTCAGGGGCTTGGGCTGGATGATGTTTCGAGGTCCCTTCCAATCCCTGATGATTCTGTGATTCCATGATTTATCTTCCATTTCAACATCTTTCACATCTCCGCTTGGGATGAGAAGAAGCCCAAACAGCTTCCCAACGGGCACCTCGTGGTGTTGGAGACGCAGAGAGCGATGGAGAAGGTGGTTTGGGCTCTTCCTGGGGCTCACCCCCAGATTCCAGGAGGGAATCTCCACCTCTTGCTGGAAGGTGGCAGCTCCTTGCCAGCAGCTCTGGGATGAGCTCCACCGCAGCACTCCGGTCTGAGCGTCTGGGATTTCCTCCTCTCAGCAGCTCATCCTGCTCAGGTCTGGGGGCTCCTCCGCTGCTCTGGGGCTGCTGGGTCCTTTGCAGCCTCTTCAGGCTGTTCTGCCTCCGGGGTCTGGCGATGGACCAGCAGCAGCTTCCCCGAGCTGCGAGCGACACCGGCCCACGGTGGATGGAGAGCCCCGCGGGACGTCGCTGAGCCGGGCGTGCGGCCCCGCTAACTGGAGCAATTAGCACGAGGCGATGCCAAACCGCTGGCTGCTGCTCACCAGCTGCTCCCCGGCGTCTTCCTCGCGCGCCGATTCCCACCTCAGCTGGCTCCCGCCACCCCTCGGCTCGCTCGGTGCCCAGGAGCAGCCTCTCTCCTGTGGGGATCACCCGGCCCGGGGGCTGCTCCCTTGGGGTCTGACGATGCTCAAGGGATGCTCTGGAGGTGCGAGGCAGAGAGCAGATCCCCTCCCTGCGCTGGCTGCTGGCTCCAGCAGGAGCTCTGGGGGTAGCCAGCAGCCCAAGGCCACCCCTCCTGGCTCTTTGCTCTCTTTGCCCCTCGCATCTGGATCAGGGGCTGGTTTGGAGCGACGTAAGGGCAAACAGCCCATCCCGCTGGTGGCCACAGGTCCCGGCAGCACCCGTGAGCGCAGAGCCGAGGTGCAGGGATGATGCAGGGCCAAAGGTTCCATGCTTGGGTGGTAGATCCAGCCTGTCCTCCCCAGTGCTGCCTTTTCCCTGCCTGTGCTGCCCGGGCTCTGCCGGCAGCTCTTTGTCCCTGTGTCCTTGTCACTGCCACGGAGCCCATCGCGATCACATTTCCCTTTATTCCCTCCGACACCGGCTGTGGGCACAACAAAACTCATCTCATTAAGGAAACGCTGAGGCCAGCTGGAAGAGGAAATGGATCCCCCAACGCCACGTCCTCCACAGAGCCGGGACGGGGACCGGCAGTGCGCAGGCCCTGGCCGGGCAACACGCGCTCCGGCAGCCCCCGGCCACCGCCGCGGCGCCCGAAGGGTTAACGCAAAGCTCCCCCCAAAGGGCTGCGCTGGGAGCTGGGGAGCCCCGCGTTCCCTCCCAGCTGGCACACGGGCACGCAGAGGGCTGAGGAGACAAAGGCAGTGCAGATGGGTGCTCTGGGGTCCCGGCTCAGCTCAGATTTGCTGCTGGAGCAACCTGGGCAGGATCCACAGGACCTCGCCAGGGGCCAGAGCCGGGGGAGTCTGCCTGGGAAGGGCTGCGGCTGCGGTGCCGCTGCTCCTCGGTGTCTGCGCCCCGTTTCTCCCCGAGGGGTCACGTTGCGCTAAGATGCTCCAGGCACCCAGATCAGCTCCCTGGCTTCCCAGCAGCCGCCCGCTGAGCTCGTGGCCCGGCGTCTCCGAAGCCAAGGTTCTCCCCCGGCCTCTCGAGCTCTGCTTTGCCTTGAAGGGAAATGAAGCAGAGAGATGTGAAACCCCCCTAGAACAAGATAAGGAAGCTGGTGGCTGTGGTGGAGGCAGGGCTGGGGCTAGGGGGGTGCCTGGTGGGGCTGCTTGGCACCGGCTCGGTGTGTGGTGCAAGGGCTGGTGGAGATGGGCAGCCTGGCACCACCGACACTGGCTGAGGGTGGCTACTGGTCCCCCGCGCAGCCTTCTTGTCATCTCCCATGCACAGAACCCACACGTTCCTCTCGTTATAAGCGGGGAAGGGGGGGTCTGTTACCCTCCCCGGGCAGCCGAGGCCGTGCGAGGAGCAGATGGAGCCCATCTCGAACGTGCAGCCTCAGCAAAAGCAAAGCCAGCGAGTGAGTTAATTACCAGCACTGTCGTGAGGGCTGGGGACTCCCGGGGGACCCGCGGAGACGGAGCAGCCCTTCGCTCGCCATCCGCCGCCGCAGGAGCCGGGGAGGGGGGCCGGCTGGTCGCTGTGGGAGCCGGGCTGCCCTCCCCGGGGACGGGCTCGCTGGCACAAGCCCCTCGGCGCAGCGGCTCGCAGCTCCGCAGGCGCGATCGGGGTCGCATCCGTCCCTTCCCCGGCCCTGTCCCGTGGGACGTGCCCCGCTGTGGGGTTTGGGGGGTGTCTGTGACGCTCAGGGCAGTGGAGATCCGAGCACACCCGAGGGCAGAGCGTCCCCTCCTCTGTCTCAGGACGGGGAGAGCGTCCGCTCCTCAGCTTCTGGGTGTCGGAGTGAGTTTTACTGGCACTGGCAAAGCACCGGTTGCCCAGCGGCTGCCTTTGGGGTCCTCCTGGGTGATGTGAGGGATCTTCCAGCCCTCCTGGAGGCACCCCGCTCGGCTCTGGCAGCCGCAGTCTGCGGGACGTGCTGCTCTGCCCTCCTGCTCCGCTCTCCATCAGCCGAGCGCCCACAGACGGCTTCAAGCCCGACTGCCCTGCGCTGGCTGGCGGCTGCCGCTCCCCCCTCCACCTTTCCCCTTGTGTATGGAGATAAGGATGGCAGCGGCTTTAATTCCCCACCTCTGCGTCGGCTGCCAACCCTCCTGCCCGCTCGCCCTTGATAAATGCTGCACAAAGATTTGGCTGCCAGCGTGCCGGAGATGAAGGTCCGGCCCCGCCAGCTCCCCTTGCCCGGTGCCTTTTGTCTCGCCCGCCGTCCAATCTGTTCAACAACCCACCTGCTGCAGGAGCGGCTCTTGCCAGCCCCGCTCCCGCCCCGGACTGCTGCCGGAGCGCCGGGCGAGCTCCCTCCTCCCCGCGCCCAGCCCCGGGCACCGGAGCAGCCGCTGTCATTTCCAGGCCTTCAATTGTCATTGATCGGGGGATCGATAGCGGAGCCTGTTCTTGGCTCAGCGCTGCCCTGCGCCTGGCAGCATCCTCGCTGCCGCGCGGGCGCCGGGGTGCCACCGCGGCACCCACCAGCCCGCCAGGGCTCAAGCCGGGGTGTGGGGGTGCTCCCGTGCTGCAAACCCACAACATGGAGAGAAACAGAGGCTCTGGCTGGGCTCAGCCCTGCTACAAATCCTCTTTCAGGCTGGATGAGCACAGTCTGAGGTGCCAAGAGAAGGGCCAGCGCAGTTCGGGAGCTGCAGCTGGGCCCATGCCCAGCATCGTGCCTGCCCACCACGTCTGGGTTTGCTGGAACTGGCTGCCCTCGCTCAGAGACCTTCCAGGAGCTGGACGCTGCTGCCTGGCAGTGCACAGACACCTCAGAGCGAGGGGGCAGCTCGGCTGTGCCCGTGGGGAGTGATCGTGGTGCCCGTGGGGAGTGATCGTGGTGCCCGTGGGGAGCGATCGCGGTGCCCACAGGGAACAAGCCAGAGCCAACGGTCTCCGCAAGCCCGCACAGACTAACCTCCCAGTGCGTGAGGGTTGCTCCTGCCTGAGCCCCAAGTTTCAGGGCTGCAGAGGTGACCCTCTGGGCTGGGGAGAGAAGGTCTCGAGCAACGTTATCGCTGGGTAGAGATCTGTTGGCACCATCTGTTGGAGCTGATATCCCCCACTTTGCCCCCTCGCACGCAGCACCCTGAGAGTCTCCTCTCTCATGAGAAGATCAAATCATAAAGGAGATCAGCGCCGCTCAGATCTGGAAGCCTTCGAGCTCTGACATCTCAACACTGCCCTGCACCAGCAGCTCTCCTGGGCAGCCTTGTTGTCCAGTCCAGGACTTTGGATCCTCCGGTTTGAGGGGGAGACGGCTCCGGGACCGCGGTCTGATCGCTGTCGCTTCGAAATCCATAGGAAATGTCATCCACAGGGCAACAAAAAACCTTCTGACCATCTCCTGGGTCCTGGTGGCCCTCCCTGGAGATAAGGAGCTGCAGTCTTCCCCCAGGCCATCCAACCATTAAACTCAGGCACCACGTTCGTTTCCAGAGCAGAAGATAACTAGGCAGGTGTCTGCATCCCCTGTTCGGCTGCGGGTGACCGGGGTTCCACCTGCTTTGTTCTGGGAAAGAAGGTTGTGGGGTCTCCTTCTCTGGCGATGTTTAAAACCTGCCTGGATCTAGGGGATCCTGCTGTGGCAGGGGGATTGGACTGGATGAGTTTTTGTGGTCCCTTCTGATCCATGATGGTCTGTGGTTTGTAGTGGAACTGAAGTCCAGCACAGACACAGCTCATCCTCCGACGTGATGGCGCAGCAAGAGACGGGCTTCAGTGTCCAAAAGGCCTCTTGAGACTCAAAAACATCTCTTGAGGTTCCTTGAACCCTCCTGAGATCCCAAAGGATCTCCTCAGACCCCCAGTAAACCCTTTCAAGATGTCAAAACTTCTCTTGAGAAGAGAAAACTTCTCTTCTCTTCTTCTTCAAACCCTGCTGGGATCCCAAGGACCTCCTGAGACCCCATGAAATCCTCTTCAGACCCAACTGGAATGGGCTGCCCAGAGGGGTTGTGGAGTCTCCTTCTCTGGAGAGGTTTCAAACCCACCCAGACTGTTCCTGTGTGACTGGATCCAGGGGATCCTGCTGTGGGAGGGGGATAGGACTGGGTGATCTCTCGAGGTCCCTGATGCTCTGGGGTTCTGTGACACTCTCGGTGGTGACAGAAAACCTTGGCGGCGGTGGAAAACGTTGGCGGCTCTCCGGCTCCGTGCGGCACAGTTCTGTCAGGAGCTGCACGGAGAAGCCGTGGGATGATGATCGACCGCAGAAACACAGCCAGTGTCTGCGAAGGCCGGGCCAGTGTCCCCTGGGAGCAACCTCTACCCAGCTAGAACATCAGAGGGATTTAGGGAGACAGCGGGGTCAGCCAAGCTGAGATGTGAGCGGCACAGGAAATCACAGCCTGCGCCCGCGCGGAGGTGGATGAGCTGGTTTGTTCAGTGCTGGAGACGCAGCGGGGACCAGCTCCCTCTCTCCAGCTCCCTGAAGGGAGGTTGTAGTTGGGGGGTTCATGCTCTTCTCCCAGGCACCCAGCGCCAGGACGAGAGGGCGTGACGGAGGTTCAGCTTCCTGGAGAACAAGGTGAAGGATCCTGGCTTCAGGTGAGAACCCAGCAAAGTTTGGTGGCTTTGGCTTGATGTTTGGACTTGATGGTCTTGGAAATCTCTTCCAGCCTTCAGGATCCCAGGCAACTGGCACCAGGACAAGAGGTCAGGGCCTGAAGCTGCCAGGAGAGAGCTGGGTTGGATGTGAGGAAGCCCTTCCTCAGGGAAAGGGGCATCAGAGCCTGGACTGGGCTGCCCAGGGTAGAGGGGGAGTCCCCATCGCTGGAGGTGTTGAAGGCCAGCCTGGAGGTGGCCCTGAGTGCCCTGCTCTGGCTGCTGGGGTGATGTAGGGTCATGGGCTGGGCTGGCTGAGCTCAGAGGGCTTCTCCTGCCTCAGTCATTCTGGGATGCTGTGATTCTGCGTGGATCGGTGCTGGGATCGCTGGGCTGCGTACGGGACACCGGTGGCCTGTCCCAGTATGGGCTGCCGCAGTGTCCTGCCCTGGGTCCATCAGGCATGAGAGAACCACCAGGGGTTGGAAGGGACCTCAGCAGATCACCTAGTCCAAGCCCAACACCTCGCCCCGGAGCAAACCCGCAGAGAGAGCTGCGTGGCGCTGAGCCCTGCCGTCCGGCCACACACACACGTGCTCGGGCTCCCTGGGACACGGAGCCCGGCAGGTTCTGCAGCAGGGAGAGGCAGAGGGGTGGCCAGGACGGAGGGAGGCGGCGGCGGTGAATTATGCATGACCCCGCGAGGAGAAGAGCCCTTATCTGCACGGACAACGGGCCGAGCCAGGCAGCCGGGCTCTCGGCTGCTGTACCTGCACCTTCCGCTCGCCAGCCCTTTATCTCTGCTCCCAGCTTGTAATTCAGCCCAAATATCAGAGGCAGCCGGGAGATTAATTTTCTCTGTTTGCATGGCAAAGGAGAGGGGATGCGCTCGCACTCCAGACTCCCAGCTGCTTAATCCGCCGCCGCCGCCGAAGGAGAAGGCAAAAATTTATCAGCGCTGGCAAGTTGCTGGCTCGGGGAGGGCTGTTGGGGACCGGCGGCTCCGCTCGGCCCCCCGTGAGCCGGCGGCCGGCGTTGGCGGCAGGGGCTGCAGGGAAGCGCGACATCCCCCCTCCCCAGGCCGGTGCCGCGTCCCGGGGGGATGCGGACAGAGCCGGCGCCGCTCCGTGCGCGACCCGCGCGTGTCCTTCCAGCGTGGGAGCGCTCCCGGCCGCGAGCTGCTCAAATATTTAGGAGGTGACAAGTGTTTTAGTGCAGAAACTAGATAAAGATCCCTTGAGCTGAAGGCAGGAAGCATCGGCTCGGCTCTGATTTGCCAGCCCTCCTCCCCGAACGCGCTCCCTGGCTTAAATGAAATCATAAATATCAGCCCACAAAGGTCCTTTGTCACCACGCCGGGCTCCCGGCGACAAGGGGTCATTCATTAAAAGCCAGATTAAGGCAATAGAGACTCCCATTGTTTTTTAATGAGTTCAGGGTAAGGCCGTGGCTTCCCGCTGACTCGGAAGGACCGGAGCGGCGAGGGGAGCACCCTGCGTCGCCGCAGACGGGCTCGGCCGGTCCCAGCCCATCGCCGCCGGGGGAATCGCCCTGGGGTCACGCTGGCTTCAGGGTCCGGGTCGAGGCGGCTCCCGGGCTCCCTCCTCGCAGCCTCGGCCCGCACGGACGAAGGGTGGCCGAGGCCCCGCAGCCACCAGCCAAGCCAGCGGCATGAGCCTGATGCCATCTGCCGGCCCCGCGGCTCGGGCCGGGCGTGAGAGATGAGAAATTAATTCTCCCAAACGTCCAGCTTCCTCCGGCCAAACCCCGGCTGCCGGGGGCTTTCCTCGCTCTGCCCAATCGCCCCTCTTGGCCAGCCAGGAGAAAAGCACCCGAGAGCATCCTTTCCGTCTCTTCTTTGTCCCTCCATGATGGAGAAGGGGTTTTGTCTTCAAGCTTTCGGTTCTGCCCCCTCTCCCCGCGCTGCCTCCCCCTGTAACTGTCTCCTCTGAAGCTCTGCACGAAGCCCAAACTGCTTTAACCGGTTTTGGAGTAAAAGGAACTTAATAAAGGCTTCCCCTGAGCACGGAGCTGCGCAAAGGTGTTGGTGATTGTGGAGTTCACCAGGCAGGAGCCGGGCAGAGAGAGCGGTGCTTGAGGAGCCGCAGCACAGGATCCCAGAGCATCAGGGTTGGGAGGGACCTCCAAAGATCACCCCGTCCAACCCCCTGCCACAGCAGGAGCCCTGAGATCCAGTCACACAGGATCCCAGAGCATCAGGGGTTGGGAGGGACATGGGAAGATCACCCAGTCCCACCCCTCTGCCACAGCAGGATCCTTTAGATCCAGTCACACAGGCAGGTTTGAAACGTCTCCGGAGAAGGAGACTCCTGCGAAGGGAAGGTCTGTCGCTGTGCATCCTGCCCCGAGAACCACGCAGAACCGCAGAGCATCAGGGATTGGAAGGGGGAGACGGAGGCAGGGAGCCCGCTGGCACCGTCACGGCCAAACCCCGACCCCACCATGAGCGAAGGGGCTCCCGTGGCTGGGAGGAGAGGCGAACGGGCTACAGCCCCAGCCGGAGCGAGACCGCGGGGAGGAACAGGAGGAGAGTTTCTGCTGCCTGAAAACGCCAAGCGCTTCCGCCAGTAATCGCCGGAATCATCAAATTAGCATAAATTCTATTAACGGTTCCCCAGATGAGACATTCCAAGGCCTCTCCCTCTCCTCCCCGACACAAACAAAAGAGAGCATAATTATTTCGCCACAAAGCGGCTCCCGAAAAGGCCCCCCCACCCCACCCCCAAGTCCTTTCGCCTCCTTTTCATCTCCCCTTGAAACAAAAGCGATGATGCTCGGAAGGTGCTTCTGACCTCTCTGCTCTCACGATGCATCAAGCGGGGAGGAGGAAGGGGGGGGAAGCCCTACGAGGCGTTGAGGCGCCGATCAGGAGCAGCTTCACTGGGCTCTCGACGCCCTTGGGGCTCCCACCCAACGTGAGGAGAATTGGGAAGCGCGAAGCTCTTCAGGCTCTCCGGGGGGACACTGGAACCGGGCGCTTCGCTGGGAAGGTTTAATTACAGGCGGGGACCACAGAGTCAGAGAATCATCGAATCATCGTGGCTAGAAAGGGCCTCCAAGGTCATCCAGCCCAGCCCTCAGCCCAGCAGCTCCCTAACCCCCAGACCGTGGCCTCACGTGCTCCAGCTACCCAGTTTTTAAACCCCTCCAGGGTGGGGACTCCACCACCTCCCCGGGCAGCCAGTTCCAGGGCCCAGCCGCTCTCTCAGCAAAGAGCTTCTTCCTCAGACCCAACCTGACCCTCCCCTGAGGCAGCCTGAGGCCACTTCCCCTCGTCCCAGCATCAGGGATCTGGGAGAAGAGACCAGCAGCAGCCTGGCTCCAGCCTCCTTGCAGGGAGCTGCAGAGAGCAGTGAGGGCTCCTCTCAGCCTCCCTTCTCCAGACTCCACACCCCCAGCTCCCCCAGCTGCTCCTCCTGTTCTCCATCCCTTTCCCAGGCCTGATTGCTCTTCTCCAGCCCCACTTCTGATCAATGTCCTTCTGATCCTGTGGCGTCCAAACATGGACCCAGGACTCAAGGTGGGGTCTCACGAGGGCAGAGCACAGAGCTGCAGGAGGCCGTGGTGCTGAGAATGAAACCGCTGAACCTCCTGAGAAATGGGGATACAAGAAGCGCAGGGACAGGCTCTGCAAGACAAGAGGCTCTTGGCAATGCCAGGTGTAACCAGCAGCTTCCAGCTTGCTTCCAGACTGAGGCAAACTGGGATTTAGGACGATTTTCCACAGCATGAGATGAAACACCAAGGTGCTTGGGGCTGAACAGGAGCCAGTAGAGTGCCCAGGCGGCCCAGAACGCAAAGGGCATCCTGGCTTGGATGGGCACTGGGGTGATCAGCAGGACTAGGGACGGGATTGCCCCCCTATATGGGGCAATGGAGAAGCCTCCCCTTGAGTCCTGGGGGCAGTGCTGGGCCCCTCCTTGCAAGAAAGAGATGGAGGGGCTGGAGTGGGTCCAGAGGAGCAGTGAGGCTGGGGAGGGGACAGGAGGGAAAGGCTGATGGGGAGAGGCTGAGGGAGCTGGGAGAGTTCAGCCTGGAGAAGAGGAGACTCAGGAGGGGCCTTGTCCCTCTCCCTGACTCCCTGAAGGGAGGTTGGAGTCTGGTTGGGGTCGGGCTCTTCTCCCAGGCAGCCAGCACCAGCACTGAAGCTGCCAGGAGACGGTTGGGTTGAGTGTTAGGAAGCCCTTCCTCACAGAAAGGGGGATCAGAGCCTGGACTGGACTGCCCAGGGCAGTGGGGGAGTCCCCATCCCTGGAGGTGTTGGAGGGCAGCCTGGAGGTGGCCCTGAGGGCCCTGCTCTAGCCGCTGGGGTGACGGGGGCCCTGGGCTGGGCTGGCTGAGCTCAGAGGGCTTCTCCTGCCGCAATTCTTCTGTGACTCTGGGATTTTTCATCCAAGAACACTTCCCCACCGTCCTGGTGAAGCACCGCGGCTCAGGCCCCACCACGGACCACACCCAGCACCTCGCCCAGGCCTTACAGGCCCTTGCGCCACAGTAGGGGGCGATCCCGTGGGTCCCACCCGTCTTCTGGGTCAATGTTGCTTTAAATCCCAACTGGGACTCAGCCTGAAAAGCGGGACTCAGCCTGGAAGCTGGGTTTTTCACCCCAAAAGAGCCCCGCTGTTGCTAAGGAACGAGGCCGGCGCCCGCACTAAAGATGGCGCCCATCCGCCGTCACCGGGCGGCTGCCGCGCGGCCCCACCCGCCGGGGAGCGGCGCGGAGAAGCCCCGCCCACAGCAGACAAGGCGCCCACTCGTGTTCCGCCGCAGCCGTGAGGGCTGGCCAATGAGAAGCCCGGGAGGGGGAAGAGCGCGCTGTGATTGGCTGCCGCCGGGGATTCAAACGTTCAGTGCCGGGCGGTTCACGCGGCGGCCGGTGGCTGAGTTCGTGCCCCTGCGGCGGCCAGGTGAGAGAAGGGGGGACCCCAGGAGAGACCGCTTGGGGTGCGGAGTCCTGCCCCCCAGGTGAAGCCGCTGAGGGGTGGGGAGCTCTGGGGCCGGCCGCGGCGGGGTGGGGGGACCCCAGGAAACGTCGTTGGTGTTTAGGAGACCCCGGAACAGGCCCTTGGGTTGGGGGAACCTCAGAAGAGGCCGCTGGAAAGCGGGGGGACCCCAGGGGAGGCCACTGTGGGGTGAGGGGTCCTGGGACCGGCCGCGGGGGTTGAGGTGGCCCCGGGACAGGCCGCTGGTGGGGTGAGGGGACCCCGGGACAGGGTCTGGGAGTGTCACTAGTGCAGGGCGCAGGGCCGGCTCCGAGGCCTCTCGCCGGCCGCCTCTGCCCCTCACGCTCTGCCCTCACCCAGAGGCCTCTAACGCCGCTGTCTGCCGGGCAGGGGGTTGGTTGTCTCCTGCGGGCGGCTTTTGGGGTTTTACGGGCTGGATTTAGCCCTTGGCGTGGGCTGTGGGTTTCGTGGTGCTGGTGCAAGCTGGCGCACGGGAGGTCCCACCTAAACGGGAGGGAGAACTTTTTCCCCGTGAGGGTCCCAGAGCCCCGGTCCAGGCTGCCCAGAGAGGCTGTGGAGTCTCCCGCTCTGGAGAGATCCCAACCCCTCCTGGCTGCTCCTGTGGCATCTGCTCCAGGGGATCCTGTTCTGGCAAGGGGGTTGGACGGGATGATGAGGTCCCTTCCAACCCCCGTCGGTCTGGGATTCTGCGGAGAATTGCTCTTCTCCATGAGTTTACCGGAATTCCAGGCACAGAGGAGACCCACCCTGTGAGCAAAGAGCTTCCCCCAAGCCCTGTAGTCTCCTCTGATCTCTAGGTGCCCTTATTGCCCAATCGAGTACTTCAAAGCCGCCCTCCTGAACCCCGAGCTGCTGTGTGGTTAGGTGATCCCTCCTGGCACCTCTCCCGACTCTCTGTGTCTGCTCCTGGTGCTAATTCATTAGTCAAGGCTGCCCCCGTTTGCCCCTGCAACCTCTGGTATTAGGAAGTGATTTCCGAGTTGCTGAGCTGGAGACTTTCCTCTTCGCTGCCCCTGTTTGTGCCGTTGTGTTGCTGCTGTTTGAGGAGAATGTGCTGACTCTGGATTCTGGCTGCTATTTGCAGTTGGAGCTGGAACTTAAAATGCAGCTAGGAAAAAAAAAGGCCCCTGAATTAAAATTCCCCAGATTGTTGCTCCTATTTTTATCCTATGAAGCTCTGGAAAGTGGCAGATTTTTAGTGCCCTATATAGTAGCAAGTTATTTGTTGTCAGGGCAGGGAGCTCTGTTCTTGCAGCTTGCCAGAAGGAGAAGGATTTGGGATCCCTCATCCTGCCTTTGGGTTCTGAGCCTCTGGACTTTACTGGAGAGTATTTGATGCAGTAAGTTGGGGAGCTGCTGCCTCTGTGGCTCTGCTCGCTGCAAACGATGAAGAGGGTGAGGCTCTTCATTCCCTCTGAGAGCATTTAGATTGATTTAGTTCCATAAAATGTAGTTCTTTGTGTGTTTATTTGTGGAGCTCAAAACGCTTGCCTAAAAAAGCCTGAAATGAGCCCAAAAGCTGTAATACTGGGGGAGGTTTTCTTTTCATTGGGCTGATAACCCCCTGCAGCTACAGGCTGGGGGGTGAGGGGCTGGAGAGCAGCCTGGCAGAGAGGGACCTGGCAGTACTGGGTGGCAACCAGCTGAACAGGAGACAGCAGGGTGCTCAGGTGGCCCAGGAGGCCAGTGGCATCCTGGCTTGCATCAGCAGTAATGTGACCAACAGGACTAGGGATGGATTGCCCCTCTGTACTGGGCACTGGGGAGGCCCCAACCTTGCATACTGGGGGCAGTGCTGGGCCCTCCTTGCAAGAAAGAGCAGGAGGGGCTGCAGTGGGTCCAGAGGAGCAAGGGGGCTGGAGGGAAAGGCTGATGGGGAGAGGCTGAGGGAGCTGGGGGAGTTCAGCCTGGAGAAGAGGATGCTCAGGGGGGACCTTCTCCCTCCCTCACTCCCTCCCTCCAGCTCCCTGAAGGTAGGTTCTAGTCAGGTGGGGGTCGGGCTCTTCTCTCAGGCAGCCAGCACCAGGATGAGAGGGCAGAGCCTGGAGCTGCCAGGGGAGGGTTATGTTGGACGTTAGGAAGCCCTTCTTCATGGGAAGTGTGATCAGAGCCTGGAGTGGGCTGCCCAGGGCACTGGGAGAGTGCTCAGCCCTGCAGGTGGCCCTGAGTGCCCTGGGCTGGGTGATGGGGCCCCCCTGGGCTGGGCTGGCTGAGCTCAGAGGGCTTCTCCAGCCTCGATCCTCCTGTGACTCTGATTTTTCTGTTGGCAGGTGGGGGGAAGGAGCTGGGGTGTGTAACTCCAGTTTCTTGGCAGGAAGATGGAGACGGCGATGCTGAACTTGAGGAATCGGTACGATCGGCTCGTGCGTCAGGCTGAGGCGCTAAGCGAAGGCGACGAGTGCCGTGAGTTCCGTGTCTGTGCCGGGCTTTGCTCTCTTGGCTGCAGGAGCACAGCCAAGCAAATGCTCGGCTCTGCCACGCCGCCGTCAGAGCAGCTTGGTCTGACGGAGGGGAGGCCGCGCCGCCGCCCCAGCGCAGTGCCGCTCTCTTCCCCCAGAGTTCCTCCAGTTAGCCAAGAGCTTCGAGGAGTACCGGAGGAAGCTGCAGAAGTCGGAGCACGAGCTGGGCCGGTACAAAGACCTCCTCATGAAAGCTGAGGCCGAGCGGAGCGCTCTGGACGTGAAGCTGAAACACGCCCGCAACCAAGTGGACGTGGAGATCAAGCGGAGGCAAAAAGCGGAGACGGACTGCGAGAAGCTGGTGAGGGGGCTCCTCGGAGACCAGGTGCTTTAAGCTGCAGTGACCTATGGAAAACAAGGCCTGGCACTTCCCAGGGCTCTGTTGTCCAAGGGGAGGGGAAACCCCAACAGGAATAAACTGGTTTGGCCCTTGCGGTGGCCTTTTGCTTTGGTCTGGAGAGAGCTGAGTGGCAGCTGCTTGGACTGAGCTGCGTTAGCTGTGGGAGCAGGGGCCTCGCGGTCCAAGGACTCGTGTTCTCAGGCCTGTCTGTGTGGCATCTCCACCCCTGAGATCAGCTCATCCAGTAAGAGGCAGCTTCTGCCAAGCACAGATCCCTGCTGGGTGGGGAGTGGATTGAGAGCAGCCCCAAGGAGAAGGTCTTGGGGGTGTTGGGAGGTGAGAAGCTCAGCCTTAGCTAGTGATGGGTGAGGACAGCCCAGAGCCAACTGTGTCCTGGGCTGGGTCACAACCAGTGTCAGCAGCTGGGCCAAGGACAGGATTGTCCCCTTCTGCTGAGACCCCTGCCTGCAGTTCTGGATCCCCCAGGACAAGAAGGAGCTGGAGCTGGTGGAGTGAGGCCATGAGGATGATCAGAGGGCTGGAGCCCCTCTGCTCTGGGGACAGGCTGAGGGAGCTGGGGCTGCTCAGCTGCAGAGGAGAAGGCTCAGAGCAGCTTCCAGCACCTGCAGGGGCTCCAGGGAAGCTGGAGAGGGACTTTTTCCCAGAGATCTGGTGCTGGGAGCAGGAAGCTGGGTTCCAGCTCCAGGAGGGGAGCCAGGAGGCAGAAGCTGCTCCCTGGGAGGGGGCTGAGGCCCTGGAACAGGCTGCCCAGGGAGGCTGTGGCTGCTCCCTCAGCCCTGGCAGAGTCCGAGGGCCGGCTGGCTGGGGCTGGGGGCAGCCTGCTCTGGGGAGAGGGGTCGCCCCTGGCACTGGGGGAGCCCTGAGCTCCCTCCCAGCCCAGCCCAGTCCAGGGCTGTGATCTCCTCCACCTTTCCCAGGAGCGGCAAATACAGCTGATCCGAGAGCTGCTGATGTGCGACGCGTCGGGGAGCATCCAGCTCAGCGAGGAGCAGAAGTCTGCCCTGGCCTTTCTTAACCGGCCGCAGGCTTCTCTGGGAGGTTCAGGCAACAAAAGGTGGGTGGGAAAAACCTCCAGGAGAGCTTGTCTGAGCAGCCTCGTATCAGGTCCCAGCCCTGCGCCTCTGCGACACCTGCTGCACCCACTTCAGCAGGGCTCCTGCCTTGTATTCCAGCTCCTCTGAGTCAGGCAGATTGTTCTGGAACCGGAGCTGCCTGAGAGCCAAGCGGAGATGATTTCTCTTCTCATTTTTTCTGACTTTTTTCAGGCTGTCTACAATAGATGAATCTGGCTCAATTCTGTCAGACATCAGCTTTGACAAGACCGATGAGTCACTGGTAATGGAACTCCACCTCTGAAGTTGCTCCTCTGTGTTAGAGGCTGGGGTTGATCTGTAGAGACCCTTGGTGCTCTAGCTTACTGGGGTCTTTAACTGGTTGAGCTGGTGGGATGGAATTCTGGGCACTGGGGAGGCCTCTCCTCCAGTACTGGGCCCCTCACAGCAAGAAAGAGCTTGAGGAGCTGAGAGGAACAATGAGGCTGGGGAAGGCATTGGAGGGAAAGGCTGATGGGGAGAGGCCTGGAGAAGAGGAGACTCAGGGGGACCTTCTCCCTCTCCAGCTCCATGAAAGGAGGTTCTAGTCAGGTGGGAGTTGGCCTCTTCTCCCAGGCAGCCAGCACCAGGATGAGAGGGCAGAGCCTGGAGCTGCCAGGGGAGGGTTAGGTTGGATGTCAGGAAGCCCCTCCTCAGTGAAAGGGGGATCAGAGCCTGGAGTGGAGTTGGGGAGTCCCCATCCCTGGAGGAGGTGCTGAAGGCCAGCCTGGAGGTGGCCCTGAGTGCCCTGCTCTGGGTGATGGGGGCCCATGGGCTGGGCTGGCTGAGCTCAGAGGGCTTCTCCAGCCTCAGTCAGTCTGGGGTCCTGTGACAGGCCCGGGCCAGGCTGGCTGGTAGCTGAGCAGTGCTGTGCCTTTCCTGCAGGACTGGGATTCCTCTGCTGTGAAAGCTGTCAGGCTGAAGAGGAGAGAGAAGCGGGTACGTTCTGCCCCTTCCGGAGCTGCCCTTGTCAGCAGAGACCCGGTGTCACCTCCTGTGGGGACGCCTCAGCTCCTCAGCACCCTCCTCCCGTGCCTGTGCTGCCAGCAGGCAGAGCCCACGGGCTGTGGCTTTGGGCTGGAAGTCAGCTCTGCTGTCATTTGTCCCCTGAGAACCGCCTGGAGCGGGTTCTGCCCGTCTCGTGCTGCTGTTTGCAAGGAAGCACTTGGAGATGATGAGCAGATCAGGGAGGCTTGTGTGGGAAGTGCACGTTGCTCCGCTCCGCGAAGGAGGAGCTGCTGCTGCTCTTGCTCTGCGGTGGTTCTGCCCTGGCTGTGGTGCACAGCCTCACACCCAGGGAACCCCCACTGCAGCTCGAGGTGTCTTTTCAGAGGTCCTCCAGGCAGTTTGCTGAAGGCCCCCCAGGTCCTCAGAAGAGGATCCGCTCCATCGGCTCCGTGGCAGATCAGGTGCGGTGGCTCCCGCCGGCCCCGAGCGTGCCGGAGGTCGCCGGCCGTGTCGGCCACCGCGGGAAGAGGCCCTGGCCCTCACTAACCGCCCGCTTGTCACGACAGGGAAATGAGTCCATTGTGGCCAAGACCACTCTGATGGTGCCCAGCGACGGGGGCCCGATCGAGGCCGTCTCGACCATCCAGACCGTTCCCTACGCGAGAAGCCTGAGGAAGAGCGGTGAGCGCCCGGTCCTTCTGTCCTGCCCCCGTCCCTGGATGAGTTTAAGTCGCTTAGATGTAGCTTTGGGGGAGAACCTGTGGAGTAGGGTTGATGGCTGCACTTGGTGGTCCCAAGGGGTCTCTTCCAAGCCAAATGGTTCTGTGATTCAAGCAGCCACTTGGAAGACCACGGCTGTCCTGGAGTGTCCTTAGCTCCTCCCAGCACCCAGGCAGAGGTACTGGGCGGGTGCAGGTGACTCTGCTCAGCCAGTAGCCCCCCCCTTGTGTCTTGCAGGCTCTCTGCAGCCCTGGAGCAGCGAGTCCAGCGTAGGCAGTAAGCAGCCGGACGGCAAATCGGAGTCGGATTGCCCCAGCACCCCGCAGAGCAACGGGGGAGTGAGGCTGCATGACTTTGTGTCCAAGACGGTGGGTCTGCAGGCTGAGAGAACCTGCTGTGGCAGGGTTAGGGATTGGACTGGGTGGTCTTTTGAGGTGACTCCCAATCCTTGATGAGAAAGCATCTCCCCTCCCTCCCTAAGTGTGTGCGATGTCCCTCTGCTGATGGGAGGCTCCCAGCCTCTCCATCTCCCAGCAGCAGTGACCGCTCCAGCCACCTGCAGGGCTCCAGGATCGCCCTGTCCTGTGCACTTGGCCGGTGCCAGCCCTGTCCTGATGCCTCCCCGTCACCAGGTTATCAAGCCAGAGTCGTGTGTCCCCTGCGGGAAGAGAGTGAAGTTTGGGAAGATCTCTCTCAAGTGCCGGGACTGCCGGGTGGTCGCTCACCCCGAGTGCCGGGACCGCTGTCCTCTTCCCTGCATCCCCACCCTGGCAGGAACTCCCGTCAGGATCGGCGAGGTGGGTCCTGCAGGGCTTCTGGAGAAGAGCTCCTGTGGCTCCCGGGGAGCATCTCCCTGCTGAGGGAGCCTGAGGGGTGACCCCATGGGTGGGTGTCAGGAGGATGTTCAGTGATTCTGCGAGAATGAGCCTGTGGTGGATCAGCAGGAGGGATGTGGCACTAGGAGGATGCTGGGCTGGGGGGGCTGGGGGCGAGGAGGTTGCTCCTCTCTGAGCTGATGCAGGGGAAGGGTTTGCTTTTGAGGCCGAGGTCTCGCTCTGCTTTCCTGAAGGACCTGTTCCTCTGCCTTGAAGTCTGAGTGTCTCTCCAAAAGTGTCTTCCTTGTGCCTCGCAGGGGACCCTGATGGACTTTGTCCCTCCCACTCCCCCCATGATCCCCTCCATCGTCGTGCACTGCGTTAACGAGATCGAGCAGCGGGGGCTGCGTGAGGTAAGCGGGGGCGAAGCAGCCCCCGAGGACGAGGGGCTGTGGGGTCAGGGGGGCAACCCAACCCCCCCAGTGTGGGGGGTGCCCAGGGCTGCTCGGTGGGCGACTGCAGTGGGCAGCAGTGTGAGCAGCCCTGCCTGCCCTGCCTCTGAGCCCTGGGCTTGCCTGGCAGACGGGCCTCTACCGGGTGCCTGGCTGCGACAAGACGGTGCGGGAGCTGAAGGAGAAGTTCCTCAGGTCCAAGAGTGTTCCTCTGCTCAGCAAAGTGGATGACATCCACGCCGTCTGCGGCCTTCTCAAGGACTTCCTGCGCAGCCTGAAGGAGCCTCTTCTCACCTTCCGCCTCAACAAGACTTTCATGGAAGCTGCAGGTAAGAGGTTGCTAAGTGACAGCCCCAGCTGTGTCCCTGGGCTCCACGGCAGCAGCTTGACTGCACAAAAACTTTACAGCCCCCTGCAAGGTGTCTGGCTTCCTTGTTTCTTGGGCTAGTTCATGCTGGGAGGGGGCTAGCGGAGCTGTGCCTCTGCCACCACTGTCTGAGGTCTAAAGGCTGCTTCCTCCCACCCCAGAGATCCCAGACGACGACAACAGCGTCGCTGCCATGTACCAGGCAGTTAGTGAACTTCCTCAGGCTAACAGGGACACCCTGGCTTTCCTCATGATCCACCTGCAGAGGTGAGGCCAGAGGGACTGGGGGTTCTTGTGGCCAGGAAGGCCAGTGGCATCCTGGGCTGGATCGGAAGGGGGGTGGTTAGCAGATGGAGAGAGGTTCTTCTCCTCCCCCCTCTGCTCTCTCCTGGGGAGACCTCAGCTGGAGTCTTGTGTCCAGCTGTGGGCCCCTCAGCTCCAGAAGGACAGGGAGCTGCTGGAGAGAGCCACAGGGGTGATGGAGGGAGGGGAGCATCTCCCTGCTGAGGAGAGGCTGAGGGAGCTGGGGCTCTGGAGCTGGGAACAAGGAGCCTGAGGGGTGACCCCATGGATGTTGATCAAGATGTGAAGGGTGGGTGTGAGGAGGATGGAGCCAGGCTCTGCTCAGGGGCACCCAGTGACAGGACAAGGGGCAGTGGGTGTGAGCTGGAGCAGAGGAGGTTCCCCATCAGTGTGAGAAGGACCTTTTTCATGGTGAGGGTGCCAGAGCCCTGGCAGGGGCTGCCCAGGGGGGTTGTGGAGTCTCCTTCTCTGGGGACGTTTCAAACCCTCCTGGGCTGTTCCTGTGCAGCTGGCTCTGGGGGGATCCTGCTGTCTTGGGGGGATTGGACTGGCCGATCCTTCGAGGTCCCTTCTAATCCCTCAAGCTCTGGGGTTCTGGGTGGGGTGGGGTTGCTGCCACTGGTGCTTTCTCTGCTTGGCATTTGTTGCTGCTTGGGAGCATCCAGGGTGCTGGAGTGTGGGGGGACGGGGACTTGAGTGGGAAAGGGATGCAAGAAGCTCCTTTCTCCTGCTGGCTTCCCCGCAGGGTGGCTCAGAGCCCGGACACCAAAATGGATGTCACCAACCTGGCCAAGGTCTTTGGCCCCACCATCGTGGCCCACGCGGTGCCTGATCCCGACCCCATGACTCTCCTGCAGGACACGAAGCGGCAGCCCAAGGTGGGCAGGAGCAAGCTCTGGCTTTGTGGGGTGGATCCTGGGGGAGCTGGGGCGCTGCCTGGCTGGTGTCGGGGTGTCAAGGCTGCGGGGTGGCTGGTACCCCCCCCCCCCTGTGGCTGCCTCTAGGTCGTGGAGCGACTGCTGCTGCTGCCGGTGGACTACTGGAGCCAGATGCTGATGGTGGAGCAGGAGAACGTCGACCCGGCCCGTGTGATCGAGAACCCCAAGGCCTTCTCCTCGCCGCAGACTCCGGATGTGAAAGGTAGCCCGGGGGCCGCCCTCTGCGGCCGCGCAGCCGCTGGGCTATTTTGAGAGGCCTCTCGATCCCCATCGGGGCTGCTGGCCAGGCTGCTGGCTCTGTGGAGCAGGAGTGCCAGGAAGTGCCAGATCTCTGCTGCTTCTGACGGACGCCTGGGCACGTCTGCTGCTCGCGCAGGCGGCCCAAGCTTCAGCTGCGCGCGTGCTGCTCACTCTGCTGCCCCTCTCTCCCTCCTGGCAGTGAGCATCCTTGGCCCTCTCACTACTCCAGAGCACCAGCTCTCCAAGACCCCATCCTCCAGCTCCCTGTCCCAGAGGGTCCGCTCCACCTTCAGCAAAAGCACCCCCAGGTAAGTGCCTGGGTGCTCCTGTTTGGGGTGACTGCGGTTTGGGTGCTGGGGGGACCTGGAGATGGGCTTGGACTCGGGTCTGAGAGCAGCCCCCCCGAATCTTCTTCTGGCTTTGGCCACGAGTAGCTGCTTGGGGCCACGTGGACAGTGCAGGGTGCTGCTTCCCTTCGTAGAGTTGTAGAAGAGAGCTCGGAGCTCCTCTCCCACAGCCCCCTGCTATGGGGCCACCTCTCAACTGCACTTGGTTGCCCAAGGCCTCTGACCTGGCCTTGAGCCCCTCCAGGGAGGATGGGGCAGCCCCAGCCTCTCCAGGCTGAGCAGAGCAGCAGAGGGGAGGGAGATGAAGCCCTGTGGCCAGCAGCAGTTTGCAGCAGGGACAGGAGCTGGGTGGGCTCTGGACCAGCAGCCCCGGGAACACTGGAGGCCTCCAGACCCCCCCCCACTGACGCTCTTCTGCCTCTCTTGGGCTAGGTTTGGGAGCAAGAGCAGCAAGCCAGGCACCCAGCTGGGCCACCAGGGCAACTTCTTTGCCTCCCCTCTGCTGAAGTGAGCAGGACCCCGGCCTCCGCGCGCCGATGGGCACCAGCGCCGTAGCCACAAGTCCTCGCCGGCCCCGGCTGCTTCCCTGGCTGAGATGTTTCGTGTCCTTTTGCCTCCCAGTTTGAGCGGAGGCCTTTACTGGGATTTTACTGTGCAATGTGTGTTGTTGTCTAACCCTGCGCTCCCTCAGCGACGCTTTCACGGGCGGCCTTTGCTCCCGTGGCTACTAACACGGGCACCAGCGCGGCTCCCACGCCACCAGTCAGATCCAGTCCCCGCCTGGGCGAAGGGGGCAGGCAGACTGGTTTTGGAGCCCCCCCTGGCCTTGGGGCTGGGGCAGCAGCTGTGGGGGGCTGAGCTGTGGGCTGCAGCCCCGAGGATGGGGCTGTTGGGTCTCTGGTGGGAGAGGGCAGCTCTTCACCCCCCTTTGGCTGGAGAGGTGTTTCCTGAGCCCGCGCTTAGCCGGGAGGGGGCTGCTGCCCAGGCCTGTCTGGAAGAGGGTCTTCTCCCTCTTCACTGCTGCTGGGGGCCAGTGAGGGCCAGTGACCTGCTTCTGGGAGGCTCTGCGGCCCCAGCCTGCCCAGTGCTGGCCCTAGACACCCGCGGGAGCTGGTTACTGGGCTCTGCAAAGCTCTTTGGACTCTTCTGACTGCTGCAGCTAAGTAAACAGTGATGTTTGGTGTCTGTGCTCTGGCTCCTGGCTCCTGCCTCTGCTGCCGAGTCGGCCGTGGCCTGGGGGTGCTGAGGGGCTCTGCTCAGCTGCTCCTGCCCACGGAGCCTCCAGTGCTTGCTGCTGGGGTGCAGGATCACACTGCAGGCTGGCCCAGAGGAGGGAGGAGAGCACCAGGCTGGGGGCCCTGGGGGGCTTGGGTCGGGAATTGGGAGGTGAAAGTCCAGTCAGGCCCTGGATGGGTTTAGAGGTGGTTTGGGGGTGACCTCCTAGAGTCAGCCTGATGGTTGGACTTGATCCTGGGGGGTCTCTCCCAAGCCCAGTGGTTCTCTGTCAGGTGGCAGGAGGTGGAGCAGCCTGGGCTGAAGGTTGGGGGTCTGGGGCAGTGAGATCTTCTGCCGTGTTCCTGCCCAGCCGGCCTCGAGCACCAGGTGGTTCTGAACGAGGCCACCCCTGAGCTGCTGCAGGCGTGGGCGCGCTGACCCAGCGCTGACCCAGCCACCCCTGTGAGGGGCACCGGGTGGCAACCAGCTGAACAGCAGCCAGCGGGGTGCCCGGGTGGCCCTGGAAGGTCAGTGGTGTCCTGGCCAGCAGGGCTGGGGATGGGATTGCCCCCGGGAGAGGCCTCCCCTTTACTACTGCGGCCACTGCTGGGCCCCTCACTGCAAGAAAGAGATGGAGGGGCTGGAGGGAGAGGCTGAGGGAGCTGGGGGGGATCTGCTTGGAGAAGGGGAGACTCAGGGGGGATCTTCTCCTTCCCTCCAACTCCCTGAAGGGAGGCTGCAGTCAGCTGGGGGTCGGGCTCTTCTCCCAGGCAGCACCAGGATGAGAGGGCAGGGACTGGAGCTGCCAGGGGAGGGGGTCAGGTTGGATGGCAGAAGCCCTTCCTCATGGGGAGGGGGATCAGAGCCTGGACTGGGCAGGGGGGGTGTCCCCATCGCTGGAGGTGGTGGTAGGTCGTAGGCTCAGAGGGCTCCTCCATCCTCAGCCCTCCTGGGGTGCTGTGGCTGCCGTGTCACCCTTGGGGAGCCCCGGCCTGGGCTGCACCCCGCTGACCCTCACTGGGGCTCAGGGCCTGATGAAGGGGGGCTCAGGGGAAACAACACTGGAAGGGAGAAGCATGAAGCAGGAGGGACTCCTGCTGCTCTGGTCCTGAAGCTGCTGCTCGCCCTTCCCGCTGCAGAGCTGCTCTGGGCAAGCACAGGGAGCGCAGCGGGGTCTGAACTTGCCCTGGAGACCCTCTCCCTGCTCCAGAGGCCTCTCAGACAGTCTCGGGGTGAAGAGCAGGAGCGGGGGCTGTGGGGTGTCAGTCCCACATCACCGCTGTCACCCCAAAGCCATTGGGTCTCTGGCTGGGTCTGGACCTGCCTGAGACTTCGCTGGAGCTGAACCCGCTTGGTGTTGGCAGGGGCTGCCTGGCAACGAGGAGCCTGGTGGCTAATTGATTTGCAGTGCCTGAATTCCCACAGGGCTGGGGCTGTGCTGAACCCCGTGAAGGAGGGGGGGGCTGTGTGTGCTGGGCTGGGAGCAGTTACTGGCCAGCAACCACCAAGAGCTGTTTGGAGGGGGGAGAAACAGCAGTAAAACACAAGATCACGGACTCGGAGCATCAGGGGCTGGAGGGGACCCCCAGAGATCACCCAGCCCAGTCCCCCTGCCACAGCAGGATTCCCCAGATCCAGCCATCAGGGGCTGGAAGGGACCCCCAGAGGTCACCCAGCCCAGTCCCCTGCCACAGCAGGGTCCCCCAGATCCAGTCACACAGGATGTCTGGGCCTGATCAGATGTGGGGCTGCAGCTCCACCCTGGCTGGAAGGGAGCTCCAGGATCATCAAGCCCAGCCTCATCCCGACAGCTCCCTGGACCATGGCCTCCAGTGGTCCAGCTCCTAGGTTTTGAAACCCCTCCAGGGATGGGGACTCCACCTCATCCCTGCTTCCACCTCTGTGAAGGAAGATTCAAGTGCAGAGAGGAGCAGAAAACAGATTCAAAACAGTAGCCCCAGGTAGCCCCTAAACCCAGGAGAAAGAAGCCACCAGCCTTGATCACCTTCCCCCAGCAAGGGAGAAATAAACCCCCATCAGTATCATCTCCCCCTGAGGATGCTGATGAGTCCCTGCGAAGGATGTGAAGGCTGAGGGAGAAGGGAAGGTGCTTTGTCTGCTCTGTTCCTGATCTTCTCACAACCTGAGATGGAAACAGGGCGACTTGGATGGTGGCTGGTAGCGCTGCTGCACTGGGGTGAGTGGGGAGGTGGTGGCTTTGCCCAGGCTGCTGGCTGAGTAGCCACCCCTGGATGAGTTTAAAAGATGCTTAGATGTGGTGCTGGGGGACCTGCTTTAGGGGTGACCTTGTAGAGTGGGGTTGGGGGTTGGACTCGCTGGTCCCAGGGCTCTGCTCCAGCCTGAGTGGTGCTGGTGTGAGTGATCCCGGTGCCTCCCCTCGACTGAGGCATCAACTGGTGTCACCAACCCCTTGTAACTCCTGAGTCCTGCCTTCCCTGCCCAGTTCCTTCTGGCTGGACCGAGCTGCTCCTCTGCTGCCCATCAGAGCCCGGATGGGGCTGTGAGTGGTGCAGGGAGGTTCTCCTCCCTCTGCTCTGCCCTGGGGTTAGGGTTAGGGGAGACCCCAGCTGGGATCTCATGTCCAGCTGTGAGTCCTTCAGCTCCAGAGGGACACGGAGCTGCTGGAGAGAGGCCATCTGGGGGGTCCTGCTGCAGCAGGGGGGTTGCACTGGATGGTCTCTCGAGGTCCCTCCCAACCCCTGATGCTCTGGGGTTCTGTGACTGGATCCGGGGGGTCCTGCCGCAGCAGGGGGACTGCACTGGCTGATCTTCCGGGGTCCCCCCCAACCAGTCTGAGGGGACTGGTACCAGCAGATGGCAGAGCATCCCCAGCTCTGAGCTGTCAGACGCGAGGCTGGAGGTGTCTCCCTTCCCTCCCCTCTCCATCCCGCCAGGCAGCAGCTCAGCGTTTGCTCCGCTCTTGGACTTCTGCCTCGCAGCTGCGTCCTTAGCGAACAACATCCCAGCGCCCCCTCCCTACCCCCGAATTCGGATGGGAGGATCTATATTTGGAAACGCTCCCCCTGATGTGAACAGGGCCGGGAGAGCAGAGCCAGGAGCTGCGGGAGCGCTGGCTGCTCGCGGGGGACGTGGCTGGGCAGGGAGCGTGGAATGGAAAGACCCCCAGAACATCGGGGATGGGAAGGGACCTCGAAGGAGCATCCAGCCCAACCCCCGGCCACAGCAGGATCTAGATCTATGGATTCCTTCAGCCGAGGGTGGTCTGGATGTTTTGCTCCACGAGCACCGGGTGGCTTAGAACCACCAGGGGGTAGGAGCAGGGGCAGCGGTGTGAGCTGGAGCAGAGGAGGTTCCACATCAGTGTGAGAAGGACCTTGTTCCCCAGGAGGGTGCCAGAGCTCTGGCGGGGGCTGCCCAGGGGGCTGTGGAGTCTCCTTCTCTGGAGACGTTTCCAACCCTCCTGGACTGCTCCTGTGCAACTCAGTCTGGGGGATCCTGCTGTGTTGGGGAGACTGGATGCTCCTTTGAGGTCCCTTCCAATCCCTGATCCTCTGGGGTTCTATGACTGGCTCTAGGGGTTCCTGCTGTGTCAGGGGGTTGCACTGGGTGATGTCTCCAGGTCCCTCTCAGCCCCTGATGTGCTCTGCTGCTGCAGGGGGCTCTGGAGCAGCTTCACCCAAGACTCTCCTGCTTCCCCTCAGACCCACTGGGGGCTGCTTGTGAAACTGCCTCTTCTGGGAGCCGGGGCCCTTCGTTTCTCAGGCTGTGGAGAGCAGACAAGAGGGGCTGTTGGGCGCTTCAGAATGTCCCTGGAAGCCCCGCTCTGTCCTGATTTGATCTGACTCCAAAAATACGAGGATCCAACGGCCTGTTTACAGCCTCTGTGGAGTCTCGCAGGGGCTACCGCAGGGGCTACCGCAGGGGCTCGGTCGGCAGGGGCCAAACAGCTCTGGCCAGAGGAGGGCGGCGATAGCGGAGGGTTCGGTTGCAGACCTCAAGCCCAGCCCGCGGTGCCAGCGTCGCCCCTGCAGAGCGCTGGGAGACACCCCGATACCCACGAGCTCTCCCCTGGCTCCTGGGGAGGGCTGCTTATCTGCAGGGGCAAAGCCTTCCCTCCTCGGGGCGCCGAGAGACACCCAACTGTCTTCCAACCGCTCTGATGGAGCGATAAGCCCGGGGCAGCTGCAGGCTGGGGGGCTCCAGGGCACCGGGGCTGGCGGCTTGGCAGCGGAGGGCAGCAAAGCCCGGCCCCCCGAGCACGCGGGGGGCATCTTTGGGGTTCAGAGGGCTGTTTCCAGCTCCTCCAGCTTGACCCAGCTCGGCCCCTGCACAGGGCTCTACCCTTCCCACCGGTGTGAAGGGCTGGGACCCCGCTGAGGGGACTGCAGGGGGCTCAGATCCTGCTCGAGGGGACTGCAGAGGGGTTCAGACCCTGGTCAAGGGGTCTGCAGGGGATTCAGATCCTGCTCGAGGGGACTGCAGGGGGGTTCAGACCCCAGTCTGAAACGTGGCCGAGCTCACAGAGCATCCTGTGGGAACCAAAGGAAAGGGCTGTGAGCCCCTGTGAGGGGTCAGGAGGACCCCTTAACCCTGGGTGTGTGAGAGATGAACCCTGGCTGATTTGACGTCTCATTTTCCTCTTCCCTGGATTCTTCTTAGGCTTCTTCCTTGGGCTCCTCTTTGGGCTCCTCCTTGGTGGTTCTGCTCTTCCTTGGGCTCTTCCTTAGGTTCCTCCTCGGGCTCCTCTTCCTCCTGGCCAGCTGGTGCATGAGAGAGTCGCGGGGCCCTGTGTCCGACCCAGGTGGCCCACAAAGCCCTGATGCTCTCTGATGCTCTGACCTTCCCACTCCCCATGGCCCCTGCGTCTGGCCAAAACACATCACGAAACCCCAGAGCATCAGGGATGGGAAGGCACCTCCAGAGATCGTCCAGTCCAACCCTGCTACCGGAGCAGGATCCCCTAGGTGCAGTCACACAGGAACCTCCATCCAGGAACGAAGAGCAGATCCTTCCATCCACCTGGTTTTAGCTCAGTCCCCCTGTCCAAGGGTGGCCGTTGCCCCTCTCGCAGGGCAGGACCAGCAGCCCCAAGCTGATCCCACCGAGGGGATCCGACCGGGAGCGGCCAAGGGGCCGACGCTGGGTGTGAGACGAGGAGCAGCGGGTGGAGGCGAGAGCTCTGCAGAGCCTGTGGAAGAAGAGCACGAGGGGAGGGCGACCAGAAGCCCTCTGCTCAGCACTCCAGGGGGGTTTTGCCTGTTCCCCTGCACCCGGCTCTCCCCCCGGTCCCGGCAGCGTCGCCTCCCCGCAGCCTGATTTGCAGACACACACGAGGCTCCGGCGAATCTTTGAGGCTAGAAGCTTCCCCTCCCCAACCCACTCTTCCTCCAGCCCTTATCTGCCCTCACCTGTCTCCACTGGGTTGCTTGAAAAGTCCCAGACACTTCCTTCCTTCGTTTGTCTTGGCCTGAAGGGGAAATGTCTTGTGTGTCAAAGGCTCCCAGCAGATTCCTGCCCGAGCTCCTGGCCTCAGCAAATTGACCTGCTGCTGCTGCTGCTGCTTCTCCTGGGCCAGGGGTTTGCACCATCCATCAGGTGGCCTCTCCTCATCCTCTCTTCTCCTGGCCCAGGGGTTTGGTGGCCTCTCCCCGTCCTCCCTTCTCCTGCCCACACACAGAGATGAGCAGGAGAGGACCTTGTTGTCCTGATGGGCAGGATGATGGGCTTCCTGAGATGGAAGTGATGGGCCAGCGAGGGGTTAAATCCCCACTGGCTGGTGCAGGCTGGAGAGGAGCTCAGGGTCCTAGAATCCCAGAGCATCAGGGCTAGGAAGGGACCTCCAGAGACCATCCAGTCCAACCCCCGGGCACAGCAGGATCCCCGGGATCCAGTCATTCACCTCCAGGGGTGGGGACTCCCCCAGTGCCCTGGGCAGCCCAGTCCAGGCTCTGACGAGCCCAGCTCATCCCCAGGCCAGGAGGTGGAGGCCGGCACCTCCGCTGCCCGGGCAGCCCCGGCTGCCCACCCGGGAAGCGCCTCCCTCCCCTCGCTGCAGGTGGGTGCCCGGGGTGCGCTCCCGGAGCCACGGACCCGCTCCCCCCCTCGCTCGGGGCTTCCTGTTTGCCCGGGGGGCTCGAGGTGAGAGCAGCCGGGCTCGGTCCCTGGAGGGAGGGCGGCTTCGCCCCGGCTGCGGTTCCGGCACCTGCGGGCTCCGGGCTCCCCGCAGTCAGGTGCGCGGGGCCGCGGCGCCGGGGGGGAGGACGGGGGCGCAGCCGAGATCAAGGGGCTCCTCTGCGGAGGAAGGAGCTTCCAACCGAAGTGCTGCCTGCGCGGTAGCCCTGCGGCTAACGGGCTCGCCCCTCCCTGCCGGGGACTCGGGGCGCTCCAGCCGCACCCCGGAGCTTGGGCTCTGCACCTGCTGCCGCAGAGCTGCTGCCCCAGAGCTGCTGCCCCGGCCGGGACCCTCTGTGTTTGCTTCGCGGCGGCACCCGGGGGTGGAGGAGCCCTCTGGGCTCAGCCAGCCCAGCCCAGGGCCCCCCATCACCCCAGTGGCCACAGCAGGGCTCCCAGGGCCACCTCCAGGGATGGGGACCCCCCCACTGGCCAGGGCAGCCCAGTCGGAGCTGTGAGCAGCCTTCCCATGAGGAAGGGCTTCCTGACATCCTACCTACCCCTGCCCCACAGAGACCCCTAGACCCCATAGAGATCCCTAGAACCCCATAGAGACCCCTAGACCCCATAGAGACCCCTAGAACCCCATAGAGCCCTCTAGACCCCATGGTGCTTCCTAACATCCCACCTAACCCTGCCCTGGCCTCCCCTCCAGTCCTGGGGTCAGGGCTGGGCCCCTCCCTGCAAGAAAGAGCTGGAGGGGCTGCAGTGGGTCCAGAGGAGCAACGGGGCTGGGGAAGGGACTAGAGGGAGAGGCTGAGGGAGCTGGGGGGGGTCAGCCTGGAGAAGAGGGGACTCAGGGGGGACCTTCTCCCTCTCTCCAGCTCCGTGAAGGGAGGTTGGACTCGGGTCGGGGTCAGGCTCTTCTCCCAGGCACCAGCACCAGGGGAGGGTTGGGATGGGGTCAGGAAGCCCTTCCTGATGGAAAGGGGCATCAGAGCCTGGACTGGGCTGGAGCGGGGGAGTCCCCAGTCCTGGAGGTGGCCCTGAGTGCCCTGGGCTGGCCGCTGGGGTGATGGGGGGCCCTGGGCTGTGCTGGCTGAGCCCAGAGGGCTTCTCCAGCCTCGATCACTCTGGGACCCTAGGAGATGCTCCTGCCTGCGTCAGCGGAGCCACCTCGGGGTGTGGGTGGGATGGTGGCTCGGAGCCTTCTCCCCCGTTTCCTGCAAGGCTGGAAGCCAGCCCTCCCCGTGGCACCTCATCCCTCCTCTCATCCCTCCTCTTCACAGCTGCTCCTCGTTTCCCAGCCCTGGTCTTCCTGTTTTGCTGGACATTTCCTTTTCATTGCCATGATGATGATGATGATGATGATGATGATGATGGCTTTTGGGAAGGTGGGGGCTGCCCCTGCCAGCTGCTCTCAGCCAGCCCCCTGCTCCCATCACTATCTTTAGCCGAAGCCAACGGAGCTGGGCTGGGTTTAATAACCACAAAATGGGGCTCAGCTGTCTCTGAACTGGGATTTACTGGGCCCCCGGCGAGGTCCTTGACCTCCACTGGGGTTGGCGGTGGCCGGTGGGCAGGAGGCACCTGTGAGCAACGGGGCTGCTCTGCATCGGCAAGTGGGGGTCTGCTCTGGGGCTGGAGGAGGGAGGGGTGGCGGCCGGACCACAGTGGGATGGAAGGGACCCACTGCGGGCTCCCGGCCACCCTGCTGGCCCCTTTCTCCTCCGCTGCTCTCTGTGTCCTCATGCCCCCATCTCACACACCCCACGTATCTGGGTGTCACTGGGCCCCCCCGAGGGGACCTGCCCTGGGGTGGGCTGATTATCAGGTGATCATTAAGTGATTGCTAGCTGATTATCAGGTGATCATTAAGTGATTGCTAGCTGATTATCAGGTGATCATTAAGTGATTGCTAGCTGATTATCAGGTGATCATTAAGTGATTGCTAGCTGATTATCAGGTGATCATGAAGTGATT
>VXBP01000241.1:78824-149572 GCA_013400115.1 Rhinopomastus cyanomelas | reverse complement strand
TGTAAGGGAACATGAGTGCGTGAGCAATCCAGTCCTTATGCTGGAGGACTTTGTTATCAGTGGAATGCAGCAGGGGAAGGTTTTAGAGGCTGCACAAGGTGCAGGGCTGGACTGCCTGCTGTCTGCAGGTGTATGGACAGCTAGCTTGTTCCAGTAAAGATCAGAGAAGTGTGTGGTCTGACCAATAGCCCTGCCCATAAGGCGGGCTGTGTGAAGTCTATATAAGTTAGTGGCTTTGTTTAATAAAGTGTTCATTCCTGGGTATTCTTGTGTGTGTCACTTCGTCCTCGGATGATCCCAGGCTTTTGCGAGATCATATTGGTCCGAGTGTGAAAGCCTGCTAGAGTTCCCACGAAAACGCCTCTCAGCTGACCCTGGACCCCCAGACGAGTAATTTATAGCTCGTTATACTAGCCGATTATCAGGTGATCATTAAGTGATTGCTAGCTGATTATTAGATGATCATTAAGTGATTGCTAGCCGATTGTCAGGTGATCATTAAGTGATTGCTAGCCGATTATCAGGTGATCATCAAGTGATTACTAGCTGATTACTAGCTGACTATTCAGTGATTACTACCTGATTATTAAGTGATCATTGATTGATTACTAGCTGATTATTAAGTGATCATTAAGTGATTACAAGCTGTTATTACTAGCTGACGACTAGCTGATTGCTCTCTGACTATTGAGCGATTACTAGCTGATGGTTAAGTGATTAGTAGCTGATTATTAGCTGATTATCAATTGATTATTAGCTGATTATTAAGCACCAGGCGGAGCCAGGCTGCTCTGGAGCCTAAAACAAGGGCCCAAGCACCTGGGCAGGACCTGGAGAACATCCTGCTGGGAGCAGCTCGGACCCCCCTCCTCTGACTGTCCCACAGCAGTGGGTCTCCCAGACTGGGAGCACTGGGGCGATGCCATCCTCACAGGGTGCCACCATCACACAGCCAGTTAACCCTCTGTGGACCGGACCCGGGCTGATGCCATCCTCACAGGGTGCCACCATCACACAGCCAGTTAACCCTCTGTGGACCGGACCCGGGCTGATGCCATCCTCACAGGGTGTCACCATCACACAGCCAGTTAACCCTCCGCAGACCCCTAAATGATGGGGAAGGAGAAGCCAGAAGGAAGAAGCAGCCCCGGAACCCTCTGCCGGGGGACCCTTTCTCCTCCCGGCCAGGAGCCAGGAGGTTTTCCGAGCCAAAGCCTCTCGGCTGCTGCCTGCCCGCCCGACGAGCGGGTCGCTGCCGCATCGCGAACCTTTGACTCATCGGGACTTGGAAGGGCTGGAGCCGGGCCGGGGGGCGGAGGGAAGAGCGGCCGCGTTCCCGTTTCCCTGGGGCCGGGGTTTGGTTGTTGGATTTAAAGAGAAAAGAGAGAGAAAANCAGAGGGGCTGCCGGGGGGTCTGTGCTGCCGGGGGGCGGCTGCGCTCTCACTGCTCCGGGGGTTTTCGCTGGTTGCGGGTGTTTTGAGCTGCCCCTCGGTTCCCAGGACAGGGCCTTTCTAGGTTTGATAAAGCATTTCCTCCCATTGTCATTCTAGACGGCCGCCGGGCGCTCCGCGCAGTCCCTCCCCTTCGCCGTCCCCTCTCTTCCTCCCTCCCTCCCTCCCTCTCTCTTCCTGAACTTTAGAGACTCGTGAGATACAGAGAAAGCAGCTGCCTCCCCTCCGCACGTCTAGGACCATGAGACCCCCCCGCCCAGGGCTCTGATTCCTCTGGATGCAAGGACGAAGCCAGGGTGAGTAGCTCCGCCGTCGGTGGGTCCTCGCGTCCGTCCCCGCAGCTCCGGGGCTGCTCTCGGGGCTGCCTCGCACCGGGAGCTGCCGCCGGAACCGCCAGGGCTCTGGAAACCCAGCCAGCGGCGATGCCCCGTCCCGTCGGGCGCGGCTGGACGTGGGTCGCCCGGCGCTTGAGGCTGGGCAGAGCCTGGCTTTCGGGCAACGCGAGGGGGGAGCCGTGGGCTGAGGGGCGAAGGAGACCAGACGCGATGCCGTGAAGCCTCCCCCGAGCCGGGCTGCGGGCGGCAGAGCCTCCCGGGGTGACCCCGCGGGAGACCTCGGGGCGCTTGGTTCTGAGGGGTGTGCGGGCGCTGCCCGGGTCCGTGGGGTCCTCTCCTCTCTCGTCGCCAGCAGCCCCGAGGCTGTTCTCGGGGCGAGAGGGGAGATGGACTTGGAGCGGGGGTCCCGGGGAGCCGGGTCCCGGGGGGACTCGCCTGGAGTGGGGGGGTCACGGAAGGTGGGCGGGGGTGCAGCGTGTGGTGTCGGCATGGAGACTGTTACCTGGGTCTAGGCTTTGCCCGAGGGGTCTGTTCGGGCCGTTTAGCGCCCAGAAAGCAGGAGCAGGAGGAGGACAGGGTGTCCCTGCAGAAGGGAGTCCGGGGTGAGGCTGCTGCCCAATGTGGGGATCCCAGTCCAACCCCCCCCGGAACCTGTAGCCGCTTCCCACGGGAGGCTGTGACGGACGAGAAGACCTCTAAGGTCTTCCCAAGGGGCTGCCTGCTGCCAGAAGCAGCTTCCCGGGGCAGCACCGGCCCAGCTCCGTGTGCTCCCGGTGCCTCCCTGTGGATCCTGCTCCGGCAGGTGGTGACCAGCACCCGGGTCAAACCCTTCTGCTCCAGGCGTTTGTGTTCCCCGGGCTCTGAGGTGCCCCCGTGTTCTCGCTGGTGTGGTGGCTCCTCCATAGTGCTCCTGCCTACGTGACAGTGGGGATGAAGGATGTGGGACCATCGTTCTCAAGGGGGTCTGAGGTTCAAATGTCCCTTCTCAAGGAGGTCTGAGGTCAAGAAGTCCCTTCTCAAGGGAGTCTGAGGTCCAGAAGTCTGTTCTCAAGGGACCCTGAGGTCCGAAAGTACCTTCTCAAGGAGGTCTGAGGTCAAAAATTCTCTTCTCAAGGGAGTCTAAGGTCCAGAAGTCCCTTCTCAATGGAGTTGGAGGTCCAGAAATCTCCTCTCTCACTTATATCTCTGTAGGAGAACCAGGGGAACCGATGGTGGTGCTTGGTGGGGCTGATGGACATGGGCTGCGTGGCTGGGCAGGAACCTCCGGTACTCTGTGGGCTCAGGGTGGTGGAGCGGGAATGGGAAGGACTTCAGCGGGTGGGAAACGCTGCTGCGTTACAGCAGGGCCCTTGGATCGGTACCACTGGGGTGGAAGGAGCAGAGGAGGGGTTGGGCACCGGGAGAAGGGACCTTCTCCTGCCCCTCCTCCTGCAGCCTCCCTGCTCTTCCCATCTCTCTGCCGCTGGACTGGAGTGACTGCGCTCTGGTCAGACTGGGCCTGAAGGGTTTACAGACGCAACCAAGACGCTGGTATCCAGTGTCCCCCCGTGTCCCCCCACTGTGAGCTTCTCCTCTTCCCTCTCCCTCTGTCACCGGTGTCTGCGCTGGGACAGGATCCATGGGAGCCTGCTCAGCCCTGGCTGGGAGAAGGGTGGAGGCGGCTCTGCTGGGGGCTGCTGTCTCTGCTGGAAGTTGGTAGTTGATGCCTCTTCTGATCCGGATGGGGCGAAGCCTTCGGCTCCAGGAGAAGCAGCTCCTGAGGCTCCAGGAGAAGCAGCTCCTGAGGCTCCAGGAGAAGCAGCTCCTGAGGCTCCAGGAGAAGCCCCTGCTGGGCTGTGCTGGCAGCAGATGGGGATGGCTGCACCCAGCTGTCCCAAGGCCACACCAGGCTCCCCAGACTTCTCTTCAGAGCCACAAGGCTGGAGCAGGGGGGTTTGCAGGGGCTGGGGTTCCTGCTGGGGATGTGAGGGGCTGAGCTCTGGGCGAGGGCAGTGGTCCATCGCCCAACCCACGAGCTGGGGCGACCACGGGAGATCGCATCTCCCTGGCTGCCAGCACCCACCCAGGGCCCTTCCCCCGCGGAACCCCGGGCTGGCTTTGGCTTCGGGGTGGGCTCCCATCTCCCTCCTGCCTTCCGCAGCGTCGCCGCGGGAGGGGAGAGGATGAGGAGCCCTTTCCCCAGGGTCACCAGCCTCTCGGCCGCGTCCCCCCCAGCGCCGGAGCCGGGCTCGGAGCCGCCCGAGTTTTGTGGGTCCCTTTGTTCGCGGGGCTGAAGCGCCGCTTGTTTTCGATCACGGGCAGCAGATAGGAGCTTCCTCTGCAGGCAGGAAGCCCTGATTTCCTGTGCGAGCCCCCGGCCAGCTCTCGCTGCCATGGAAGCCTCCCCCTCGCCCCTCCTGCGCCGCCGCCGGGAAGGGTCGTCGCGCCGGCGGTTTGTTCTGCGCTGCCCCGGCCGCCCCCTCCGCTGCCCCGAGCGATGCTGGCGGGTCTCTAGAGGGAGGATGTTTGAGGCAGCCCAGGGTGAGGGGCTGGAAGGGACCCCCAGGGATCACCCAGTCCGACCCCCCTGCCGGAGCAGGACCCCCAGAGCAGGTCCCACAGCAGCAGCCAGGAGGGGCTGGGATCTCCCCAGAGCAGGAGGCTCCACAGCCTCTCTGGGCAGCCTCACCCAGGGCTCCGTCACCCTCCCAGCAGAGAGGTTTCTCCTCCCCTGGAGCTGGAGCTTCCCAGGCTCCAGCTGATCCCCCTCATTGCCTGGCCTGTCCCTGGACCCCCCTGAGCAGAGCCTGGTTCCATCCTCCTGCCCCCCACCCCTCAGATCTTCACAGGCAGCAGTGAGACCCCTCTCAGCCTTCTCCTCTCCAGCCTGAGCAGCCCCAGCTCTCTCAGCCTTCCTGCCCAGGAGAGGTGGTCCCTGCCCTTCATCATCCTCAGAGCCCTCTGTTGGGCTCCCTCCTCCTCTGCTCCAGCCTGTCCCCCTTGTCCTGTCCCTGGGCCCCCCTGAGCACAGCCTGGCTCCATCCTCCTGACCCCCACCCTTCCCATCGTTACCATCACCCAGGGGTCCCCCCTCAGGCTCCTCTAGTGCAGCTGATCAGCCCCAGCTCCCTCAGCCTCTCCTCCTCCCCAGGGAGATGCTCCCCTGCCTCCCTCACCCTCAGGGCTCTGTGCTGGGCTCTTCCCAGCAGGTCCCTGTCCTGGAACTGGGGGGGCCCAGAGCTGGACACAACAGTCCAGATGGGGACTTCTCAGGGAGACATCCCATCCCAGAGAGATGGGAGCTGTTGGAGGAGGAAGGGGAGAGCAGGGTGAGATGCTCAGAGGGATGGGAGCTGGTGGAGGAGGAAGGGGAGATGCTCAGAGGGATGGGAGCTGGTGGAGGAGGAAGAGGAGAGCAGGGTGGTCTCTGCTGCAGCCTCTATGTGCTCCAGCCACGGCTTGTGCTCGAGTCCAGCCAAGGAAAACACTGCCGGGGCTGCTCTCATGCGGCCCCAGCTCTCTGCGAGCACTTCCCCCTCCATCCCAGCCTCCCCTCCCGCCTCGTTCCTGGAGACCTCTCCATTCCCCGGGCCCCTTCCCATCGCTGCCCGCCGCTGACATCACCGCCCGTTGCCAAGGAGAAGGCAGGTTGTCCAAAACAAGGACCCCCTGGCCTCACCCCGGGCCAGTCAGGAAAGGGAGGGTTCCTGGTGCCTTCTCTGCGACGGGGCAGGAACCGCAGCCCCGCGCCCGGCAGCACAACCCGCCCCCCTCACGGGCTGCAGGACCCGCTGCTCCCCGGTGGCCTCTCCAGTGGCCAAACGGGGACCCATTTCTTGGGGCTGCCAGCTGGTTCCTGTCTCCTGAGGCTTTGCTGGGCTCCCGGGCTTCGGGCTGCCTGAAAGGTTTAAGCTGGTACCAGGGAGCATCTCACAGGATCCCAGAGTCTTTGAGGCTGGAGAAGCCCTCGGGCTCAGCCAGCCCAGCCCACAGCCCCCCATCACCCCACGGCCAGAGCAGGGCTCTCAGGGCCACCTCCAGGGATGGAGACTCCCCCACTCCAGCCCAGTCCAGGGGCTGGTCCCTGTTTCCATCAGGAAGGGCTTTCTGACCCCAATCCAACCCTCCCCTGGTGCTGGCTGCCTGGGAGAAGAGCCTGACCCCCACCTGAGTCCAACCTCCCTTCATGGAGCTGGAGAGAGGGAGAAGGTCCCCCCTGAGCGTCCTCTTCTCCAGGCTGAACCCCTCCAGCTCCCTCAGCCTCTCTCTCCAGCCCCTTCCCCAGCCCCGTTGCTCCTCTGGACCCACTGCAGCCCCTCCATCTCTTGGAAGTAGAACCAAACCAGGAGGAAACTGTCCCTGAATGATTCCTGAAGACCTTGCTGAGGGTCTGGGGGGGCTTCAGAAAGGTGCAGAGGTCACAGACTGGTTTAGGATGGAAGGGACCTCCAAGACCACCTGGTTCCCAGCCCATCCCCGGGCAGGGATGGGTGCAGCTGCTGCTGGGTGTTCAGGCAGCAGTTACAACCAGGCTCTTCTCGCTGCTGAGGACTGGGAGTGGAGGGGCTTCCCCCCAGGGAGGGCTGGAAGCTCCGGGTGCTCCAAAGCCAGAGAGGGAGGGTGGTGCCAGGCTGCTCCCGCTGGTGCCCAGTGCCAGCACAAGGAGCACTGGGCGCAGACTGGAGCACAAGAAGGAGCCCCAGAGCCCTGGCCCAGGCTGCCCCAGAGGCTGTGGAGTCTCCTGCTTTGGAGGGATCTGCTCTGGGGGGGATCCTGCTCTGGTGGGGGGGCTGGGGTTGGACTGGGTGATCCCTAGAGATCCCTTCCAAGCTGTGGGTTAAGCGAAGCACCCCCTGGGGGCCACGGGCCAGTGGGAAGTGCCGATGGGGCTTGTTCTGACGTCAAGCTGCCGGTGCCCCCATCGCATCACCCCGGCTCCCAAACCCCGGCCCCACCCGGCCCCGGGCTCGCAGCGGGCGCTTCGGGGCTAAGAACAGCCGGGAGGTTTCGGCTGGGGAGCCCGGGGGCTGCTTGCCATCGCCAGGGTTGCCCCTGCGTTGCTGAAACGAGTTGGTAAGAGCCGGGCACAGCCCTGCCCTGGCACCGGGGCCGCCGCGATGCTCCGGGGTCGGGGGCTGCTCGTGGGGTGCTGAGGTGCCTCGGGAGCCGCTGTCCTGGGGGGGGTTCGGGCGTCTGGATCGTCCCAGCTGCCGGGTCGGTGGGGAGGCTGGTGTCTGGGCTGGAGCGACCCCGGGGACCCGCACAGGGTGGCGACTGACCTGCTGGAGAGCAGAGGAGGAGAGGGGGACCTGGGGTGCTGGCGGCCGGCAGGGTGGTCAGAAGCCAGCAAGGGGCCCTGGTGGCCAAGAGGGCCAGCGGCACCCTGGGGGGGGATCAGAATGGGGGTGGTTAGTAGATCNCCCTCCTGGGCTGTTCCTGTGTGACTGGATCTGGGGGATCCTGCTGAGGGGACTGGACTGGATGATCCTTGGAGGTCCCTTCCCATCCCTGATGCTGCTTGGGGCTGGGGGGGAGGTTCCTGTGGTGTTTTAACAACCAAACTGGCACAAAACAACCTAAACCAGAACTGGGGGTGGGTGTTAACTGGTGCTGCTGCTGCTGCTTTTAGGGTGGATGGGGGTGTCATGCAGTGGTGCTTCACAGGAACATTAGGGGTTGGGAGGCACCCCAAAAGATCACCCAGTCCAACCCAGTCCCCAAGCCCTTTGTGCCCCTGCAGCACCCCCCAGCCTCCCACTCGAGGAGACTCTCGATGCTCCGGAGCCCTTTTCCCATCGTCTCCCGTCCCAGTGGGATTTCCCAAGCTCCATGTTGCCCAGTGTCAGACACAAACCCCCCCAGACAAACCCTGATGTGGGATGAGGAGCAGACCCCAGAGCACCCTGAGCCCCCATCTCGCGAGCCGGGGTGGGCTGTGGGGTCCCACGGCTCCGTTGCCCTGCAGTGGCGGCTTCCTGGTTGACTCACAGCTGGCGGCCCCGCCGGCGGAGCCGGGGCCTCTCGCGAAGCCGCTGCACGGGGCTGTTTACAATCAGGGGCCGCGGGGTTCCCAGAAAGGAGCTCCGAGCGGACGTCCTGAGGCGAGAAACCCCGGGTGTCACCGGCTAAGGCTGGCCGCGGCCGCGTGCCCAGCAGCCACAGGGCTGGCGCCGGCCCTGGCACCGGCAGCCCGGAGAGTCCCGCGGCGTGAGGGGGGCAGCGGCAGGCAGAGGGGCACCAAAGGCACCGATGGGGGGCTGAAAGCACTGAATGGGCACCTAAAACACCAACTGGGCACCTAAAGCACTGACTGGGCGCTTAAAGAACCAATTGGGCACCTAAAGCACTGGCTGGGCACTTAAAGCACCAGCTGGGCACTTAAAGCACCAGCTGGGCACCTAAAGCACTGACTTGGCACTTAAAGCACTGGCTGGGCACCTAAAGCACTGGCTGGGCACCCAAAGCCTGTAGAGCCACCCATGCAGGGGGTCCCAGTGCCCCTCCACCGGTGGGACAGCTGGGTCTCTGCTTCCAGCGGCCACGAGCCTGATGCCCGCATCCCCGCGCTTGTCCTTCCCTTTGCATCCCCCAGGTGCCAGAGGCACCAAGGTACCTCCTGCTTCAGGTGAAGGTTGAACCCCCAGAGGTCCCTTCCAGCCCCCTCCCCACCAGTCTGTGCCTCTGTGGCTCCTGCTTTTGTTCTAGACCCCCTCCACCACCATTTCACCCTCACTGGAAGGGGGGTTCAAACCTGCCTGGACTGTTCCTGTGCAACTGGATCTAGGGGGTCCTGCTGTGGCAGGGGGACTGGGCTGGATGGTCTTTCCAGGTCCCTTCCCATCCCTGATGACTGGATCTAGGGGGTCCTGCTGTGGCAGAGGGGTTGGACTGAATGATCCTCAAGGTGCCTCCCAACCCCTGATGCTCTGGGGTTCTGTGACTGGATCTAGGACGTCCTGCTGTGGCCAGGGCGTTGGACTGGGTGATCTTGAGGTCCCTTCCCATCCCTGATGACTGGATCTAGGGGGTCCTGCTGTGGCAGAGGGGTTGGACTGAATGATCCTCAAGGTGCCTCCCAACCCCTGATGCTCTGGGGTTCTGTGACTGGATCTAGGACGTCCTGCTGTGGCCAGGGCGTTGGACTGGGTGATCTTGAGGTCCCTTCCCATCCCTGATGACTGGATCTAGGGGGTCCTGCTGTGGCAGAGGGGTTGGACTGGATGATCCTTCAAGGTCCCTCCCA
The DNA here is from genome assembly GCA_013400115.1 of Rhinopomastus cyanomelas. Lineage (NCBI taxonomy): Eukaryota > Metazoa > Chordata > Aves > Bucerotiformes > Rhinopomastidae > Rhinopomastus > Rhinopomastus cyanomelas. The sequence goes on along the minus strand of VXBP01000241.1, from coordinate 140,563 downwards.
GCCCCTGGTGCTCTGTGACCTCCAGAGCTCCCAGCTACGGGCACCACCCACCACACTGCAGGTGGGTCCCCGAGGTGCCAAACCACGAGGGCACAGTGGCTGCGGCATCAGCTCCCACCACGTGGGAAGCTTTCTCTGCCCAAGCGACCGGAGCCGGGACACGGGGAGCATCTCCCCGCTTCCTCCATCCCCAGGCAGGCCCAGCAGCCCTTCTCCAGCCCCAGCCTGGGGCTTCCTCGGTCCCTTTCTGTGGGGAAGGCCCCCCACGGCCCACAAGGTGCCGGTCAGGGCCCCGCAGCGGGAGGAGGGGAGCTGCGATGGAGGAACCCGCTGAGCTTTGCCCTCGGAGGAGACGCTGACGCTGGGGTTGAAGCCTCCCACGGCCCAGGCTGGGAGTTTCCAACTCAGCCCCACTGGCTTGGTGCCCTAGAGCAAACCATGGGGAGAGCTGGGAGGGCACCAAGACCCAAAGGACCTGCAGGTGTCTGAGGTGACTTCCGGAGGGTCGACCGTGGCCACCCAGCACCTGTCTCCTGGGGGCAGCAAAAGGAGAGGGAGGGCAGCACCTGACACGCGATGGGATGCTGTTGAGAAGCAGGGAGGAGGGTGGAGGAGCCATGACCCTCGTGCAACACGAAGGTCTCCAACACCAGGGGTTCTACAGCCGCTCCCAGGCCAAGGAGGCACCTTCAGGGCTGTTCTTTGTGGCCGCAGCAGAGCCACCTGGTCTCCATCCACACTCAGGGCCAGTTAGAGCAGCTGCAGAGGGTCAGGAAGGAGCAGGTGAGCGATGCAGCAGACCCTCTCCTCTTTATAAACCAGTGGGCAGCCCCACCTGGGGCTTGGCTTTGCCCTCCAGCTTCGGAGGAGCTGGGGAGGAGGCTCCAGGGTAACTGAAGGCTTCAAGGAAGACCAAGGGGAGGAGGTGAGAGAGGGTTAACGGCTACAAACCCTCCTCGGTGGAGGTCACCAGCTCTGCTCTGCAGGCTGGGCTTGAGGTCCCAGCTGCTGCTGCAAACCCTTGGCAGGGCTGAGATGTTTGAAGGGCGCTGGTTTCAGGTAAGAACCCAATGACACTTGGTGGCTCTGGGTTGGTGGTTGGACTTGATGGTCTTGAGGGTTCTAGGATACTGGGGGGGCTCAGCCTGGAGAAGAGGAGGCTCAGGAGAGACCTTCTCCCTCTCCCCAGCTCCCTGAAGGGAGGTTGGAGTCAGGGCTCTTCTCCCAGGCAACCAGTGCTGGGCCTGAGGCTGCTGGGGAGGGGTGGGTTGGGTGTCAGGAAGCCCTTCCTGAGGGAAAGGGGCATCAGAGCCTGGATGGGACTGCTCAGGGCGGTGGGGGAGTGCCCATCCCTGGAGGTGGTGGAGGTGGCCCCAAGTGTCCTGGTCAGGGCCCTGGGCTGGGCTGGCTGAGCAAAGAGGGCTTCTCCATGGAGTCATTAGGGATTGGAAAGGACCTGGGAAGATGAGCTCCAGCTCCAATCCTTCTGTGACCCTGCTGCAGACAGAGGCTCTCTTGTGGCGTCTTAACTGGTCTGGTGGTGCTGAGTCCCATGGGCAGCACTGGAGGGCTCTGGGCAGGTCATGAGAGACCAGAGCTGAGACCTTGTGGGGGGAAAAAGACTTGAGGGAACTGTCCTGGCCTGAGGACTGAAGCTCTTGAGTGGGAACAAGAGGCACCTGGCTGCTCCTGGCCTCTGGTGGGAGCTGGGGCAGTGCCCTGTGCGAGGAGAAGCCAGGGCTGAGGCCGTGGGGATGCAAACAGGGGGCTGCTAAGAGGCTGATGGGGGGGTCTTTGCCTCCAGCCAGTGACTGGAGCTGGGTTTGGCTGCTGGAGAGGGCCAGCTCAGCACTGGGCAGACTGGGCAGTGCCTGGGCTGTTGCAGATGAGGCCCCCAAACCACGTTGCTCACAGAAGTGGTTGAAGCTGACGCCACGCGGACGGGTCCCGTGGTGGGGTTCAAAGACCTGAGAGGTCCCCCCCAGGGGTTGGAGGAAGAGGTTGAGGCTCCCCTCAGCTGCTGGATGGGCTGGTGGCAGAGGAGCCTAGGGGTGTGTGGGTGAGCTGGGAGCCTTGGTGCTGGGGGGCGAGACCTGGCCTGATGCGGAGGGAACAGCTGGAACCTCCCTTGGTGCTCCATGCCCCGGCCACCTTCACGTCTTCCTTCTCCCTGTTCCCTGGGGAATGGGGACGTGAGGCTCTGGGAGACACTGGAGCTGCTGGGAGAAGCCTTACTGGTGACCCCATCACTAACTGGTCTGCTGGAGGGGAGGAAAAGGCTGCAGAGGGACCTGGACAGGCTGCAACTGTGGGATGGGGTTTGGCAGGGGCGGGGCAGGGTCCTGCACTTTGGCCACGACCCTCTGATGGCCACGAGAACCTCCTGCAGCTACAGACTGGGGGGTGAGGGGCTGGTGCCCAGGTGGCCCTGGAAGATTCTGGCTTGGATCAGCACTGGGGTGGCCAGCAGTGGGCTGGGTTAGCTCCTAGGAGGGCAGCACCCAGGTAACGGGAACCACAACCTGCTGAGAGGATGCTCGGGGGTCCTTGGAGCTTGTATGAGGTGGGGGGGGAACAGATGCCTCCTGGAAGCCCCCCCATCCCCATCGGGAAGGGTTTTCAGCTGCTGGTGCCTGGGGTGGGTCTGCAGGGGAGGAGAAGCAGCCTTCAGCTCTCAGCAGGAGGAGACAGACCCTGTCCCAGAGCTGAAGAGGCTCCAGAGGGCTGGACAGGTGAGAGCAGAGCTGCTCTGAGCTGGGCTGGGCCCTCTGCTGTGTCCTGGGTGGGGAGGTGGCCCCTGGGAGAGGCTGGGGGAGCGATGAGGAGCTTTTTGGTGGGGTGCAGCTGTCCCGGGGTGCTTCTCCTGGGGCTGCCTCCCTCCAGCTTTGATTGACCTCATCAGAGCTATCGGCTCCACTTCAAAGAGCCCACCAGCCGTGGCTTGGCCAGTTGGAGCCTCTTTGGAGCGTCTCCAGCAGGAAGGGAGCTGGCCTGAGGCAGCCCTGGGCCCTGGCCAGCTGCAGCCATCTCCTGGCCACGTTCCCTGCCAGCCCCCAGGCACAGGCTACCTGGGGTTGTCCCCTCTACAGGACTTCTGTGACCTGTTGTTGATGATCTGGACCCCCCAGCTGGTTCTTCTGGTGTCTTCCTCCATCCTACCCCAGCACCAGGAAGGCTGAGACTCCCCCAGGCCCTACAGTCCTGTGGCCACTTTTGGAGCCCCCAGGGCAAGAAGGAGCTGAAGCTGCTGGAGGAGACCCCATGGATGGTCAGAGGGCTGCAGGCCCTCTGCTCTGGGGACAGGCTGAGGGGAGCTGGGGCTGTTCAGCTGCAGAGGAGAAGGCTCCGGGGGGACCTCAGAGCAGCTTCCAGCACCTGCAGGGGCTCCAGAGAAGCTGGAGAGGGGCTTTTCCCCCTGGATCCTGTCCATGCTTCAAGCAAAAGGTTCAATTCCAGGCCTCCAGGGGTCCCTTCCAGCTTGAATTATCCCATGAAAACTCTTCTGGCCGAGGGAGATCTCTGCTGCTTGAGCTCCCACATCCCATCTGAGCCATCCCTCTCTCACCCCCCTCCCCATCCACCAGGGTGTCCAGCTCCTCCTGCCCCCCACGTCACCCGTCTGCGCTGCCCCCAGCCTCTGCTGGAGGGCTGGGAGCTGAGGTCATGGCTCGCTGGGTGGAAAGATTTACCAGCCCTGGCCCTCCCGGAGGGTGTTCGGAGCCTTCTGGCAAGGCTGGGACCCACCTCCTCCTGCAGAGCCCCCAGTCACCCAGGTGGTGATGTTTGCAAACCTCCACCAGCTCTCACAGCTCTGTCCTGTGCAGCTGCTTGGCCTGACCTTGGGTGGCTCCAGGGATGGAGCCTCCACCTCTGGAACAGGGATCCCCCACCCTCAGATCCCAGGACTTTGTCCTCCTGCCCAGCCTCCCTCTGCCCTTCTCCAGCTTCACACCAGGACCCCTCGTCCTGTCGCTCCCTGCCCTTGGGAACAGCCTCCCCCAGCCTCCTGACAGCCTCTGTCAGGGGCTGGAAGCTGCTCTAAGGTCCCCCTGGAGCCTTCTCCTCCGCAGCTGCACAGAATCACAGAGCATTAGGGACTGGAAGGGACCTTGGAAGATCATCTAGTCCAATCCTCCTGCCAGAGCAGGATCTCCTAGACCCAGTTGCACAGGAACAGCCCCAGCTCCCTCAGCCTGGCCCCAGAGCAGAGGGGCTCCAGCCCTCTGACCATCCCTGGAGCCTCCTCTGGCCTCGCTCCAGCAGCTCCAGCTCCTTCTAGTTCTGGGGGTGCCAGAAGTGGCCACAGGACTGCAGTAGGGGGGGGTCTCAGCAGGGCAGAGTGGGGGGGGACAATCTCCTGTCTCCATCCCCGTCCCCACTTCGGGTGCAGCCCAGGATGGGGTTGGACCTTGTAGGCTGCAGCTGCCCACGGGTGGCTCCTGCCCAGCTCTTCACCCCCCAGTCCCCCCCAGCTCATTTTCCAGAGGGCTGCTCTCCAGCAGGGCTTCTCCCAGTTGGGTTCTCTCCCCGGGGTCGTCCGCAGGTCCCCGGATGCGGGTCTGGCAGCCGTTGGGCGTCGGGAGAGCGCGGTGGCCGGGGCTTGCTCCAGAACCACTGAGTCAACGCGCGGGCTCTCTCGAAAGCTGAACTGGGAGCCGCTCGGGCTCCTTCCCCCGGCCCCCTGCTGTGGTTTCTTACAATCACATTTTCCTGTTTTTAAAGCAAATGTTGTTCTCTCCCCCGGGGCTCTGCCGCAGCCCCATGAGGAGCAGCAGCAGCAGAGGGTTGAGATGGGTTGGGTGGGAGGTTGCAGAGATGGATGGATCAAACCACCCACCAGCAGGTGTCCAGAACTGGCTTCCTTCTGGGCTGCCCCTCAGCTCCAGGGGGACACGGAGCTGCTGGAGAGAGCCCAGGGCAGAGCCACAGGGGTGATGGAGGGAGGGGAGCATCTCCCTGCTGAGGAGAGGCTGAGGGAGCTGGGGCTCTGGAGCTGGGAAAAGGGAGCCTGAGGGGTGACCCCATGGATGTGGATCAAGATGTGAAGGGTGGGTGTGAGGAGGATGGAGCCAGGCTCTGCTCAGGGGCACCCAGTGACAGGACAAGGGGCAGCGGGTGTGAGCTGGAGCAGAGGAGGCTCCCCACCAGTGTGAGAAGGACCTTGTTCATGGTGAGGGTGCCAGAGCCCTGGCAGGGGCTGCCCGGGGAGGCTGTGGAGTCTCCTTCTCTGGGGACATTTCAAACCCTCCTGGGCTGTTCCTGTGGGCTCTGCTCTGGAGGACCCTGCTGTGGCAGAGGGATGATCCCTGGGGGTCCCTGCTGACCCCCGGCGCTCTGTGGTTCTACCCCCAGCCCTGCTGGGCGCCTCCGTCCCGGCCCAGCCGAGCGTTGCCCAACATCGCAGGGCGTGAGTCGCTGCTCTGGGATCCCACGTCAGCAGCCAGAAAAGGCACCGAGGGCTCTTGTGCCCAAGTCAGCATCTCGCCCACCTGCTGGTGCTGCTCCTGCTGCTGGCAGGCTCGACTGGTTGGCCTCAAACCCTCCCAGCCACCCCAGAGCCAACTCCCAGCAGAGGAGCAGTGCAGGGTGGGGGGAAGAGGGAGAAGGGCTGGGAGGAGTCCTCAGCACCCCTGTCTGCACCGGGGAAGGCTCCCTGTGGCGTCTGCAGCAGCCGGGCTGTTGGCATGGAGGTGCCAGGCAGTGCCACGCGGGGCCCTCCGGTGCCACCGGGCTGGAGCAAGTTTCCCTTCCAACCGCATCCCCACCCCTGCCAGAGCTGCGATGGGGGTTGTGTGGGTGCAGGGGGGGCAGGTGATGTCCGTGCCTGGGTCTGGGGGCAGGAGATGTGGGGGCAGGAGATGTTGATGCAGCAGATGCTGCGGAGATCTGCAGCTACCCAGTGACTTCCAGCATCTTCTAGCCTGACCTGCATCTAACCTCAGGTTATAGCCTCCTGCTGCAGGGCTCTGGGCTCCTGCTGCAGCCTGGGGTGGCCCAGAGGCATTTTCAAGCCCTGGGAAGCAGGAGGAACCCCCACTTGCTCCTGTTCTGTGAGCTCCACGGGTGACGAGGGCCGTGCCCAGTGAGAGCAGAGCCCTGCGCTTGCAGGTGGAACCCACCCTGGGTTTGTGGGTGGAGGGAGGAGAACCCAGCTCAGCACAAAGCCAGGGGAGAGAGGGCGCTGGGTTGCCCCTCAGGCTGTGGGTCACACCTGAAGCTCCTTGTTCTCCTTGGTAGCCGAGCGCAAACAAGGGCTGGGTGACTACCGAGCCACAGGGACCTGACCAGCCTCCCCGGGGGAGGAACAGCTGGGGACGGCTGTGAGGGTCTCTGAGGTGCCCCCGCGCTAGGGGATGGAAGCTGGGAGAGCTGTGGAGACTAGGGCTGACTGTAGGGACCAGGCACAGGTCATCTAGGGCATGAGCCCAGCCCACTTGGGGGCCAGGGGAGTGTCCCCAAGCCCTGGAGATGTTCCCAGCCTCATCCTTGTGTTGGGAGCGTCGCGTGGGAAGGGTCCCCGCTCGCCACGAGGGAGCTGGGGTGCGCCTGGGTGGCCTCAAGCGCCTCTGCCTCCCCCACCACCAGCAGCAGCGGGAGGGTTGTGCAACGCGTGGAGGGAGAAGCTCGTTCACCTCGGCCCATCCAACTAGCCGGTTCCTTTCACAACCGGCCGCGGCACGGAGCTCCGGGAGGGAGGGGACGCTCGGAAAGGGGAAGCGGTGCCTGCGCTCCCAGGGCTAAAAATACTGCCCCTGCTTCCAAAATAAGCCGGGCTGAGCCAGCTCCTTGACCCCAGAGCGTCAGCGCTGCCGGCCGGTTCGGCCCCTCGGCGGGCCCAGTCCAACCCTGGGCGTGGAGGAAGGACCCCGGGGAGGGCTTTTGCCAGCCCCTAGCGACTGGAGCTGGGGGATCCTGCTGTGGCAGGGGGACTGGACTGGGTGATCTCTCCAGGTCCCTTCCCATCCCTGATGCTCTGTGACTCCTGGTTTTTCCTCTTGAAAGAAGCCAGGGAACCACCCCGGGCTCTCTCTAGCAAACATCAGCGCCCGAGCCGGTGGCTTTAGGAGATAAAAAGCTGCAGCAACGGCAGAGCTCTTGCTGCAAGAGGGGAATTTCTTCAGTTCCTGTGTGTAACCAACCCGACCTTTACGTTTGCCGTCTCTGGGATTTACGAGCCGTCGCGAAGCTTCTCTTCAGCTTCACTGATCTCAGCAGCGTCGCTTTGGGAGGACGGAGCACCCGACGGTTGGTGAGGAGGAGCTGCTGAACCCACAGAGGTTAAACTCACAGCGGGAACCTCGCTGAGTGACTTTTGCATGATGTCAAAGAAGGAGGTAGAGCTGAGGCCTCGAGGGGCTTGGAGCACAGGAGATGCTTCTCTAGTTTGTCCAGGCTGGAGGGGATGGGCCAAGGAGCCATGATTTGACTCCAGGTGGTCATTCCTGGTGCTGCTGTGGCTCGTGGGGAACCTTATCGCTCTCCACAGCTCCCTGGAGTTCAGGAGGTTGGGGTGAGGTGGGAGTTGGTGTCTTCTCCCCAGGATGTGAGGAAAAGGGCCTTAAGGTGTTCCAGAGGAGGTTGAGGTTGGCCATGAGGTCTGCTGGGTCAGGGGTCTGGAATCAGTGGTTGAGTGGTCGTGCTGGGGGACTGGACCTCCAAAGGTTCCTGGGGTCCTGCTGAGGGGTCCCTGTGCATCGTGTGGGGGATGAAATCAAACCTGCATCGAAGGGTGAAGGGGCTGGAGAAGCTCTGAGCGGGAACTGGGAGAACTGGGGTGGGGGAAAAGGGTGCTCAGAGAGATCAGCTCGCTCTTGTCTGAGTTGGCCAGTGAGACCAGGGCACAGATGCTCCCCCTGGACTGGAGGGACTGAGGAGGCCCCACCTTGACTCCTGGGGTCAGGTCTGGGTTGTTCCCAGCCAGAAGGGCACTGAGGGGCTGCAGTGGGGCCAGAGAAGGGTGATGGAACTGGAGCACCAGTGCTCTGAGGGGGAACTGGGGGAACTGGGGAGGCTGAACTGGAGAGCAGGAGGCTCAGGGGGACCTTCTGGCTCTGTACAACTGCCTGAACTCCAGGAGGCTGGAGCTGGGGAGGGGGTCGATCTCTTCTCTCCCCCCCAGGACGAGAGGAACCAGCTTCGGGCTGCCCCAGGGGAGGGGGAGGTTGGCCCTGAGGAGCAGTTCCAGCCCCTCAAGGGTTCCCCGGGCCTGGCCCAGGGCAGGGGGTCCCCGTCCCTGCCGGGGTCTCCGGGGCTGCGGGGCCCTGGCAGAGCCCGGAGGGCCCCCTCAGCCCTTCCCCACTCCCCAGGCCGTTCCCAGCGCCGCTCCCCCCGTTTCCCCATCCCGGGGCGGGGGTAGGCGGCGGCTCCGCCATTGCCCGCGGCCCCGGGGCGGCCCCGCCCGCTCCCGCAGACGCTGCGCTGGGGCCGGGCCGAGCCAGGCCGGGGGTTCCGGTGGCGGCGGCGGCGCAGGTGGTTCGGGGCCGCCAGCGGAGCCCCCTCCGCCCCTCTCCGGGGCCGCCCCCGCTCCCTCATTTCCGTCCCCCGGCCCCGCCGCTGGATCCCGCGGCCGCGCCGGTGTCGCCTTCGTCCTCGGCCCCAGGTAGGCACCGCGGACCCCGGTCACCCCTTCCCTCCGTTCCCGGGGGATCCCCCTCACAGCCCCCCCTTTCTCCACTCGGGGTAGCCCCTGAAGGGCTCTGCTCGCCGCCCCCCCCCCGGAGGGTTAAGGGGAACTGGGCACTGCCTTGTACTGGGATAGACTGGTCTGGGGTGGGGGTGCACCCGGTATCGACAGAGGTTGGTAATGTGCCCATCCCGGTTGGTACTGGGTCAGCCCAGTTGGTACTGGATCACCCCAGTACTGGATGAACCTGGTACTAGACCACTCCCCGTATGAGATCCTCCCCTTGTGCTGGGTCACCCCTCATACTAGATCACCCTGGTGCTGGGTCACCTCCTGTAGCAGATCACTCCTTATATTTGATCACTCTAGTACTGGATCACCCCCAGTACTGGATGAACCTAGTACTAGACCACTCCCCGTATGAAATCCTCCCCTTGTGCTGGGTCACCCCTCATGCTAGATCACCCTGGTGCTGGGTCTCCTCCTGTAGCGGATCACCCCTTATATTTGATCACTCTAGTACTGGGTCACCCCCAGTACTGGATGACCCCAGTACTGGATGACCCTGGTACTAGACCACTCCCCATATTAGATCCCCCACTGTGCTGGATCGCCCCTCATACTAGATCACCCCGGTGCTGGGTCTCCCCCAGTACTGGATCGCCCCAGTACTGGATCGCCCCAGTACTGGATCGCCCCAGTACTGGATCGCCCCAGTACTGGATCGCCCCAGTACTGGATCACGTAGCGAGCGCCAGGCTCTGGCTGAGGGATCATCCACTGACCGACACACACATCCCCCCCAGTTGCAGCAAGAGCTGGGACTGGGACCAGGGGAAGCACCCAGTGCCAGCGGCTTCATGAGCAGCAGATACCCCCCCAGTCCAACCAGTATCTCACACAGATCTGAGTGTCGGCCTGGACAAGCCCCCAGAACTGAGGGAGAGACCCTGGGCTCCGACGCCCGTGGCCCGTTGGGTCAGGTGAGGTCTGCGGGGCTGTGGCTGCCGTTGCAAGCGGGTGCTTGGTGCTTGCTGGAAGGGCCTGTCCCTCGCCGGCAGCGGGCTGTGACAGCACCCACAGCCCTGGCTGCGTCCTGTCCTCCTGAAAAGCTGCTCTGGAGAGGATGGGAGAAAGAGCTGGGGATCCGCTAGGAGACCCAGATCCATCGGGAGCCAACGCAGCCCACGGCTCCGTGAGCCGCCCCTTTGCTGGCGGCCTCCAGGCTCCCCCAAAAGCAGATCTTCCCAGCCTTTTTCCACAGTAGAGGTTTTCTCTGGGGTTCGGACGCGTTCTGAGGCTCTGCTGAGGAAGGGCTGCTGAGGAAGCTCCTGCAGAGGTGGGTGCTGGCCTGCGCTGGGCTGGGTGGCCAGGAGGGATGAAGCCAATGGCCCCAGGACTGGGGCCGAGCTGGGGGTTTAGCCCAACTGGATGCTCAGTGAGTGGCTTCCACGCTGGGTTTGGGGATGAGGAGGGAGGGCCCTGCTCTCGGAGGGTCCCGGCGGTGATGCCTCCAGCCAGATGCTTGCAGAGGGTTTTGGCTGGGAAATCAGAGCCCTTCTCCAGAGATGGCCGGCGCTTCCTGGCTGGGAGGATTGCAGCACTTCCTACTCGATGTGAGCAGGAAGTGGGAGCTCGCAAATGGCAGCAGAAGCGTTTGTGCGGGAGGCCGGGGGCTCGGCAGCCTCAGGGGTGATGCCGATGAGCTTGGACCCATCCTAGACCTCCTTGCACCCGTCGTGTGGGATCGGCCGAGTGGTGGGGTTCGGTCCCGGCCATGCAGTTGGGTTCTGTGGTTTATTCGGCGGCTTCGTTGCCTCCTGCCGGGACTCGGACGGGGACGTCGCCGGAGCGGGGAGAGGTCTGTGCCTCGGGCTGGTGCTGGTGTCACCACTCTGCTTCTGGTGCCTGCGTTCACACCGGGCTGTGGATTGGAGCGAGGACTGGGGTTATTCCTGGTGTTGGGAGCCCCGCCTGGTTGCTCGAAGTCCTTTGGGCAGGTGGGGTGCAAGTGGCAGCACCAGTGGCTTTGGGATCGGTGCCTTAAGCCCGGCGGTTCTTCCCCCGTGGGATAGGAGCAGCTTTTTGGGAGCTGAAAGCTGCGACCCAGCCCCAAACGTTCACAAACTGAGGTGTGAAAGCGCCGCTGGTGAGGAGATGCCTGCTTGGCGCCTGGCCCTCCGATGCTGAGGCTTTGCCCGGTTGGAACCGCGGGGTGTGGTGGTTGCTGTGCCGCTGCAGCGAGGCTGGAGATCATCCTGCAGGCAGGTGTTTGACAGCCGGGACCTTGGGGAGGGGGAGAACCCAAACGGGAGCGCTGGCAGCGCTGCGGCTCTGCCGCGGCTCCTCCTGCCCCGGCTCCGCTGCCGGAGACGAGCGCGGCTCTCCGCTCCCACCTCCGCTCCGCGCAGCCAGCCCGTCGGGTGCTTCTGATCCGACTTGCTGCCTTTAGATCTGCGGCCAGCGCCGGGGCTGCGCTGGGACGGGGCAGGTGAGTCAGTGCTGCCGGGAGCTGCGGAGCCCTCGCTGCAGTCGGTGTCTCATGGCCTCGCTATGCTCCCCGAAGGCAGGAACGCGCCCGTCCCCAGCGCAGCGCCGTCCCCAGCGCAGCCTCCGCCGCCTTCCCATTGTTCGCAGCTGCTTCGCTGGCTGTCGTGTGGCCGGGAAGATGGACAAGCGTGTCCTGGCCCTGCTGAGCTCCAACTGGGGCTGGGTGGGCCGGCGTCAGCCCTGAGCAGCCGACACTTTGGGAGCCCTGCTGAGCTCCTCCTCAGGCGGCTGCGATGTTTTCCTGCCCTTGGTGGTGCCTCAGTGTTTGAGGGTTTGTTTCTGCTCGCCCCGCTCGCACCCCTTTGGACACCCCTCTGCTCACCTGTCCTCCCCGAAGAGCCCGAGGGACACTGTTGTCACTCTAGGAGGTCTGGGTGGGTCCATGTGCCGGGTGATGCGATGGTGTCGTGAAGCTTTCTAGGGGTTTGCAGAGCTCAGGAGGGGGACTGGGGGACACTGGGGTGCGGTGGGAGATCCTCACGCTGTTAACTTCTAAGCAGAAAAAACCTGGCTCTCCTGGAGCTGAGCAGAAAAGGTTTAGGAGAGCCGTGCTGGCCTGCAGAAGGAGGTGACAGAGAGTGAGGGGCTGGAGCAGAGGGGGAATGAGGGGGGGGAAGGGACTGGAGGAGAAGGCTGGTGGGGTTCAGCCTGGAGAAGACTCGGGAGCCTCCTTCTCTGGAGACGTTTAAAACTCACCTGGAGATGTTCCTGTGTGACTTGGTCTAGGGGATCCTGCTGTGGCGGGGGGATTGGACTGGATGATCTTTTGAGGTCCCTTCCAATCCCTAATGGTCTGTGGTTCTGTGACCTTCTCCCTCTCTCCAACTCCCTGAAGGGAGGTTGTAGTCAGGTGGGGCTTGGGCTCTTCTCCCAAGCACCCAGCACCAGGATGAGAGGGGAGGGCCTGAAGCTGCCAGGGAAGGGTTAGGTTGGATGTTAGGAAGCCCTTCCTGATGGAAGGGGGGGATCAGAGCCTGGACTGGACTGCCCGGGGCAGTGGGGGAGTCCCCATCCCTGGAGGAGGGGTTGAAGGCCAGCCTGGAGGTGGCCCTGAGTGCCCTGCTCTGGCCACTGGGGCGATGAACGTCCATGAGCTGGGCTGGCTGAGCTCAGAGGGCTTCTCCAGCCTCAATAATTGTGGGATCCTGTGTAGAATTTGCCTTCTCCTTTTGTCTTCCTTCAAAACTGCCCTCCAGGCTCAGCAGCAGCCAGTGAGGCTGAATGAAGCGGGCTGGGTGCACTGGGCAGGACTGGGCCGTTTGGGGCTGAGTTTAGCCAGAGCAAGTGAAGCTGGAATGTGCCGGGGTGGCCTCGTCCCAGTTGTCAAACTATAAATAGCAGGCAGAGCCCAAGTGCTTCTGGAAGCAGCTTTGGAGGCATCCCAGAGTCACCTCGGAGGAGGGATTAGTGCCGAGGCCGCCGGCGGCCAGCGCTCCGTGTGAGGCACAAGTCCCGTCAGCCAGTCAGTCGATGAGGTGGCAGGGCTGGTCCCCAGTGCCGCGTGGCCACGGCGCTGCCGTCCCTCTTGGGCAACAGCTGAGGATGCTGAGGGAAGAGCCTTGAGTCAGTGCCTCGGGGGTCCTCAGCAAGTTGGGAAGGTCCTCAACTTGGATCTCCAGGGGTGTGCTGACCCCGAGGAGGGGCTGGAGCGAGGGAGCACCTCGGAACTGGATGGGGGCTTTGGGTTCCTCCACAGAGTGGTTGAGGCTCCATCCCTGGAGCCATTCGGGGTCAGGCTGGGTGGAGCTCGTGCTGGCCCTGCTTGGTGTGGGGGGTGGGACTGGATGCTCTTTGGGGGATCCCTTCCGACTCCGTGATTCTGTGACCTCTCACCTCTGCTGATTCATTGGGTCATGACGGGTGATCCTGGACGTCGCCGTCTGCTCGCCCACCTTCCTCTCCTACTCCACCTCTTCCATTCCCTGTCTCCACCTTCCCACGCGCACCTAGTTCTCCCCCAACTGCCCCTCTGCAAGGAGCGTTGGAGCTGATTCTAGAAATGAACCAGGATGCCTTGTCCTCCCCCAGTCTGCACCTGGTGGGAGCTGGGAGGGTCCAGTCGTAGCCTCTCGCCTGGCTCCGAGGAGCATCTGCAGCTCCACCAGGCAGGCACCCTGGAGCTCAGCTCCACCGAGGGTGGAAGCAGGATCCCGGGATCCCCAGGGAACACTGAGCCTTTCATGACAGGAGGAGTCTCTTACGCAAGGGAGGGGGAAGTGGTGCCTTTCAACAGCCGCCCGTTGCGTAAGAGCCTTGGGCAGCGCAGGGAGCCTGGAGAACGCGGCTTCCAGTGGTCGCTGGAGGCAGGGCGAGCGCTGCTCCCCTCCCGGTGCACGTCCTGGGCAGAGGGTTTGTGTAAATCCCAGCTTTGCTGCGGGCTCCGTGCTCTTGGCCTGCCGAGGATGTGGTTCCACAGGTAGCCTGGGGGTGGGAAGAGGCTCTTCTGTTCCTGCCTGGAGACTCTTCTCCTCGGCTGGCCGCCTTCAGCAGCACTTCACAGGGCAGGGAAAGTGGCTGCTTTCCAGGGTGATCTCCTGGTGACTCGAGGGTGGGAATAGTCAGTCTTTGAAGACGGAGGGTGCCCCTGCTCCCTCTCTGCTCCTGGCAGCCGAGGGTGGAGAAGCGGCTCCATCCTCCGTCTCCCCTGGCCTCGCTCAGACACGGGTTTTGCTGCCTCCTTCCTGCTTGCTCCTCTGGCAGGGCTGAGGAGGGACCAGCACGTGGCTCCTCGCTGTCACCTGGGTGCCAGGGAGGGAGGGTTGACTGGCTCTGCTGACACTGCAGAGGACCTGGATGCAGGAGCCTCTGTCCCACTTGGTGCTCAGCTCCTGGTTTCTCCTGAGCTTAGGATCACCCCCACCTCCTTCTCGTCCTTCTTCCTGGAGTCCACCAGCCCCTCCCCGCAGCGTCGGAGGGTTCCCCAGTCCGGGTGTGGAGGTTCTGGTGGGCACTGTGGTCCATCTGCTTTGAACACCACTCGCACAGAGACCACCCTTGAGGACAGCTGCAGTTCTCCAGGGCTCAAAGACAGAATCATAGAGTCATCCAGGATGGAAAAGCCCTTCCAGTCCAACCTACAACCCCCAGCCACTACCTCATCTCCTCAACACCCCTAGCTGCCTGTTGGTTGAACCCCTGCAGGGATGGTGCCTCCCTTCCCCTCCCTGGGCAACCCCTGTTCCAAGGCCTCCCCATTCTTTCTGGGGCACTCGGGTGTCATCCGTGTCCTCGTGGCCGTCACCTGCCGGAGCAGGGAGGACGGCAGAGCCGGCTCGTGCCGCCGGCACAGTTGAAGTGCAGCGTTAGGCAGATCTGCAGCTTGTGGTCCTCATTCAGAGGGATATCCACCTGGATAGAGGTGGTTCAGCAAAGCCTTTCATAAGCAGCTGCTGTCTGGGTGACGGCTGGAACTGGAGCTGCCGCGTTCCCTCGGCTGCCTGGTGTGAGTTCAGGAGGATGGGGGGGTGTGGGGGTTCAGTTCTTGACCCTCAGTCCCAGCAGGAAGCACGTTCCTGGAGTTGGGCTAAGCTGGCACGTTGGCATCCCCCAGCGTTCAGACGCTGCCGCGGGCCCTGCTGTCAGGTTGGGGAGGCTGGTTTCCAGAAACCAGAGCTCCTGGGTTTGTGTTCCCAGGGTCTCCTGGTTGAAATCAATACGAGAAGGGCATCACCAGCTCAGTGTCCCTGCTTCGGTCGCAGCGCCTGTCGCTAGCTGACACCCAGAGCTCCCCTCAAACACACCCGGCCACCGGGCACCGCCGCAGCCCGTGCGCCTGCGGGCTCTGCCGAAGGGGCCCCAGCCTGGACACCTGGGCTGGGTGGAGGGCAGAGTGCCTTTGGGCTCCGGTTGCGCAGCGTTCGGCCGGACCTGGGGATGCTCAGGGCGTCAGCAGGCGCCGTGAGTCGGGTCTGGGGGACGGAGCCGCTGGGCCGCGGCTCTACCTCGCGTCACCCAGCTCCTCCTCGCCGAGGTGAGAGTTGTTGTGCAGAGCTTCCTCTTTTATATCCTCTTATGTCACGCTGCCCCGCCGGGGCCGAGCCGCCCAAAATAGCTGCCAATCCCGGCCGGTTTCACTTCAAGGTCTCTATTCTTAGCCCTCTGGTTAGCCCAGCAAGCTGCCTTACTCAGTAGTCATGAGTTCAAGGACCAGGGGGTGAGAGAGGAGCAAGCTTGGACCATGCAGGGCTGGCGCTGCCCTTCCCCGGCGCCTCCGCAGGGACCACTCGGGCAGAGCCCCGCTCAGCGGCCTCGCGCGCAGCCCCTCGCCTCTGCGGGGATGGACTAGGAGCTGCCGGGATGACCCAGTGCCCGACAGCCTGCTAAGTGGCCTCTTGCCTCTCACCCAGCTCCGAGCTCCCGCGAGCCGGTGCCTGCGAGCGGCGGGAGCGAAGCAGCGGTGAACGTGGGATGCGGAGCGGCGGCTTCCCGGGAGCGGAACTCCCTGGATGTTCTCAGACAGTTGCGCCGAGGCTGAAGATCTCTGCTGCGCTGGTGATGTTCAGCCCCTCCTGTAAGTGCTTTTCCCCATCCCTGGGGGGTTTTTTAACTTCCTTCGCTGGCTGGGAGACCTGGTTTGTGGGGTGGGCTGGTGGCCTCGGGACCAGCCTTCGTTCAGGTCTGTGGGGAGCCTGAGCTGGAGCTCTGGGCTCTGGCTGGTGGATGCAGCCACCGCCGGGGCTTTGAGGTTCCGATTGTCCCAGCTCGGTGCCTGCGTGGGAGCCTCCTGCAGCAGAGGAGCTGGCAGCAGCAGCCCCAGTTGTATGGGCAAGCACAGGACGGGCTCCCTGTGACCTGCTCTGCCTTCCCTGCCTGTTGCACTGGGATCTCCCCTCCGACCCACCCGCTCTTGCTCAGATCTGGTGAAGGTTCTGCCCAGACAGATGCAGAGGGGCCCCTCTCCTGTCCTGCAGGACTCAGCTGAGTTGGGGTGACTGTTCTGGGAGACATCTCCTTCTCCAGACCCCATTTAAATGCCTTTGTCCAGCTCCCATCCAAGCTGTGTGATGCCACCTCTGCTGGGCTTGGGTGGAGATTTCCACCCCGGAGTGGATCAGGCAGAGCCTGCAGGGGTTTGGGCTGGGGCAGCACCAGCATCCTCGGGGATTTGCAGCCCCCTCCCAGTGTGGCGCTCGGGGTGCTTTTGCAGAGCGCTGGGAGGTGCCCTGGGCTCTGTACGTGGGGTTGCTGGGGAGAGGGAGTGTTGTGTTCTGCGCTCGCATCCTGCCTCCGCTGCGGGGACCGGTCACGTGTGGCCGAGGCCCTTTGTCCTGAGCCCGGCTGCTTTTTCACAAAACTTATTTTTAGGTGCTCGCTGGCTTCCTCTTCCTCGTGCGCCGCTGCGCCCAGCTCCCTCCCTCCACCTCCCTTCTCCCAGGATCGAGTTCTCCACGGCCGTTTCCTCCTTAAGCCCCGTTTTTGCAGCCCTTTGTCTGCTCCTGGGAGCCGGCCCAGGGCAGCTTTAGCAGCCGCCGGCTCCTTCTGGGTAAGCAGGAACAAATCAGGGTTTACAGGGATGAATCATTGGGGCTTTATCTGCCTTTCCTGTTCGGGGCAGCTGGACAGCTTCTGTGCTGGGTCTGCCCGAGGGCACCGGGTGCAAGAGACTTCTCCTGGCGTCGTGCAGTTGTGCTGCTGCCTCAGGAGGCTGAGTGAGGGGGACCCTGGTGCTGCCTGAGAGGCTGGAGAGGTGAGGGTTGCTCTCTTCTCCCCAGGAACAGGGGACTGGACAAGAAGAACCGGCCTCAGGCTGCCCCAGAGGAGGGTGAGGTTGGCCCTGAGGAGACACTTCTCCCTGCAAAGGGCCCTCAGCCTTTGGAACAGGCTGCCCAGGGAGGGGGTTCAGCTGGATTCCCCAGTCAGGGAGACGTGGAGCTCAGGGCCGGGGTTTAGCGCTGGGTTGGGGCTGTGGGGGTCAGGGCTGGGCTCTTGAAGGGCTTTTCCAGCCCGAACAGTCTGTCATTCCATGATGTATCCCATCTCTGGGATGACTCCACGTCCTCCAAGCCCTGCTCCACACCAGCTCTGGGGACTCGGGGTGCGCTGTGGCGGGGGGGTTGGACTAGATGATCTTTGAGGCCCCTTCCAGTGCCTAGTGCCCCGTGACTCCGAGGGGTCTGATGAGGCTGCAGAGCATCGCGGTGGGACCCACTTCACGGCAGGACCAGCGTGGGCTGTGGGCAGCCCCTCAGCGCAGCGTCGGCCCCGCGGGAGGGCGTGTGTGCGGCTCTGCTGGTTTCAGAGGCAGGAGGGTAGAGATAAGTGGCCGCAGTTGTTTAACAACAGAAACGTGGGAGAAGGGAGGGGAGCAGCAGATAAGCCCTGGGCTCGTGCCTGGGCACTTCTCATCTGACGTGGAGGTTGTGGGGGAGAGCTGCACCAGTGTCTTGTTGAGATGGCCGGGACGGTTTGCACCGCTCTCAGCTCCTGGTGCTCTAGATTAGACTTGGCTTCTCCTCCTTGAGGCAGGGAGACACCCCCTCTCACCATGGCTGGCTCCATAACCCCTCTGTCAGGTCCAGGCTGCAGCAGTTTGGGGCCAGACCCCTGGATCCCTCTGCCCAGAGGATTTCTGAGGGATCTCCCCCAGCTACCAGTGATGGACCCGCCTCCGTCACCCCCTCAGCCTGCTCTCGGGGCAGACTCCGAGCGCCCCAGTAAGAGCAGGGGAAGCGAACTGGGCTTTGTCCAGCCCTCACCAGGCTGGCATCTGCCTTCCTAGTAGGACAGACCGGGTTTCAGCCCCGCTGCTGCACCTGAACGAGGGAGTTCCGCGGGGTTTGGCTTTCCTCTGCCTGTGTCTCAGTGTTTAGCCATCAGGTCGACAGGGCAGACGTGGCTGCCGGCTTTGCCCGGTGCAGAGGTCGGTTGTGCCGCGACGAGGGTCCGTCTCTGGCCGCGTGGGTGCTGGATCCTCCCTCCCCATCAGCTGGATGCGCTCGAACGGGAGGAGGAATCGCTCGTGTTCTGAGAGAGTCGGGTTTGTTCAGCCTGGAGAGGAGAGGGGAGGCCCAGGAGGCCACCAAGGAGATGCAGATTCCCTTTTCTCAAGGGGTGATGGATACAGGCTGCTCCTGGGGAGATTCCCTTTGGATTCCAGAGGTGAATCCTTCTCTGCAAGAGCAGTTAGACGCTGGAATGGTCTTCAAGGGAAGTGGTAGGTCTAAGGCAGCTCTAAGGCTTCAGAGCTTGGCAGGGCGCTGGATTTCTTGAGCTTAAAGGGTTGGACTGGATGATCCTTTGGGGGTCCCTTCCACCCCGGGATACAGCGATTCAGTCACAGGTCCTGCCTCCCCTCCTGTCTCCATCGCGTTCGGCCGCTGACTGGGGCCGGCGAGCGGCGGCTGGGCCGTCCCGCCAAGCCCGTGTGGCCACAAACGACTAAATCCTGCCTGAGAAGTCCCAGTATGAAAACATTATTCTTTGGGTTTGGCTCAGCCTCGGGGATCGCTGGGACGGAGCCACCTTGGCAACCTGACGGCATCGCAGAGCTGGCCCCTGCTTGCCACTGGGTGGAGGAAGGCTGGAGGGGGGCAGCGGGGGTACCTGGGGGGCTGTGGCCACCCCATCAGTGCTTGGAGAAGCCCTTATGGGCAGCCTGGGACAGGGTCCCTCACCAGTAGGAAATTCTCCCTTCTGTTTAGGTGAAACCTCCTGGGTTCCAGTTTGCATTCAGTGCCTCTTGTCCTGCCACTGGGCACCACTGGGAAGAGCCTGGTCCCATGCTCCTGCCCCTCATCCCGTGGTGGGGGACAGTTGGTCCCCTTGAAATGGGAGACACTGGAAGAGGAGAGCTCTGGGCAGCTCCCTGCTGGAGACTCTGCGTTTTGATGTCAGCTCAATATTTGCTGGAGCAGGAGCTGCAGAAGGTGAAGAGCAGGCTGGTAGTAGCCCAGTAGCCCCCAGTAGGAGTCCTGGTGTTGCTCCTGGGAGCACAGATCTGCCCAGAACGTCTGGTGGGTCTTGCAGGCTGCTGTGACAGCAGGTCCCTGCAAACCCACCGGTGCTGCTGGAAGGGTCATTGAGGCCTGGCTCTGGAGATGTGGGGTGAAGGCTGGGGGTCAGTGGGGCCCAGGCAGTGCTGGGCTGCTGCTTGGCCCCGATGAGGGTTCAGTACCAAAGCTCAGGGGAGTGTCCTGCTGCTGGGGATGGAGCCTGGATGGGGCTGCTGTAGGGGCCGATTCCCATCGGCAGCCTCCCGGCGGGGAGCTGACCCCATTCCCAGCTCTCCTGGCTCACGCCCACTGCCAGGGGTCGGTGCCTCGCTGGATCTCCAGGTGGTTTGTGCTCGGGGACCCCTGATTCTGAGTCCTCGTGGCCTCCCAGGTGCCGGGCACCCGGAGCCGCCGTCACGCTGCGAGGTCCTGCGGTGGGACCGGAGCCTGGCAGCCCCACGGTGCCCCTGAGCGCGGCCAGGCGCAGCGGTGAGACGCTGGTATGTGAGATGTAAACTCGATCCCAAAGTTTAGATTACAGCCCTGTGAAAAACATCAGCTCCCCTAAATGGAGCCCAGATGGTGGCGGAAGCCTCCGAGCCCAGGGCCAGGAATTGCAGGAACCGGCTGAGCAGAGGGACCGGGGGCTGTGGGGGAGGGAGAGGAAGGGAGGTTGGGTTTCAGCTCACGGAGGCTGCGGGTGATTCCAGAGCCTGAGCTGCTTCCTCCACCTCACCCCCTTCCAGCCAACCTTGGGCTGACCAGTGCTCTCCCAGTTGCATCACCACAAAGAGCAGTGTTTCCGTGGCTGAGGTTCCCCACAGCTCAACTCGTGGGCTGAGTCTGAGAGCTCTTGGGCAGATTAGAAGAGATGGAGTGGGTCTGAGGCAGCAAACACCTGAACTTTCCCTCAGGAGAGGAGTTTCCCAGTTTCCTCCTCCTGGTGGGTTCAGAGCCACTGAGCCCAGGGCAGGGGTCGAGCCCTGACAGGGAGACTGGAGATGGAGCTGTGCCTTGGGTGAGATGAGTGTCCCTGCAGCTGTGACTCAATATCCTGGTGGTGTGAACAAAGCTGCTGTCCCAGGGCAGCAGCGACAGCTCTAGCCTCCTTCCCCCTCGTTCTGGGTGTTCTGGGGCGACTGGGAAGGGCTGGGAGGGAGCACAGAGTGTGTCCTGGGGAGACCAGCCTGTGGAGCTGAGCAGAGCCGCTGTGTGCGCAGGAGACTGATGGGGAGGGCTCCAGGTGATGCTGTGGGTTACTCCCATCCCCTTCCCCCTTGTGCTGGGAGGTTTGGATCAGCCTCAGGAGTGGCTGGGTTACTTGTCCCCTCTGTGAACTGGAGATGGTGAGAGATGAGGGACTTCCTGAGGCCAGTCTGTCAGGAGACGTCGTGGGGAGACCCCAAACACATCCAGATAGGATCAGCCCTCCTCTGTTTCCACCCTGCTGTCCCTCCAGCCTCCCTACTCTGCTTCCCATGTCTCCTTCCCTTCTCTCCCAGTAAGAGCTGCTGTGTTTTCCAGCACCAGCTGCTTGAGGGGTAAAAAAGGAGCTGGAGAAAGGGCAGGAGTGATGGAGAGGGCAGGAGTGTTGAAGAGGAGCAGGAACACTCCTGCTCTGGAGCCAAGCAGCAGAGGCCAGCCCTGGTTCCAGGCCATGGGGCCACAGGAAGCTTCACCCCTGGAACATTCACCTCAGAGGAAGGTCCCGCGTCCCTCGAGATTCCAAGTGTGCGCAGGAGCAACACACCCTCCCCGGGAGATAAGTTTGTGTGCAGACACAGCCCGAGATAAGCAGCCAGGAAGGCAAACATCCCCGTCCCACACCTGTAGGGACACCGAGAACCTGCAAACACCCGCTGTGCCCGTCCCCCCGGGGTCACCCTGCTCAGCTGGTGGCTGGTTGGTGCTCGGTGGACCAGGGCTGGTGCTAGAAAATCCTGTCGTAGGGCTGGGGGATGCCTCAGAGGCTGGAGGTGCTCGGGGAGAGGCGTCCAGTGGAGTCTGGTGTCAGCTGTAGCTCAGAGCAGTGCAGGACCTCAGGGGTGTTCTGCAGATGCTTTGGGGACTGGGCAGCGGTGAGCTCCATGATTCCCAGACTGGGTTGGGTTGGGAGGGAGCTCAGAGCTCATCTCCCTCAACCCCCTGCCATGGGGCCGCCTCTCCACTGGACTTGGTGGCCTCATCCAACCTGGCCTTGAGCATCCTTGAGGGTGGAGCAGCCACAGCCTCTCCAGGCAGTCTCCACCCTGGCACTGAAGAACTTCTTCCTCGGGTCCAGTGTGACCCTCCTCTCCTTCAGTCCCAAACCTTGTCCTGTCGCTGGATCCCCTTGGGAAAGGGCCCTCTGCAGCCTTCCTGGAGGGTCCCTGCAGGTGCTGGAAGGCAGCTCTGAGGTCCCCCTGGAGCCTTCTCTTCTCCAGCTCCCTCAGCCTGTCCCTAGAGCAGAGGAGCTCCAGCCCTTGGGTCATCTTGGTGGCCTCCTCTGGCCTCGCTGCAACAGCTCCAGCTCCTTCGGACGCTGAGGACAGCAGGACTGGAGCAGGGTTTGAGGTGAGGGTCTCAGCAGAGCAGAGTCCAGGGGGAGAATTCCATCTCTGGCTCTGCTGGCCCCACTTCCCTCGATACAGCTCCGGACACAGTTGGGTCTGGGCTGCAGGAGCTCCCTCCCAGCTGCTGCTGACACCAGCGGTGCAGCCAGGACAAGCTGAGGGAGAAGCTTTCAGGTGCCTCTACCCCTCCTTTGGCTCCCAGTCCTTCCCGAGCAGGTTTGGAGATGCTGAAGAGTTGCAGAAAGAGCCCCCCGCCGCCCCCAGCTGCTGGCAGGGGCCCTCGGGACAGGCCTCGGTGCTGCGGCCACGCCGTGCGGCTCCTCTGATGCAGTACCGGGGGTGGTTCCGCGTCTCGTCTGTCACCGAGAGGGTTGGCTGTGATGCAGCCCCAGTGCTGGGGCGAGCAGCAGCCTGAGGAACCCTGTCCTGACAGGCAGGAGCCGTGCAGGGAGCTGAGGAGCTGAAAACCACCTTGTTGTCTTCATAAGGTGATGTCAGCCAGCTGCCCCGGGAGGGTAAACTAGTCCTTGGGCTTTGAAGCCCAGGAGCACTCTGGTGGTGACCTGGAGCCGCAGAGTCCTCCTGCTGTGAGTGGATCTGAGCAGTCAGGGGGTGCCCACAGCTTGGCTCTGCCCTCTGTCTCCCCGGATCTGCTCGGTGCTGGTTGTGCTAGCAGGGGTTTCTCCCCATCAGGGATCCACGAGCTGCTGGGAGAGGTGATGCTGGTGCTGCTCAGGCAAAGCCTTCGTGCTCAGGTCCTCCAGAGGAGCAGAGTCTGTGCTTGAGAGACGCCAGGAGGCATCAAGGGCTAAGGAGGTGTCACCAGTGCTGCAGTGAGTGGCCACGGCTGCACCTCTGACCTCAGGAAGGGCAGGGACTCCATGGAGAAGGCTCAGAGCAGCGAGAGAGCGTGGGACCTGCCTTGCAGGGGGAGATGAAGGTGGGGATCAGGCTGCTGGACCAGGCCAGCTGGGTGCTGTGTGTGCTGTGAGGGGTGGGTCAGCGTCG
Source organism: Rhinopomastus cyanomelas (assembly GCA_013400115.1). NCBI lineage: Eukaryota > Metazoa > Chordata > Aves > Bucerotiformes > Rhinopomastidae > Rhinopomastus > Rhinopomastus cyanomelas. The sequence goes on along the minus strand of VXBP01000241.1, from coordinate 117,899 downwards.
GAGCCCTTGAAAGATCCGTCAGGGTCAGCAAACTGGGGAAGGATTCCTCTCCCTGTTCCCCTCTCCCCGCCGTCGAGGTGGGCTGGGTCCGGCTTAGTCCGGAGGAGCTGCGAAGGGTCGGGTGGGGGGTCCGCTCTGTCTTCCGCGGGAGCCTGGGCTGGATGGTGGCCGGTGACGGCGACGGGGCAGAGCCCTGCCGGGGAGACCGGGCTGCTGGCACGGAGGGAGCCCCGTCGCACCGCGTGGACGTGTCTGGGACGGGGTGCCAGGCGAGCTGGGGAGGCGGAGGGTGTGTCCCAGGAGAGGCCTGGGAGGGGTGCAGGGTGTAGGATGGGGTGCTGGCACATCTGGAGGTGGGACAGAGGGATTTGCCGAAGGATTTGCGGGCTGCGTCTTGGCGTGAGCTCGGGCGTGGGCTCTATCTGCCCGGATCTGCAGGGCCTCCCTTTGTGGCCTCCCTCTGGCCCCTCTTCCGCCGCTGCCTGCCCCAGGAGGTCCTTGCGAGTCCGTGGGACCCCGTGGTGGTTGGTACCTCTTCCACGCTCCCGGCGCTGGGAATGAGAGATGAGGCTCTGCAGAGCTCAGCGTGGCCAGGGGAGAGGCTCTCAGCTGCAGGCTGTTGGTTGGTTTTCTGTGGTTCATAGCATTGGGCCATCGATCTCCGGTGGGAGAGACCGGGACACCCCAACCAGTATCTCCCAGTAGGCTCCAGCATCAGCAGAGCTCCCTCAGGGCTGTCTCAGTGAGTCCTGGAGGGTTTTCCTGCCAGAACATCTGAATGGTGGGCGAGAGGGCTCTGTCTGAGGTGACTCTGCGGGTGGGGGTGAAGGGTGTCCAGCAGAGCTGTGTTTTACGAAGCCGTTTGCCACCGCTCCCTCAGTGGGGGAGTTCCCAGTGGCTCCCAGTATGGAGGAGATCTGGATGCCTGTGGTCATGGTGGTGTCTCAGTGTGAGATGACATCTGCAGCTCCTTCACTCTTACTGCACTTAGAGAGGGGTTGGGAGCTTCTCATCAGGGGATGGAGATCCCAGCCCAGCGGTCTGGCTGGGAGCTGAGGGGTCACGGAGGGAAGGACGGGCTCTGTGAGGCAGAGAGTAGGAAAGGGGGTGGCTTGGGTGGGTTTACGGCTGGGGCAGGGCAGGAAGGGCTTGTGCTGCTCAGGGCTCTCTGTGCCTGCCGCTGGATGAACCCATTCCTGGCTCTGATTCAGCTCTGAAAGGGCTCTCGAGTGGCTGGAGAGGAGGTGAAGCTGACAGGAATGCGGCCAGTGGGAGCTGCTTTACTGGGGAGGGCACAAAGACTCTTTATCTAGTTCGAATCACAGATGTGAGGGGCTGGGAGGGACCCCCAGGGACCACCCAGTCCGACCCCCCAGCCAGAGCAGGACCCACAGCAGCAGCCAGGAGGGGCTGGGATCTCCCCAGAGCAGGAGGCTCCACAGCCTCTCTGGGCAGCCTCACCCAGGGCTCCGTCACCCTCGCAGCAGAGGGAGCCTGGGAATGGGTTGCCACTAGATAGAGTGACTGGTCCTGTGGGGATTTACCTTCAGCCTCTGGCAGGTTCAGCCCAGGACCTCGGCGCTGGCAGCAGATCCTTCCTTGCTCCTGGGCTTGGCTTTGGGGAGCCGGCTTGAACTCAGGTGGCCAGCAGAGGTGTGGGGTGACCCAGACTGCTGGGAGGAGAGCACTAGGGTCACCTGCATACTGAATGGCCGAGCTCTCAGCTCCTGTGTCCTTCAGCAGCAGCTGAGTTTGGGACTCTTCATGGTCAGAGGTGGAAGGTGGTCACCCAGCAAAGGAGCTTTTTGTCTGGCCTTGGTGGAGGGAGCAGCAGAGCTGGTTCCTCTGGGGCTTTGGGCACGATCAGAGGCTTCTGGAGAAACTTTGGGGCTGTGGGAGGCTCTGGGAGGCTCTTCTAGCACCTTCCATGCCCTGACAGGGCCTGTCACAAGGCTGGGAAAGGCTGTTCTCAAGGGCAGGGAATGACAGGACAAGGGGGTCCTGGTGTGAAGCTGGGAAAGGGCAGAGTGAGGCTGGACAGGAGGAGAAAGTTGTGGGATCTGAGGGTGGGGGGTCCCTAGAACAGGCTGCCCAGAGATGGGGTGGAGGTCCCATTCCAGCTCAGGCTGGCTGGGGCTCTCTCTGAGCAACCTGGTGTGGGGAGTGCTGGCCCTGCTGGGTGTGATGGGGTTGGACTGGGTACCCTTTGGGGGTCCCTTCCAGCCCAGAGATTCCATGCTGGCGCAGCAGCTGGGCAGTTGCGCTTGCGTGACCAAGGTGGCAGCGGGACCTTCTGGAGGAGCCTCTCTCGTAGCCACCCTGCAGCAGAGAGCCCACCGCTGGCAGTTGGCGCAGAGGCCGCGGACCCCGCAGGAGCGGTGCCAGGGGCTGCTGACGGAGATCAGCGCCGCAGAACCTCGGGTCGTCCCTCTCCGGTGCCAGCCGGGAGCGTGAGGAATCCCGGGAGCGGCGGCAGCAGCGGCAGGTCCCCGGTGACGCAAGGGCCGGGGCTGGGGCCGCGCTGCTGGTCCCACCGCCCCGCGCAGCAGGGGAGGGGTGAGCTAGGGCGAGAAGAATGCGCCCTGCGCTTGGGTGACTGCTCCCAGCTCGGGATGAAAACATTTGTTCCCGAAGCTGGAGCCGTTCCTGGGATTGCAACACCCGGGCTGTGTTTCCAATTAATCTGCTCCAGTCGTCATGCGTCTCCCAGCGCCGCTGGCTCGGCTCGCGCAGAGCTGGCCACCGGGCCAGCGCTCGGTGTGCCGCCGCGCTGCGTGAGGAGGCAACGGCACGCTGGACCACCGGCCCTGGGCATGGGATGGCCGAGGGGCGCCGCCAGCAGGCTCCGGTATGGGGTGGGGGGGATGTGGCAGAGGGCAGAGCGGCCTCCCCGCTCCTCCTGGAGAGCTCTGGGGTTGCTCCCGGCTGGTTTCCTCCTGCTGCTGGCTGTGTTTGGGCTGGGGAGAAGGGGGAGCAGTGGGGTTTCCTCTGTCTGTCCGCTGCAGAGCTGCAGCTCCGCGGGCCCGGTGCTGGCAGCTGAGAGCTGGTGCTGGGGGTGAGGGCGCGACCACCCATCCCGGGTGCTGCTGGGTCCCCTGTGGGTGCCGCTGCCCTGGGCGAGGCTGTTTCACTGGGGAGCTGAGGGTGGGTGCGGGTGCCCGCCTGGCGTGGGGTGCTGGGTCCTGGCGCTGCAGCGCCGCGTTGGGTGTCGCTGCTGGGAGGGCAGACACCCCGTTGCCGGTGGTTGCTGGTCGCCCAGCGCTGCCTCTGCAGCAGCCAGGGTTGCTGCCTGGAGCTGGAAGTGACCCGGCGCATTCCTCGCGTCTCCCGTGTGATTTTCTGAGAAATGAAATCGGAGCTGGAGCCCGCTCGTCCCAGCTGGGTGGGAGCGGTCCAGCGCCTGAGCACAAACACTCCTGGAACGGCCCAGCCTGCGTGGAAGCCTTCCCTTTCCAAGAATGAGGTCCGGGCTGAGGCCCCCCTCCCTCCTGAGTCAGCAGCGATGACGGATGGGAGCGGGGAAGGGGCGAACGGGGGAGCTCGGGGTGGGCGTCTCCTGCCTCCCACAGTTGGTGCTGGAAACCCTTTTGGGCTTGAGCTGGGAGCTGGGATGGAGAGTCCACCCGCCCCCAGCTCCCTCTGCCGTGGGGATGGTCCTGCAGAAACCCTGGACCTGGTCACCACCAGCTGAAGATGGGCTAGGGGGTGCTCAGGTTGCTCCTGGCTGGTGCCAGCATGGAGATGGCCAGTGGGACCAGGGCAGGGATTGTTCTCCTGCACTGGGGGCACTGGGGAGGCCCCACCTTGACTCCTGGGGTCAAATCTGAGCCTTTCCCAGCCAGAAGGGCGCTGAGGGGCTGCAGTGGGGCCAGAGAAGGGCAGCGGAGCTGGGGAAGGGGCTGGAGCACCAGTGCTGTGACGAGCAACTGGGGAACTCAGTGGGGGGATTGAACTGGAGAACAGGAGGCTCAGGGGGGACTGCACAACCCCCTGAACTTCAGGAGGAGAGGAGGTGGCCTCAGGCTGTCCCAGCGGAGGGGTTCCCCAGGCCTGGCCCAGGCTGCCCAGGGCAGGTGGGGGAGTCCCCATCCCTGTTGGGCTCTGTGAGCTGTGGGGTGAGGGCCGGGCGTCAGCAGAGCTCCGGGGGCTCCTGCAGCCCGGGTGCCGCGGAGAGTGAAGTGAATTGGGTGACGGAGCCCCCCCCAGCCTGGCTCTCGCCTCCCCATCTGCGGGGGCAGCGGCGGGGCAGCGTGTTCTCGGGGTGGGAGTGCCGGACAAGCCCCGGCACCCTCCTCGCAGGCAGATGCGTAAAGCCTGGCAGCAATAAAAACCACCCGGGAGCGATGGGGAGGAGAAGGCGGACGGGGAGTCGCCGCTGGCGGCCGCAGCGCCGAGCCCCCTGGGGACGCCCCGTGGACCCCCCCGGGGATTTTGCCGTGGCGACGCTTCTCCGTCGCAGGGACGGGCGGCCCGGGTCCGTGCTTGCTCCGAGGACAATAACCCGGCCGCCTTCTATTTTTAACCCAGCAGCAGGGGCTGGAAAATGCACTGGGGACGCGCCGGGGAGCGGAGCAGCTCCGGCTGGGCTGCGGGAGCGACGCCGGCGGCTCGGCTCGAGCTCTGAGGGCGCCTGGCAGGTAAAAGGGAAGCCCAGGGCTCGTCTCCCCGCCCCGGTGGGCTCCTGCGGCGCCGTCCCTCGGTCCCTCACGGACCCTCTCCGAGGAGGTGGGGGAGTGGATCCACCTGGGCTGCGTGTTGGATGCCCGGCTGGGCAGTGCCACCCTAGAATACCAGCCCCAAAAGCCCCCTGGACCCTTCTGTAGAGAACCCGGAATGGTTTTTCTTGGTTCAGTATCAAATCTCTTGCGGTCACCCCTTGGATTCTGAGGGAGCCTGCAAACTCCACCAGAACGGGGGGCGAGGACGAAGCTGGGGCCAGTACGAGCCACAGCAGCGGGGTTTGGGGTTAGGTTCGTGGCTTTCAGGCTGGGCTCCTTCTGCTCCCACGGCAGGGTGGGCCCCTGGTGGGTTTCTGAGCCGCTGCCACCGGTGCTGGAGCCGCCCGAGCACCTGCAGCTCCGGTTTGGAGGAGAGAGTCGGGGCTGAGGGTGGAACTTGCTCCGGGGAGGCTTCGTTTCACCCGCTCTGGGCTGGGGCTTCGGCCCTGGTGCTTGTGACGGTTGGATTTCCCGTTGCGGTCGCAGCGGCGGGTTGTGTTGGGGGCTCGCGCCCGTCGCAGCGGCTCTGCCTCTCTGTGCCGTCGCGCTCGGCCCCGGTGCGTTGGAGGTGAATCCCAAACCCTGCCTGGGGGGTTCCAGCAGGAGGCAACTGGTGCTTGGGCTGATCCTTGGGGGCAGAGGGCTCGTTTGGGGCCCCAGGCTGGGACACAATGGCAGGAAGCCGGGGGCCGCTCGCGGCTCCTCGCTGCTGGCCGTCCTCGCCAGCCCTTTGCTATTTCCATCGCATTGTCCGCGGCGGAGGAAGGATGTTTCCAGCCTTCTTCCTCTTGGCCCCAGAGGGACGTTGGTGGGGCAGGCAGGGATTTTTCTCGCTGGCCGCTGCGCGGTCGGCACGAACCCTGCTGCTGGAAGCTCCGTCCCGCTCCAGCCCGGGTCACGGAGGTGGCTGTGTCCTGGCCCCAGACGGCCCCCAGCTCCCCTCCTGCTTTTGGGGCTCATCCTGTGAGTCCTCCCTGGTGACCACTGGGCTCAGCGACGTCCTTCTGAGCTCCCTCTTCTCCTACGTCGTGATGCTCCGTGATGCCGGGGGAGCTCCTGCTGCCTCCACATCCCTCGTTCCCAGCGGAGGGCTGAGGCTGTCGGGAGATCACTGGCGCTGAGCTCCAGGTACTTGGGGACAGGTCTAGTGCTCATGGAGGGGTTGGGCTGATGATCTTAGCGGTCATGGGCTCATTGAGGGTGGAAAAGACCTTTAAGATGATCCATCCCAACCACGGACCTTCCTCTAGGTCCTTTCTGACCATGTGGGATCGGAACGTTCCGAGCGCTGGGTTGTGCTGGGGAGGTGTCGTGGTGGGACGATGGACCTCAGCCCCTCCTCAGGGCTGGTTTAGGTGCCTCTGAAACCAGGACAAGAAGTGTGCAGTGGGGAAAGAGGAGGTGGGGAGGACACCTCCTGCTTTGGGCTGAGAGGGGGTTCAGGCTTGTTTGGGGCTGGTTTTGGTTCTGCATCGCGCCGACAGGGCTCTAACCGTGTGTTTGCCCAGCTCCAGCTGCTGCAGCCGGGCAAAGCCAGGGCTCCTGGCTGGGCTGGGCTCCCCCCTTGGCAGGGAGTGAAACCAGAGTTAATTAAGACTGGAAATGATCTTAATTGCTTCTGGCTAAATTCCTTGAGCACCAGTAAACCCCAGACATCTGAGGCAAAAGCTCTTGGTCAGAGGGTGGCTGCACCTCTCCCTTCCTTCAGGGCAGGAGAAGCCGCCCGCCCGCCCATGACACAAGGACCCTGTGAGGGGGGTATCCAGTTGAGCTGGGGTGATGGTCGCTTCCTGGACTGGGAACAGCCCAGCTCCTGCTGAGCTGGAGCCCAGATCAGCCTGGAACAACCAGAAGGGCAGAGTGAGGCTGGACAGGAGGAGAAAGCTGTGGGATCTGGGGGATCCCTGGAACAGGCTGCCCAGAGGCTGGTACGGGAGCCATTCAAGGTCAGGCTGGCTGGGGCTTTGGGCAACCTGGGCTAGGGAGTGCCGGCCCTGCTTGTTGTGGTGGGGTTGGGCTGGGTGCCCAGACCTGACCCCAGGATTCAGGTGATGCTGGAGGAGCTGAAGCCCTGCAAACCCACCCTAGCTGGAGCAGAACCTTCTCCTCTCTGATTCCAAAGGTGAAGGAGCCAAGCTCTGACCTTTCCCGTGGTCCATCCCGTGTGCAGAGCAGAGTGGGGGTCTCGTGTCCGACTGGCCATGAGAGGGGGTTGGGATGGGCACCTGTTGGGCACCACGGAGTGGCCCTGTCTTTCTTCTCCTTTCCCTGCTGGAGACCTCAGGGTTTCCACCTGCTGCTGGGCTGGACCCGGCTGCCAGCCACCTGCCCGAACCCACGCGAAGCCTCCTGTTTATTTTGTCTCGAGGCAGGAACCCCCAAAGGGGAGCGGGGAGAGCAGGGCTGGGGTGTAGGAACAGCCACTCCGGCTTCCCTGTGCTTCCCCAGCCCGGTGCGGCCGGCTGCCAGCGGGCCCGGGCCTCTGCCAAGGCTCCGGCTTGCCCGTGGGAACAGCAGGGGTGGGGTGTGGGGCCGCTCCTGGGCTCTGCACCCGCTGCCAGGGAGATCTGAGGGCTCGGGCCGCCGCTGCGCCGCTCGCCCCGTGCCACCCGGCCAGCCCCGTGGCCACCGTGAGCTGGGCAGGTGGGACGTGGCCCTGGTGGGTGCCTCAGGGGTCTTGCGTGGGTGGGTCTGAATGGGAAGTGCCAAGAGGGTCCTTTCCACTGGAACTGGGTCCGGCTCAGCTCCGCAGGGTGGACCTGTGGGATCAGCCCGGTGGGTTCTGGCGTGCTGGAGGTGGCTTTGCCGAGTGGGCTGATCGCAGTGGGTTCTGAGGGCCCGAACCCCGACCTGGACACAGATTCTGGGGTGTTCCCCCCCCCCATTCCAGAGCGGCTCCACAGAGGATTAACCCCGTTTTCTGGGCTAAGCACCGCGGGCAGAAGTTGCTCCATGAGTGCAGAGCACCCACACCCCACCGCACCCTCGGTCCCCGCCAGGAGCTTTGGCTGCCTCGGGGCACCCGTGTTCTGCAGCCGTCAGCTGGGAGCCGACCCACAGCCTCCTCCCAGGGTCCTCCCTGCCAGCTGGGATGATCCCGCTTTCCCCGGCTCTGGATGGGGTCCTCCTCATGTTCCTTCAGCCTCTGGTGGGCTGGGTCACAGCCAGTGTCCCCAGCAGGGCGGGGAGGGGGCTGTCCCTCTCTGCTCTGCTCTGCCCTGCTGAGACCCCCACCCCAGCCCCTGCAGTCCTGTGGCCGCTTCTGGGGTGATGCCAGAGGAGACCATGAGGATGGTCCAAGGGCTGGAGCCCCTCTGCTCTGGGGACTGGCTGGGGGAGCTGGGGCTGTTCAGCTGCAGAGGAGAAGGCTCTGGGGGGACCTCAGAGCAGCTTCCAGCACCTGCAGGGGCTCCAGGGAAGCTGCAGAGGGACTTTTTTCCCCAGTACTGGGACCAGGGGGCTGGGTTCCAGCTCCAAGAGGCAGAAGTTGCTCCCTGGGAGGGGGCTGAGGCTGTGGCTGCTCCCTCACCCCTGGCAGTGTCCAGGGGCCGGCTGGATGGGGTTGTGGGCACCCTGGTCTGAGGAGAGGTGTTGCTGCCCCCGGGAGGGGGTTGGCACTGGGAGAGCTCTGAGCTCCCTCCCAGCCCAACCCAGTCCATGGTTCCTGCACCCCCAGCTCTCCCAGAGGACCTGACTGATGATTTGGCTCTCCCCTGTCTTGCAGCTTTTTCCAGCCCAGGTGCCAGCTCCCAGCGCCAGCTTCCTCCATCCCTTCCCAGCCTCTCCCCCAGCTTCCTGCATGACCCCAGTCCCTGGTGCCCCCAAGGAGTGGCAGAAGGGTTGGTGAGGTCCAGGCCCAGCGCAGCCTCCCCTGCTCTAAGGATGTGTTCAGCCCCCCGTTGCCCAACAGCAGAGGCCGGCTCGGAGCCCCCAGCTCGGGAGGCAGCGCTCGGTGAGGGTGACCAGGGGCTCGTTGTGCAGGAAGCTGCAGCTCTTGCAGCTTCCTTCCTCTGTCAGAAATAGCTCCGGCCCTAAACCCTGAGTCTCCGCTCTGTGCACCAGTGACCACCAGTGCAGGGGGCTGCCGAGGACTGGGGCTGCTGGGCTGGTGATTGAGAGCCTTCTGGAGCTCTGGTTTGTGCTGGAGGAGGGTTTAGGGTGAAGCCCTTTGCTGAGCAGCCTCTGGATCCCCCGGGGAATTCTGCTGGAGCCTCTTTCCCTGGGATGCACCGTCCTGCCGCAGGTTTCTCCTGGTGCTGGCTCGGGGCTGACTTTGGCCTCCTGTTCCCCTTCCCACGAGCAGCCCGGCGCTGGAGCTCAGCCGGCCTTTGCCGCGGGGACTTCCTCCTCTCCGCCGCGCGGTCCGAGCCTCCAGCTCACGGGCTGCTCCCCGGCGGGTGTTGGGGTGCAGGGGGGAGCCCAGGCTCCTCCAGATCAAGCGAGGCACCGCTGCGCGGCCCTGAGCTCTCCCCTGCGGGATGATGAGTCAGGCCGGGCTCTGCCTGGGTTTCACACAGCAATTAAAGCCCAGCCTAGGTAGGCTGAGCCCGGCGGGGCTGACAGCAGCCCCCTGTGCCGGGGTGACCCTTCAGCAGCCTCCCCCAGGACGGGGGAGCAGCACCCCGCTGTCCAGAGCCGGTGGGGAACGCTCTCCTGCACGTGGGCACAGGGCTGGTGGTTGAGGAGAGGTTCTCCAATCGTTTGATCTCTGCTCTTTGCTTCCCTTGGCACCGGCGCCGCATCCTCTCGTGCTGATGTAACCCGACGCGGGAAGACAAAGCGCCCCGCGCCGAGAGGCTCCTCCAGGGCTTCCCAGCGTGGCCGCGGGGCTCCGCCGCTCGCTGGCATCTGCCAGCCTGGGAAACGGAGTCCTGGAGGAGCTCCTTGCACCAGGGCTGATGCCAAGGGCTTCCTGCGGGGAGCTGAGCTGGCAGAGAGGTGATGCTGGAGCTCTAGACTGGACTGCGGCCTCGTGCTTGAGGGAGGTCGTGGGGCTGGTGGAAAACAGGGCTCTTCCAGTCTGGGAATTGCTTGATGTGAAGGACTGGGTAGAGCTGGGAGGGAGCTCAGAGCTCCCCCATCCCAAACCCCTCTCACCAGGCTGCCCCCAGCCCTTGGACTCTGCCAGGGCTGAGGGAGCAGCCACGGCCTCCCTGGGCAGCCTGTTCCAGGGCCTCAGCCCTCTCCCAGGGAGCAGTTTCTGCCTCCCGGCTCCCCTCCTGGAGCTGGAACCAGGACCCCTTGTCCCAGCAGTGGATGCCTGGGGAGAAGTCCGTCTCCAGCTTCCCTGGAGCCCCTGCAGGTGCTGGAAGCTGCTCTGAGGTCCCCCCAGAGCCCCCTCCTCTGCAGCTGCACAGCCCCAGCTCCTTCAGCCTGGGCCCAGAGCAGAGGGGCTCCAGCCCTTGGGTCATCTTGGTGGCCTCCTCTGGCCTCACTCCAGCAGCTCCCCCTCCTTGTCCTGGGGGCTCCAGAAGTGGCCACAGGACTGCAGGGGGGTCTCAGCAGGGCAGAGCAGAGCAGAGAGGGACAGTCCCCTCGCTGGCCCTGCTGAGGACACTGGTTTTGAGCTGCCCTCTGACTCTGCCCACCCCATTCATCTCCCCCTGTGTTCTGGGCAGGATTTGAGGTTCCAGGAGCACTGGGCAAACCCCGACTGTTCTGCAGCTGCTCCTGGAGCCCCCAGGACCAGCTGCGGCTGCCGAGGGTTTGCAGCAGCCCTCAGTGGGGTGAGTTTGTGGAGCTGGTGGGGTGGGGTGGACAATGGGGCTCAGCATCAGCCACCAGGACAGGTCCAGGAGGACCAGCAGTGCCTCTCCATTCTGGACTCCAGTTTCACTGGCCACCCCCATTCCTAGGTTCTTGAGGAGCTGGTAGATCCCATCAGGGCTGTGTGGCCAGGGCTGTTGGAGGGGATGGATCCAGTGGGATGGGCTGTGCTGGGGGGGATATTTCCTCCCCCAAAAAAGGGAGAAGAGGTCTTTTCCTGCAGCCCAGGAGTGTCCACAGGCAGAGGCTGCCAGCTCTGCTCTGCGGAGCTGCTGGGCAACCTTGGCTCCCCTTCAGCACAGCCCTCGGGTCGTGAGTTTCCCTCTGTCTCGGAGGAAGCGGCGGTTGTCGAGAGGTTTCCTGGGGATACCTCACGCTCCTGCCCACCGCATCCTCCCCGGGGGGCCTCCCGATGCTCTTCGGGGTGGGATTTCTGGCCGGTGGAGGTGGGAGGATGCAGCCACCGGCAGGAAATGACAGCCAGAGCTCTCCAGCCAGGACAGAGCCCGCTTGCTGTCTCACCAGTCGCACCAGTGCTGTGTCCTGGCCGCGGGTGCAGGAGATGGGGCTCTGCGGGGAGCAGGGCTCCTGCAGAGAAACTGCTGGAAACACCCTTCAGTCAGTTATTGAGACACTCAGCCCTGGCCCAGGGGCTACAGATCAGGGCAGGGACTGAGGAACCACCAGCAGGGACTGGGACACCAGGCAGCTGCAGAGGAGGAGGCTCCGGGGGGACCTCAGAGCTGCTTCCAGCACCTGCAGGGGCTCCAGGGCAGCTGCAGAGGGTTAGGGATCCTCAGGGATCCACTGCTGGGACCAGGGGGCTGGGTTCCAGCTCCAAGAGGGCTGCCCAGGGAGGCTGTGGCTGCTCCCTCAGCCCTGGCAGTGTCCAAGGGCCGGCTGGATGGGGCTGTGGGCAGCCTGCTCTGGGGAGAGGTGCTGCTGCCCCTAGCAGGGGGTTGGTGCTGGGGGAGCTCTGAGCTCCCTCCTAACCCAACCCAGCCCATGGTTCCATGACCCTGGTGCTGAGCAGGTGCCAGTGACCCCACAGCCCATCGTACGACAGCCCTGCCCGTTCCCAGCTCTCCATGACTTAGGCACCTCTCTGTGACCCCACAACCCCAAATCTGTCCTTAAGACCTGTGTCCTGCCTTCTGCTCTCTATGGGAATTCTGTCAGGATCAGCCGACCTTGGGGTGTTTGCAGGGCTCCCCCAGAGCACTGAAAGCAGCAGCTCCAGGCCTGGGGCTCGTGGCTCTGTGTCCCTGGAGCTGAGGCTGGCCCTGCAGCACCACGGGATTGCTGGGTGCTGCAGTCATGAGTTTCCAGATGGAAGGAGGTTCGTTTGTGGGGAGCAGATTCCAGGGAGGGCTGTGAAGTGTCTGACTCAAAGGTCACGAGCTGCAAATAACCAGCGAGAGTCATCGGGGGAAGGCTCTCACCCTGAGCTGCGTCCCAGTGCCTGGTGGGGATCCCACTTACAGGCTCCAGTGGGGCATCAGGAGAAATGGCTGGAGATGGAGAGAGGGGGTTGTCCCCCTCTGCTCTGCTCTGCCCTGCTGAGACCCCCCTGCAGTCCTGCGGCCACTTCTGGAGCCCCCAGGACAGGAAGGAGCTGGAGCTGCTGGAGTGAGGCCAGAGGAGAAAGTTGTGGGATCTGAGGGTGGGGGGTCCCTGGAAAAGGCTGCCCAGAGATGGGGTGGAAGCCCCATCCCTGGAGCCATTCCAGGTAAGGCTGGCTGTGGCTCTGGGCAACCTGGGCTGGGGCGTGCTGGCCCTGCTGGGTGTGAGGTGTCCTTTGGGTGCCCTTCCAGCTCTGTCATTCTGTGATGTTAAGGTGGCCCTGGGTGTGGAGATGTTGGGACGAGGGGTCATGGTGATGTGGGGACGTGGGGCCATGGTGATGTGGGGTGATGACCAGGATGTGATGATGTGGGGACGTGAGGACATGGAAACATGGTGCCGTGGGGATGTGGGGATATGGGGTCACGGTGATGTGGAGACATTGGGACGTGGGGGCATGGTGATGTGGAGTAGTGAGGTTGTGGGGACCTGGTGACTTAGGCAAGTGGTGATGTGACCTGGGAATAAGATGATCTGGGGATGTGGGGACGTGGGGTCACGGTTATGTGGAGTCCTGGTGACTTGGAGCTATGATGTTGTTGGGGATGTGATGCCTTGGGGTCCTGGGGGTGTAGGGATGTGGTGACACAGCTTCATAGTGATGTGGGGACTTGGAGATGTGGGATATGGCGATGTAGGACTGTGGGGACATGAGTTCATGGTGATGTGATGACATCAGGACATAGGGATGTGGTGGCAGCCGAGCCCCCCGTTACCCCCAGTGCCCCCCTTTCCTGTGTGAACGATCCAGAGAGCTAAAAACACCCCCAGCAGTGTCAGCAGCTGGACGCTGAGGACCCACCACAGCAGGGGCTCCCTGCTCCATCGATGGGCAGAACTGGGGGGGTCTGGACCCACCACAGCAGGGGCTCCCTGCTCCATCGATGGGCAGAACTGGGGGGGGCTGGACCCACCACAGCAGGGGCTCCCTGCTCCATCGATGGGCAGAACTGGGGGGGTCTGGACCCACCACAGCAGGGGCTCCCTGCTCCATCGATGGGCAGAACTGGGGGGGTCTGGACCCACCACAGCAGAGGCTCCCTGCTCCATCGATGGGCAGAACTGGGGGGGTCTGGACCCACCACAGCAGGGGCTCCCTGCTCCATCGATGGGCAGAACTGGGGGTTCCGTGGCAGGAGGAGGGTCCCTGCAGCCAGTGCTGGTGGCTCTTCCCTGGCTCCGGAGCCTCTTGGCCCCGGGGGCAGCTCGACAGCCTTTTTCCTGGCTCGGGACAGTTGTTTTTGTGGCCTCCCTCTCCCCCAGCACCCGGGTTCCCTCCCACTGCTCCTCTTCCGCCGCTTTGGAGTTTGTTTTTGAAAAAAGGGCTGAAGCGAATGGGATGCTCCACCAGGACCTTCCTCCACAGCTCCTCCTCCTCCAGCAGCCCCTTCCTTCGCCTGGGGTTGCCCTCAGGGCTCTTCGTGGAGTGGGGTGAGGACCAGGCTCTTGAGCGTCGGGTGCTGGCAGCATCACCAAGGCTGTGACAGCCCTTCTCCAGGTGCCACCAGCTCCAAGGACGAAGGGTTTGGCTGGTCCCGTCGTCCTCGCGCCCCGCTCTCCTCCCTGCTCCACATCAGCAGCTCTCAGAGCTGATCCCAGTGGCTCCCAGTGACAGTTCCCAGCTCCTGCCCCTCCGCCGTGGATGGCAGGCCAGTGACCTTTGGCTGGAGGAGACCCGGGGGCGGCCAAGCTCCGGCGTCACGTGGTGGCCGCTTGGCTCGGCTGGGAGCCGTCAGAAGTGCCCGGTTCCCATCCCGGGATCTGCTTTCACACTCTGTCCTTGTCTGGCCGCCAGCAGCCCGGCTTGTCGGGCCGCTCTTCCCACTCCAAGGGCTTCCAGTGCCCTCCTCCTCCTCCTCACTGGGAGGTGGGAACCCCCTGGAGTTGAGAAGCAGGGGCTGACCCCTGGCTTCAGAGGATTCGTAGGATCAGAAGGGACCTCCAAGGGTCATCTCTCCAAGCCCCCTACAACAAGCAGGGCCATCTCTAGCCAGACCAGTTTGCCCAGAGCCCCTTTGGGGTTGTTGAAACTGGGAGGTACCTGGAGCAGGAGGCAGGAGAAGCCTCCCAGGGTGACGGTGAAGCCCCCTCGGAGGACATTGCTCTGCTGGGGCTTCTTGCAGGGGGTGAAGGGCACGTGGGGGGTGAAACAAAGGGCTGGGAGAAGACCTGGGGGGGTCTTCTTGCTTGAGGGAGCTCATAAATCTGGAGCTGAGTGGCCACCCTGCCCATCCTGGGATCATAAGGGTTGGAAGAGACCTCCAGGACCATCCGGTCCATCCTGTGGCTTCACACGCATCCAGCCCCAGGGCCTCGGGGTGGCAGGGCTGAGGGTCTCAAGGGGTTCAGGCTGTGGCTGTCCAGCTCCTCCCACCCTCCACGTCCTACTGGAGGGCTTCTCCAGCCTCAGTCACTCTGTGAAAAAGTTGTTGAATCTGAGGGTGGGGGCTCCCTGGAACAGGCTGCCCAGAGACGGGGGGCAGGCTCCGTCCCTGGAGCCATCCGGGGTCGGGCTGGCTGGGGCTCCGGGCACCCTGGGCTTGTGGCAGGGCTGGGCTGGGTGCCCTCTGGGGGTCCCTTCCAGCCCAACGCCTTCAGTGATTCCGCGACGGGTGGCAACCCCTCAGAGGTCTCTGGGCTCCCGTCCTGCCTCTTTCCCTAGCCAGACAGAGGCTGACCTGCGAGCCTGTGTGTGCCCACAGCTGCCGCGAGCCCGTGCACCTCCCCTCGGGTGCCCCAGACCGCCCCCATGGACCTGCGGATCGGGCAGCGCCTGGTCAAGCCCGGCTCCGACACCGCCCTGCTGGCGCTCAAGCACACGCAGCAGCTGCAGCACCAGCTCTTCCTGGCCAGCCTGCACCAGCAGCAAGTGGAGCAGCTCGCCCACCAGCACGTGAGGGTAGGGCCACTGCGGCGGGGGAGGGCCTGCACCCCCTTTCCTGGCACCTGCACCCCCTTTGGGGGGCCTGCACCCGCTTTTCTAGGACACCCATCCCTTTTTGGGGGCCTGCACCCACTTTTCTAGGACACCCATCCCCTTTTGGGGGCCTGCACCTGCTTTTCTAGGACACCCATCCCTTTGGTGTGTGCACCCCCCTTGTGGGGCCTGCACCCCTTTTTCTTGGGACCTGCACCCACTTTTCTAGCATGTCCATCCCTTTTTGGTGTGTGCACCCCCCGTGACACCTGCACCCAAGGAAGGTTGTTTTACAACCTGCCCACCCTCCAGACATCCAGAGCCCCCAAACAGCAGGGGGCTGAGACTGGTCTGAGTTTCCTGATGCCCCCCTGGGGACAGCAGAACCTCTCCAGGGATGAAGATTCAGCCAGTTGGCTCTGAGGAACCAATGTAACATCTTCCTGTTGGCCATCAAGTTGCCAAAAGTGGCCTAAGATTCAGATGGCCTGGGGAGGGAGCTGGGGTCTCCTGGTGCTGACACCCCTCTCCTGCTGCAGGTGGCCATGGAGTCCCCTCACCGTGAGGCTGAGCCTGGGCAGCAGGAGCAGGAGCTGCGGCAGATCCTCAACAAGGACAAGAGCAAACGAAGTAAGAGCCTCCACGTGGGGGACCCCAGGGGCTGTGTCCTCAAAACTGGCCCCAAACCCAGGGGACTCCACTCACAGAAGGGGTCGGGTGAGCTGGTTCTGCCCGTCTCCAGCCCAGGCTCTGCCTTCTCTTGGTCCAAAGCTGTGGGACAGCAGCTCTGTCCTCTGCATCAAACTGACCCTGCAGGGTCCAAGACAACAACTTGGGGTCCAGGGCAAGGCTGGTCCTTCAGGAGGTGGCACTGAGCAGTTCCAGGAGGTGTGTTTGCCCCTGGAGGGCCGCTGTTTGCCCTTCTGGGTGGTCACAACAGAGGAGGCCCTGTTCTGCCCTGTGGTGGTGCCACGCCAAGCTCAGGGTGCCCATTGCTGCACTGGGATGTGGATTTGCCTCTTGAACTGGGGCT
Source organism: Rhinopomastus cyanomelas (assembly GCA_013400115.1). Classification (NCBI taxonomy): domain Eukaryota; kingdom Metazoa; phylum Chordata; class Aves; order Bucerotiformes; family Rhinopomastidae; genus Rhinopomastus; species Rhinopomastus cyanomelas. The sequence goes on along the minus strand of VXBP01000241.1, from coordinate 101,842 downwards.
GGAGCCCCCATGGCAGTGGGGAGAGGTTGGTGAGCCCCCCCCACGATGAGCAGAAGGGGTTGTAACCCCATCCTGCTGCGAGCTCCCTGCGCCATCTAGTGCCAGTCAGCACTGGGAGCTCACTGGGAGCTCACTGGGAGCTCACTGGGAGCTCTTGGAGCTCTGCAGCAGCAGCAGTCGCTGGGCCCAGTGGCCACCCGTGCAGCCAGCCTGTCTCCCCACTGGTCGGGAATGGGGTGAGTGGGACATCCCACACTCGGCCTTTTGGATGCAAACTGGGAGTCCCACCACCCTTCCTCTGCCCTAGAGGCACCTCTTAGCCCCTTCCAGAGCCCATTTGCTTTTTCTGGGCAGCCTCCACCATGGCCACTCAACCCTCAGAGACCAGCTGAGGTGACCTGGGACAGCAGAGGGTGGGATGGGGATGGTCTCCTGGCCACCTGCTCCCAGCTTGACCTTAGAGCATCACCAGGTGTCTCCACAGGGGTCTGTCTCAGTGTCCCTGTGCTGCCTGGGGGTCTGCAGCCACCCTGGGCTTACTTGAGGAGCTCCTCAGGGATCCTTCAAAGGGCCCTGTGTCACCTCTCAGCCCTCTGTGGTCTTTCTGCAGGTGCTGTGGCCAGCACAGTGGTGAAGCAGAAGCTGGCTGAGGTCATCCTGAAGAAGCAGCAGGCAGCTTTGGAGAGGACCAGCAACCCCAGCCCTTCAGCCATGCCCTACAGGTAACCCAGAACCTGCTCAGACTCCTACACTCTTCTCCCTGGTGCGTTGTCCCTCTCCCGACCCACACGCTTCCACCAGGGTTCTCGTCTTCTTGTCCCTCAACAAGGAGAAACCAGCAGCTGGGTCCCTTCTGTAGGTGCTTGTGGTCGTAGGCAGAGGGTGGCCCTTCCTGGCCTCTGGCTGAAGGGCTCTGAAGGTCATAAGCCACGAGGGTGATGCTTTAGGGGGCCTGGCAGCGCTGGCTCCAAGGTTGCACTTGAGGATCTTAAAGGTCTCTTCCAACCCAAGAGCTTCTGTGGGAGAGGCAGCGCCCCAGGGGCTGTGGAGGGGGCAGCAGGTGGCCCGTGGCTGCTGGCTGGGAAGGGTCTCTAACAAGGTGGCCTCTCCCTGTAGGTCTCTGGAGCCTCTGGATCCTGAAGGCCCTTCCCCTCCTGTGCTCAGCACCTTCCTGCCCCCCGTCCCCAGCACCTCCCTCGACCCCCCGGAGCACTTTCCGCTGCGGAAGACAGGTAGAGCCCTGGGGACGAGGCCACCACCCTCCCACCAGGGGACGGCTGGAGCTGAGAAGTGGGGGGACCTGGTCCCGCAGCGCCGGGGCGGCGGGGCCAGCACTAAGGGGCCACCTCTGCCCGCAGCCTCCGAGCCCAACCTGAAGGTGCGCTGCAAACCCAGGAAGTGCCTGGACCGGCGCAAGAACCCCCTCACTCGGAAGGAGAGTGCTCCCCCCTCGCTGAAGAGGCGGCCGCCCGATGCCATGGGTCAGGGCTCCGTCTGCCTGGGGGGTCCTGGGGGGTTTGGGGAGACCTGGGCCGGAGGAGGGAGCGGCTGCGGGCTGTCCTGCGCCTCCTCCTTGGGCTCTCCTCAGGGCTGCGGTGGTGCAGGGGCAGGGGAGCCAGGAGAAGGGTGATCCCCTGGCTGCGGGCAGCTGTGGAGGGAGGGAAGGAGGGCTCTAAGGGGCCAGAGCAGCTCATCCCCCCCGTTCCTCTCCCTGCGCAGACTCCTCCCCGAGCAGCAGCAGCACCCCGGTGTCGGGCTGCAGCTCCCCCAACGACAGCCTCCCCGCCGAGCACGGAGCCCTCCCCGCAGCCCCAGGCATGGCCCACGAGGTGAGTCCCAGGGACTTCCCACAGGCTGGGGCTTCTGCGGGGTGTCCTGATCTCCCACCACGCTCCCAGGCTCAGGGTAGTGTCCCCCCACTCCTCTCGTGGGACCCCAACCCTGCAGAACCCCCGTTTCCCTGCACAGTGGGATCTTCTGCCCATCCCACCCTTTGGGGTTCCCCATCTCCTGCTGTCCCCGTGAGTCCTTGATGCCCCTGACCCCTTGATGCCCCTGACCCCCGCCCTCTCCTCCTGCCCGCTCCCGGGGTGGCTGGGCCACGCTGGGCTCTGGAGGCTGATGGGTCGTGTTTGGAGCAGACGCCCCTGGCCCAGCGCCTCATGATGCAGGAGAGCTCCCTGGCCCAGTTTGCTCTGCAGAGCGCGGCCTCCCTGCCGGCCATCACACTGGGACTGCCGGCTACCACTAGTGCCAGGGTAGGTAGCCAGGTCAGGGAGCCTCAGAACCAGGTATGGGGTCCCTTTGGGGCAGAGAATCCTCTTGGGGCAGAGGGTCCCCTTGTGGGGCAGAGGGTCCCTTGAGGTAGAGAGTCCCCTTGGGTTAGGGAGTCCTTTGGGGCAGAGGGTCTTCTTGTGGGGCAGAGGGTCCCCTTTGAAATAGAGGGTCCCCTTGGGGCAGAGGGTCCCCTTGTGGGGCAGAGGGTCCCTTGAGGTAGAGAGTCCCCTTGGGTTAGGGAGTCCCTTTGGGGCAGAGGGTCCCCTTGTGGGGCAGAGGGTCCCCTTTGGCACAGAGGGGGCAGAATCCCCTCTCCTTTGGGGTTCCAGGGATCCAGCCTGACTCTCCTCCTCTTACAGGGGGAGGCCGATCGCCGGCCGCTGCCCAGCCTGGGCCACCGGGTGCCGGTGCTGAACGGCCCTGTCCTGGCGGGGACTCCGTCGCCCGTGTTCATCCCAGCCGCCCTGGAGCAGCACGAGGCTGGCAGCCCCTTATCCCCACGGCTTCACCCCGTCATCATCCTGGAGCCCTCGGTCACCCACACGCCGCTGGTGGCAGGTGAGTGGCCGGCTGGGTGCTGGGCGAGGGCAAGTTTCTGGGTGCTGGGAAAGCCCAGTGGCCAAGTGGTGGCCTCCCAGGGCTTCACCCATGGTGTCGTGGTGAGGGTTGAGGGCACCCCCAGCAGGTTTGCAGGTGACAGCAAGCAGGGCGAGCGATGGTGGGTTTGCTGGAGGGAGGAAGGATTCACAGAGTCATGGAAGCACTGGGGTTGGAAAAGACCCCCGAGACCCTCAAGTTCAACCCGACCTCCAGCTCCACCAAGGCCACCCGGTTGGACTGGGTGAGCTGGGAGGTCTCATCCCACCTTCATGATTCCCTGATTCCATTTTCCACAACTGACCCCTGGGCCGGGGCTGAGGGGATGGAAGTTGTTGGCCCCGCTGCTGGTTGCCCATGGAGCTCGTCCTGCTCTGGCTGATACCAGGATCCTGCCTGGGCAGTGCAGAGGGAGCCAGAGCTTTGGCTTTTCCCTCCAGCAACCCCTTGCTCAGCCTGGGGGCTGCTGTGGAGCCCTCCACCCTTCCTGCAGCCCACAGGTCCCCCCCAAAGGGTCCCTGCTGCTCCTTCCCAGGCTCCAGTCACTGCAGACCCTGCACTGAACAGCCCCTGTAGCTGCTTCATTTACACCCAGCCCCTCCAGGTCATCTGCTGGGACTGGAGCAGGAGAACTGACTCCTGTGCACTGGTTCCTGACCCACTGAGGGTGAAGCTGAGTGGGGTCTGAGATCCCCTTGTGTGCTGTCAAAGCCATGGGGCCAGGAGGGGACTCACCAAGGCCCAGCCTGTCCCTCCTACCCTGCCTGAGCCAGGGCTCCACGGCTGGGTCAGGGTCCTTCTTGGGGCTGCAGGTGGTTCCGTGGGGCGTCCCTGTGGCCAGTGCCAGCCCTCACCTCTCCTTCCTCTGCCCTCCAGTGCCGGGTCTGGGGACGGTCCCCTTCTCCTTCGCCCCTTCGCTCCTCTCCGCCGAGCGCCTGCCGCACGCGGGCCACCACAAGCCGCTGGGCAGGACCCGCTCGGAGCCGCTGCCCCAGAACCCCAAGGCCATCCAGCAGCAACTGGTCTACCAGCAGCACCACACCCAGTTCCTGGAGAGACTCAGGCAGCAGACACATCTGGGCAAGGTCAGGCCTGGGGGCCAGCCCCGGGGGCGCGAGAGGCAGTGGGGGGCAGGCGCGGGGGGCTGTGGGGTGGCATCGCCTGCCCTGTCCCCGGTGCCCACTGGTGACCCCCCGGCTGCAGCGAATGGCCAAGTCCAGCGAGAAGCCCCGGCTGCGGCAGATCCCCTCCTCAGAGGCCATGGAAGCCGAGGGCAGCCTTCCCGAGGCCGGCGCCGAGAGCGGGGACCCCGCGAGGACACGCGTGGAGCCCCCGCGGCTGGGCAAGGAGCCCGAGAGGTTGCAGAGGGTGCTGCAGCCTCAGGAGGAGCTGGCGCTGCAGCAGGTACCTGGGGGTCCTGGGGAGGGGGCTGGCCTGGCTGCCTCATCACCACAGGGTCAGGAAGAGACCTCCCAGCTCACCCAGTCCAGCCAGCAGCCCAAGCCCACCCTGCCCACTAAACCCTGTCCCCCAGGGCTGCAGCTGCTTGAAGTTTGAACCCTTCCAGGGACGGGGGGCTCTCCCCCTCCCTGGGCAGCCTGTGCCAACCCCTGAGCTCTCTGTCAGGGAAGAGATTGCTCCTGGTGGCCAACCTTACCCTCCCCTGGGGCAACCTGAGGCAGTTCCCTCTTGCCCTGTCGCTGGGGACTGGGGAGACGAGACTGACACCCCACCCCCCCTCCAAACTCCTCAGTTTCAGGTAGTTGTAGACAGCAGGAAGGTCTCCCTGAGCTTCAGGGTGGTTGGAAGCCTCTGTAACGAGGTCAGGAGTTGGCTGGAGGAGGAGGAGATCCTGCCCTTGTCCCTCTCCCCAGTCAGGCCTTGGTGCTCTGAGCTTCAGTCCTCTAGGAATCTGGAGCAAGCCCCTGGCTCCCACTTGGGGTTTTGCACAAACCCAGCAAAGCTGGTTCCATGCTGAGCCTGGGAAGCCCCTGATTGCACCCCGTCCTCCCCACACTGCAGCCCAGTACTGCAGGGCTGAGCCGGCAGGGAGCAGCAGGTCCCAGGATTCAGGGGCTGGGCTGGGCTGGGAGGGAGCTCAGAGCTCCCCCAGTGCCCCAAGTCCCTGCCCGGGGCAGCGACCCCTCTCCCCAGCCCAGGCTGCCCCCAGCCCCATCCAGCCAGCCCTTGGGCACTGCCAGGGCTGAGGGAGAAGCCACGGCCTCCCTGGGCAGCCTGTTCCAGGGCCTCAGCCCCCTCCCAGGGAGCAACTTCTGCCTCCCGGCTCCCCTCCTGGAGCTGGAACCCAACCCCTTGGTCCCAGCACTGGATCCCTGGGGAGAAGACCCTCTGCAGCTCCCCTGGAGCCCCTGCAGGTGCTGGAAGCGGCTCTGAGGTCCCCCTGGAGCCTAGTCCTCTCAAGGCTTCTCCTTCTCCTCCTTCCCCTTCCCCTGCTCCTTCCCCTTTTTCTCCTCCTTCCCCTTCCCTTTCCCTTGCTCCTTCCCCTTCCCTTTCTCCTTCCCCTTCCCCTTCCCTTTCTCCTTCTCCTTCCCCTTCACTTTCTCCCTCCCCTTCCCTTTCTCCTTCTTCTTCATAGAATCACAGAATCATTAGGGATTGGAAGGGACCTCAAAAGATCATGTAGTCCAATCCCCCTGCCACAGCAGGATCCCCTAGACCAAGTCACACAGGAACATATCCCCTTCCTCTCCTCCTCCTCCTCCTCCTTCCCCTTCTCTCCCCACAGAATCTCCCTCTCCACAAGCTGTGGGACCCGTCCCAGCTCCTCCAAACCAGCCGAGATCCCCCAGCGTGGAGGGGGATGGAAGATGCAGACCCCGGCCGAGGGCTCCGAGCCCCCGTCCCCGCTCGCCCCGAGCCGGTGCCCGTGGCAGCAGGGCCTCAGCTGCCCCTCTCCCCCCAGGCCTACCTCTGGGACTCCTACCAGCGGATGCAGCAGCAGCTCCTCAAGCGCCAGCCCTTGGCCGACTCCCCGATGGCCTCCACCACCCACGGGGGCCACAGACCCCTCTCCAGGGCCCAGTCGTCTCCTGCCACCGCCGGCATCTCCCTTGGTGCCCAGGACCCGGCCTCCAAGCCGCTCCCGCTGCCGGAGCAGCCGGCCAAGCCGCGCTTCACCACAGGTACTGGGCGAGAGCTGGCGCGGGGAGGGGGTGTCCGGGGCAGTCCCGTCCCTCCCGCGCTCGGGAGCCCTCGGCGAGGCCGCGGCTGCTGCTGAGCCAGCGGAACAAGCCGTGGGGGCACCCTTCTCCTCGTCCAAGCAGGACGTGCCCCCCGACCCCCGCGGCTGAGCCCACGAGCTGCCGCGGCTTGGGGGGGGCGGTTCGGGCCCAGCTGGGTGTTGGGGGGCTGGGGGGCCGCGGCAGGGGAGGCCCGGCCCCCACAGCTCTGGGGGCGCCTCGCAGGGCTGGTCTACGACTCGGTGATGCTGAAGCACCAGTGCTCCTGCGGCGACAACAGCAACCACCCCGAGCACGCGGGCAGGATCCAGAGCATCTGGTCGCGGCTGCAGGAGCGGGGGCTGCGCAGCCGCTGCGAGGTGAGCGCGGGGCTCCCCAGACCTTTGGCTCCCCGTGCCCCCCCCCAGCTGGCCCGAGGGGCTCTGAGGGGGAGCCGGGGTCCCGGCCGAAGGAGGGTCTGCTGCCGGCGTGGGCAGCAGCAGAGGCGCTTCCCTGGCCTGGGCTGGCTGGTCCGCACTGGGCTCTGCAGCGGCCGCAGTGCAGCGCAGAGTCGTGAAGGCTGGGAGGGGCCTCTAAGGTGACCAAGTCCAGCCTCCAGCCCAACACCTCCATGGCCACCAGACACCTGCATGGCCACCAGAAACCTCCATGGCCACTAGAAACCTCCACAACCATCAAACACCTCCATGGCCAACAGACCCCTCCGCAGACACCAGACCCCCCCATAGGCACTAGACCCCTCCATGGCTACCAGACACCTCTGTGGCCACTAGATTCCTCCACAAGCACCAGACCCCTCCATGGCCACCAGTCCCCTCGGTGCCAGCTGGGAAGGTGCAGGAGGGCCAGCGCTGAGCCCTGGCCGTGCTGGCAGCCGGGCCGGGCCGGGTGGACCTGGCCATCACCTGCCGTGTCCTGCAGTGCCTGAGGGGCCGCAAGGCCACTCTGGAGGAGCTGCAGTGCGTGCACAGCGAGCGCCACGTCTTCCTCTACGGCACCAACCCCCTCAGCCGCCTCAAGCTGGACAACGGGAAGCTGGCAGGTGAGGCCCCAGAGAGCCCCCTCAGCCACGGGGGCCGGGTGGCCACCGGTTCCTCGGCGCTGAGCTGCTGGCCGTCTCCCCGCAGGGATCCTGTCGCAGCGGATGTTCGTCATGTTGCCCTGTGGAGGGGTGGGGGTGAGTCCTTGCCCCCGGCTCGAGCCCCTTCGGGGTGGGGTGGGGTGGTCCCGCTGGGGTTGAGAGCTCCCGGAGCTCGTAGGGTGCTCCCTCATCCTCCTGTCCTTGGAGAGGATCTGCTCCCTCAAGGGCAGCGGTGGGGTCCCCATCCCTGGACTTGATGGCCCTTAAAGGTCTCTTCCAGCCGACGAGGCCCTGGGATGCGGTGGGAGGTCCTGGGGGTTGGTGGGGCGGCCACGCCGTGGTCTGGGGGAGGCTGGGGAGCAGTGTGATGGAGCCAGCAGCCCGTCACCCCCGGCAGACACCCCAGGGGCCTCCCCTCTGCAGCTCTGGTTCCTCTGCACTCACTGCGTCTCTCCTCTCTCCTCCTCTCTCCCTCCCTGCCTCTGTCCTCTCTCTCTCTCTCTCAGGCTCTCTTTCAGGAAGGCTCTCACTCCATGACTTTCCTGCTGCTCCTCTGGTTCTCCTCCTGTCCTTGCCCAGCACTGCTGGGCACCAGCTCCTCTCCAGCCCCGCCTGCAGCTCCCTTCCCCGCTCCGCTCCCCGTCCCTGCCCTCCTCTCGTCCTTGGGGGGCCCCAGGGGTCTGTGCGGGCAGAGGGGAGCCGTTGGGTTGATGGAAGACTCTTGACTCCCCACCTCTGGCCCAGCCCCTGCTGTTGGGTCCAACCAGGCTGTTGGGTCGAGCAGTAAAATCAGATGGAGCAGGTAACTGGTGCTTTCCCAGTCCCCGCTTCCAGCCCCAGCTGGGTGTCCCGCGGGTGCCGAGGCGGAGGCTGGCTCCAGCGGTGCCTCGTCCCAGTCTGACCAGTCCCTTCGCCCGCAGGTGGACAGTGACACCATCTGGAACGAGCTGCACTCCTCCAACGCTGCTCGCTGGGCCGCGGGCAGCGTCACCGAGCTGGCCTTCAAGGTGGCCACCAGGGAGCTCAAGGTGGGGGCTGCCTCACCTGGGGGTCCCAGGGCTGGTCGTCGCCCCCGTCGCTGGGGGAAACGGGGCTGCTCCGGGGTCCTGACCACCCTCCCTGGGCTCTCCCGGTCCTGGGCTGATGCAGGGTCCATCCCTGACACCCCCCTGGCGTGCAAGGGCTGGGGGGCAACCAGGGCCACCGACCTGACCACCTCCCCTTTGTGTTGCCCACAGAACGGCTTCGCTGTGGTGCGGCCACCCGGACACCACGCGGACCCCTCCAACGCCATGTAAGGGGACCTTCCCAGCCTGGGGGGCTTCGGGGTGGCCTGTGGGGAGCCCTCAAGCCTCTTTCCCAGCCTGGGGGGCTTCGGGGAGCCCCAGAAAAGCAGCTCCCTGGCTCCAAATTGCTGGTGCCCTCCCACAGGAAGGCCAGAGGGAGAGGAGAGGGTGGTCCCACCCCTTGGGGGTCCCGTGGGCTGGGGGGAAGGGGGGCTCAGGAGGGCTCCCAGAGGCTCAGGCAGCTCCAATTCCCTCCTTGCAGGGGATTCTGCTTCTTCAACTCGGTGGCTGTTGCTGCCAGGCAGCTGCAGCAGAAAGGGAAGCTCAGCAAGATCCTCATCGTGGACTGGGTGAGTCCCCAGTGCCCCCCAGTGAGTCCCCGTTCCTCCCAGCTCTGCTGTGGAGCTGGATGGGGGGGTCCTGACACCTCCTCCCTTGGTGTCCTGCTGCCTGGAATGTGGCCAGGAACCCCTGGGTGGGTCAGGTTGGGGCACTGGGAGCAGACCCCAGGGGATGGGGGACCCAGCCCTAGAATCCCAGTCTGGGTTGGGTGGGGAGGCAGCTCAGAGCTCATCTCCCCCAGCCCCCTGCCATGGGGCCATCTCTCAGTGCAGCTTGGTTGCCCGCGGCCTCAGCCAGTCTGGCTTTGAGCCCCTCCAGGGAGGGGGCAGCCCCAGCCTCTCCAGGCAGTCGGTTCCAGAGTCTCCCCACCCTGGCACTGAAGAGCTTCTCCCTCAGGTCCAGGGTGACCCCCCTCTCCTTCAGCCCCAAACCACCTCTCCTTGTCCTGTCACTGGATCCCCTTGGGGAAAGGCCCCCTGCAGCCTTCCTGGAGGGTCCCTGCAGGTGCTGGAAGGCAGCTCCAGGTCACCCCAGAGCCTTCTCTTCCCTGGGCTGGACAGCCCCAGCTGCCTCAGCCTGTCCCCAGGGCAGAGGGGCTGCAGGGTCATCTTGGTGGCCTCCTCTGGCCTCACTCCAACAGCTCCAGGTCCCTCATGATGCTGGGGACAGCAGGGCTGGGGCTGGGTCAAGATCCAGCCCCTTCTAGGTCCGTTAGGGCCACTCTCACAGCTGAAAGGGGAGCTCTTCCCCAGTCATGGAATCCCAGGGTGGGTTGGGTTGGGTTGGGAGGGAGCTCAGAGCACCCCCAGCCCCATCTCCCTGCCAGGGGCAGCGACGCCTCCCCCCAGAGCAGGGTGCCCCCAGCCCCATCCAACGTGNAGCCGACGAGGCCCTGGGATGCGGTGGGAGGTCCTGGGGGTTGGTGGGGCGGCCACGCCGTGGTCTGGGGGAGGCTGGGGAGCAGTGTGATGGAGCCAGCAGCCCGTCACCCCCGGCAGACACCCCAGGGGCCTCCCCTCTGCAGCTCTGGTTCCTCTGCACTCACTGCGTCTCTCCTCTCTCCTCCTCTCTCCCTCCCTGCCTCTGTCCTCTCTCTCTCTCTCTCAGGCTCTCTTTCAGGAAGGCTCTCACTCCATGACTTTCCTGCTGCTCCTCTGGTTCTCCTCCTGTCCTTGCCCAGCACTGCTGGGCACCAGCTCCTCTCCAGCCCCGCCTGCAGCTCCCTTCCCCGCTCCGCTCCCCGTCCCTGCCCTCCTCTCGTCCTTGGGGGGCCCCAGGGGTCTGTGCGGGCAGAGGGGAGCCGTTGGGTTGATGGAAGACTCTTGACTCCCCACCTCTGGCCCAGCCCCTGCTGTTGGGTCCAACCAGGCTGTTGGGTCGAGCAGTAAAATCAGATGGAGCAGGTAACTGGTGCTTTCCCAGTCCCCGCTTCCAGCCCCAGCTGGGTGTCCCGCGGGTGCCGAGGCGGAGGCTGGCTCCAGCGGTGCCTCGTCCCAGTCTGACCAGTCCCTTCGCCCGCAGGTGGACAGTGACACCATCTGGAACGAGCTGCACTCCTCCAACGCTGCTCGCTGGGCCGCGGGCAGCGTCACCGAGCTGGCCTTCAAGGTGGCCACCAGGGAGCTCAAGGTGGGGGCTGCCTCACCTGGGGGTCCCAGGGCTGGTCGTCGCCCCCGTCGCTGGGGGAAACGGGGCTGCTCCGGGGTCCTGACCACCCTCCCTGGGCTCTCCCGGTCCTGGGCTGATGCAGGGTCCATCCCTGACACCCCCCTGGCGTGCAAGGGCTGGGGGGCAACCAGGGCCACCGACCTGACCACCTCCCCTTTGTGTTGCCCACAGAACGGCTTCGCTGTGGTGCGGCCACCCGGACACCACGCGGACCCCTCCAACGCCATGTAAGGGGACCTTCCCAGCCTGGGGGGCTTCGGGGTGGCCTGTGGGGAGCCCTCAAGCCTCTTTCCCAGCCTGGGGGGCTTCGGGGAGCCCCAGAAAAGCAGCTCCCTGGCTCCAAATTGCTGGTGCCCTCCCACAGGAAGGCCAGAGGGAGAGGAGAGGGTGGTCCCACCCCTTGGGGGTCCCGTGGGCTGGGGGGAAGGGGGGCTCAGGAGGGCTCCCAGAGGCTCAGGCAGCTCCAATTCCCTCCTTGCAGGGGATTCTGCTTCTTCAACTCGGTGGCTGTTGCTGCCAGGCAGCTGCAGCAGAAAGGGAAGCTCAGCAAGATCCTCATCGTGGACTGGGTGAGTCCCCAGTGCCCCCCAGTGAGTCCCCGTTCCTCCCAGCTCTGCTGTGGAGCTGGATGGGGGGGTCCTGACACCTCCTCCCTTGGTGTCCTGCTGCCTGGAATGTGGCCAGGAACCCCTGGGTGGGTCAGGTTGGGGCACTGGGAGCAGACCCCAGGGGATGGGGGACCCAGCCCTAGAATCCCAGTCTGGGTTGGGTGGGGAGGCAGCTCAGAGCTCATCTCCCCCAGCCCCCTGCCATGGGGCCATCTCTCAGTGCAGCTTGGTTGCCCGCGGCCTCAGCCAGTCTGGCTTTGAGCCCCTCCAGGGAGGGGGCAGCCCCAGCCTCTCCAGGCAGTCGGTTCCAGAGTCTCCCCACCCTGGCACTGAAGTGCTTCTCCCTCAGGTCCAGGGTGACCCCCCTCTCCTTCAGCCCCAAACCACCTCTCCTTGTCCTGTCACTGGATCCCCTTGGGGAAAGGCCCCCTGCAGCCTTCCTGGAGGGTCCCTGCAGGTGCTGGAAGGCAGCTCCAGGTCACCCCAGAGCCTTCTCTTCCCTGGGCTGGACAGCCCCAGCTGCCTCAGCCTGTCCCCAGGGCAGAGGGGCTGCAGGGTCATCTTGGTGGCCTCCTCTGGCCTCACTCCAACAGCTCCAGGTCCCTCATGATGCTGGGGACAGCAGGGCTGGGGCTGGGTCAAGATCCAGCCCCTTCTAGGTCCGTTAGGGCCACTCTCACAGCTGAAAGGGGAGCTCTTCCCCAGTCATGGAATCCCAGGGTGGGTTGGGTTGGGTTGGGAGGGAGCTCAGAGCACCCCCAGCCCCATCTCCCTGCCAGGGGCAGCGACGCCTCCCCCCAGAGCAGGGTGCCCCCAGCCCCATCCAACGTGGCCAGTGTCTCCCCCAGGATGTCCATCACGGCAACGGGACCCAGCAGATCTTCTACAGAGACCCTGACGTGCTCTACATCTCGCTGCATCGTCACGACGACGGCAACTTCTTCCCCGGCAGCGGGGCCGCTGACGAGGTAGGAACCCCCCAGTCCGACCCCCCTGCCGGAGCAGGACCCCCAGAGCAGAGCCCGCAGCAGCAGCCAGGAGGGGCTGGGACCTCACAGAGCAGAGGGGGACAAGAACCTCTCTGGACCCTCCTAACCACCCCCCTTCTAACCCGCCCCAGGAGCCCACTGGGCTTCTTGGCCACCAGGGCCCGTTGCTGACTCCTGGCCCTCCTGCTGGCCACCGGGTCCCGCTGTGGTTGCACCGTTATCCCAGCGATTACTGGGGCGGCTCCATGCTCTGGCACCTCCCAGTTAATCATCGAAGTTAATTAGCTCCCAGTCTGCACCCAAAGGGCCGAGTGTGGGGTGTCCCACCCGTCCCATTCCTGACCAGTGGGGACACTGGAGCTCCCAGGAGGAGCTCAGGCTGCCTGTACTGGTGGCCACTGGGCTCAGCGACTGGTGCTGCTGCAGAGCTCCAGGAGAGCTCCCAGTGGGGACTGGTGCAGTGCTGGCTCCCACCAGCACCCCCGGGACTGCCCAGTCCCCAGTCTGTACTGGTCCAGGGGGCTGTTCTCTCCCAGACGCAGGACCCTGCCCCTGTCCCTGTTGAGTCTCCTCACGTTAACTGGAGTTCCCTCTTCAAACCAGTAGCCCCCAGGTCCTCTCCCAGCAGCACCGGGTGGTCGCCAGTGGCTGCTGGAGCTCCCGGAGCAGCCCCTGCAGGACAGGGCGGGGGCACAGGAGGACCCCCCAGCCCATGTCGTGTCCTCGTGTCCTCACAGGTTGGTGCCGGCCTCGGAGAGGGCTTCAACGTCAACGTGGCCTGGACCGGAGGGCTGGACCCCCCCATGGGCGACCCCGAGTACTTGGCCGCCTTCAGGTACCCGCTGCGGGCCGCCGCCCCGTCCCCGCGGCCCCGCCGGGCCGGCCCTGGGCCACCCGTGACCCCTTCTGGCCCCGCAGGACCGTGGTGATGCCCATCGCGCACGAGTTCTGCCCCGACGTGGTGCTGGTGTCGGCCGGCTTCGACGCGGCGGACGGCCACCCGGCGCCCTTGGGTGGCTACAAGGTCTCTGCTCGATGTAAGTGGGTGGCGCCGGGGCGCGGGGCGGGGGCCACGAGCCCCTTGGGCGCAGGGTGGTGGCCCTCTCCACGGGCTCTCCCCTCCAGGTTTCGGCTACATGACGAAGCAGCTGATGAGCCTGGCCGGCGGGGCCATCGTCCTGGCGCTGGAAGGTGGCCACGACCTCACGGCCATCTGCGACGCCTCCGAGGCCTGCGTGTCGGCCCTGCTGGGCAACGAGGTGCGCGCGGGGGCTCGTGGCGGGCTGGCCAACGGGGCTGTGGCCAGCACGGCTGCCTCCCGCTGACCCCCGGTGTCTCCTCCCCGCGCAGCCGGACCCTCTCCCGGAGGACAGCGTGAGGCAGAAGCCCAACGCCAACGCGGTCCGCTCCCTGGAGACGGTGGTCCAGGTCCAGAGTGAGTGTCCTGGGCCAGCAGCTGGCTGCTCCTCCCCTTCCCAGTAAAGCCAGTGAGGCCCTGGGCGTGAAGGAGCAGCCCGGGGGAGGTCTCCAGGGTGACCCCCTGCCGACCTCCGCTCCTCCCGCAGGTAAGTACTGGGTGTCCCTGCAGCGCTTCGCCTCCAAACTGGGCTGCTCCTTCCTGGAGGCCCAGCACCACGAGGCCGAGGAGGTGGAGACCGTCACGGCCCTGGCTTCGCTCTCGGTGGCCGTCATGGTGGAGAAGAGGTGATGCCCCCGGCGTGGGCCTCAGGGTGGCTCCAGGAGGGGGCTAGAAGGTCCCCCTCCCCGGGAGCCCTCTCCTCCGCAGCTCCCGCAGGGCGTCCCCGGAGCAGAGGGGCTGCAGCCCTCCGAGCGCCCCGGCTCCAGCAGCTCCTCACCCTTGTGCTCCAGGCCCCCGGAGGAGCCCATGGAGGAGGAGGAGCCCATGAACCAGTGACCAGTGGCCCCCTGCTCTGCTGCCGGCTCCAGGTGGCCTCTGCGGAGCCCGCGGGCGCCCTTCTGGCCCCGGGATTCCCGTTGCTGCGTCGCCCTCGCTCCCCGGGCTCCCAGCCCCGCGCCTCCGGCTGCCCCCTTGGCTGGGGGCTCCCAGGAAGGAGAGGTGGGACCCCTGGAGCACCACGGACCCCCCTCTGAGAGCCCCTCCGGTGGGGGCGGCTGCCGGGACGGACCCTGTGGCCTCTGGGACCTTGGGGTGGCTGAGGATGGCGGGTTGGGGGGCAGGGGTGCCTTTGGGGGGCCCCAGGACTTGCACCGGGGCTCCTCGTAACCACTAAGCAGAGCGGGACCCCCTCTGATTTGCACTATGGACCCTGACCTGTGCTGGGGTGACCCCTCGAGCGCCCTTCCTCCCACTGGGACCAGTGCCCGTCGTGTGGACCTGACTGGGGGAGCCTCCAGCCCTGACCTGAGCGCCCAGACCCGTGTGAACCCCCAGCCCGGCCGTCTCCCAGTCACCCCCAGTACCCCCACCACAGGCTCCTCTCCTCCGGCCGAGATCAAGGCCATCGGTGCCCAGAGCCCCACCAGTGCAGTGCCAGGCTGCACTGGGGTGACTGGGACAGGACCAGCACCCCCAGTGTGGGGTGTCCCTGTGGATTTGCCACTGTCCCGTCTCCTCCTGCAGTGCTGGGGGGTTCCTCACCCCAGGAGCTCTTCCCAGTGCCCTCCCAGTAGTCCCACGGGGTTGGGGGTGGAGGGGGATGGAAGGGATGGGGGTGGAAGGGGATGGGGGGAGGGACGTGGCCGGGTCCCTCTGCAGACCCAGGGAGGAGATTTTGTAGGAAAAAGAGGAAAATAAATGGTTCCAGTGTCGCTCCAGCAGAGACTGGGAGCACTGGGAGGTCCTTCCTGGCTCCTTGTGGCCACCTCGCCCTGCAGGGTGGTCCTGGGATGGGCATCGCTGGGCAGGAAGGGGTTAAGAAGCCCCCAGACTCCTCAGCTTGTGGGAGGAGCCGCTGCCTCTCCAGCCTTGGGCGGCTCTGGGGTGGCTCCGGTGCCTGCAAACTGGTTCCCAGTGCCCACCAGTGCAGCCCCTTCCCCTTGCTGGGGTCCCCTTTGGCCAGACCCCCTCCCCTCTCCCTTCTCCAGTTCCCTTCCCTGCTGAGTCCCACCCTCATCCCATTGTTCCCAGTGGGTGGATTCCCCCCACACTGGAGCCCCAGAGCATCCAGCCACAGGGATTGGCGTCCCAGTTTCCACCAGTTGGAAGCCATGGGGGCAACTGGGGGACCTCAGCGAAGGGAACTGCTGCTGCCCTGGAGCAGGGGAGATGGGGCCTCGGTCCCTCTGGGACTCCTGGGGCAAAATCCCTCGGGAATGACCCTCACGGGGAGCACCGGCCCCAGTTGCCACACTGGTGGGCACTGGTGCGAGGAGGGGGTTTCCAGCAGAGCTGTGGGGTGGCACCTCCTCACCCCCACAGGCCCCTCATGACCCCTTCAGGGTCTGGGGTCTCCTGGGGGAAGATGCTGGTGGGAGTTCTGGTGGCAGTTCAATTTCTAAAGCTACATCCCTGCTTAGTTCTGAAATTTCTGTTTTGAAGCCTAAATTCCTATTCCTAAATCTAAATTCCTCTTTCAATTCTAATTTCCTGTTCCTAAACCTAAATTCCTCTTTATTTCTGAATCCAAATTCCTCTTTCCAAATCTAAATCCCTATTTCCAAAGCCCAGTTCCCATTTGGAAGCCTAAATTCCCATTTCTTTCTAAGTCTAAGTTCCTAGTCCAGATCTAAATTCTTATTTCCAAATCTAAACCCTATTTCCAAATCCAAATTGCAGTTTCTAAAGCCAAATCCCTGGTTATTTCCGAGTCTAAATTTGTATTTCGAAGCCTAAATTCCTGACCCCAAACTCTCCTGTTCCTAAAGCTAAATGCCTCCTCGTCTCTGAGTCCAGATCCCCGTTTCCAGCCCTAAATTCCCAGTCTGAACTGGGAGCGACGCCTCCACGGGGATTTTTCACCTTTTTTTAATGAATTTGAAAATCAGAAAAAACCCCCCAAACGCGGAGACCTGGAGCCGCCTCGTCCCTCCCCGCGGGACCCCTGGCAGAGCCTGCTCCCCCCTCTCCCCCTGCTCCCCGCTGGGTCGTTCTGGGGTCCGAGCCCCCCCCAACCCCGGACCCCCCTCCCTGCTCCCAGCGGCGGCTCCAGCCCCCGCGCTGCTGCCCGGGGCGCGATGAGGGCGGCCGGACCCCACCGGCGCCCCCCCGGCCGTGGGGCTCCTCGTCCCGNCTGGGGGAAGATGCTGGTGGGAGTTCTGGTGGCAGTTCAATTTCTAAAGCTACATCCCTGCTTAGTTCTGAAATTTCTGTTTTGAAGCCTAAATTCCTATTCCTAAATCTAAATTCCTCTTTCAATTCTAATTTCCTGTTCCTAAACCTAAATTCCTCTTTATTTCTGAATCCAAATTCCTCTTTCCAAATCTAAATCCCTATTTCCAAAGCCCAGTTCCCATTTGGAAGCCTAAATTCCCATTTCTTTCTAAGTCTAAGTTCCTAGTCCAGATCTAAATTCTTATTTCCAAATCTAAACCCTATTTCCAAATCCAAATTGCAGTTTCTAAAGCCAAATCCCTGGTTATTTCCGAGTCTAAATTTGTATTTCGAAGCCTAAATTCCTGACCCCAAACTCTCCTGTTCCTAAAGCTAAATGCCTCCTCATCTCTGAGTCCAGATCCCCGTTTCCAGCCCTAAATTCCCAGTCTGAACTGGGAGCGACGCCTCCACGGGGATTTTTCACCTTTTTTTAATGAATTTGAAAATCAGAAAAAACCCCCCAAACGCGGAGACCTGGAGCCGCCTCGTCCCTCCCCGCGGGACCCCTGGCAGAGCCTGCTCCCCCCTCTCCCCCTGCTCCCCGCTGGGTCGTTCTGGGGTCCGAGCCCCCCCCCACCCCCGACCCCCCTCCCCGCCCCCACCGGCCGCCCCCCCCCNGCGGCTCCAGCCCCCGCGCTGCTGCCCGGGGCGCGATGAGGGCGGCCGGACCCCACCGGCGCCCCCCCGGCCGTGGGGCTCCTCGTCCCGCGGGGGTCTGGAACCCCTCCCGCTGTCCCGGTGGGTTTGTGCTGCTGCCGTCGTGGGAGCCGGCTCCTGGCGACCCCGCTGCTCCTGGCGACCCCGCTGCTCCTGGCGACCCCGCGGCTCCTGGCCAGCCCACGGCTCCTGGCGACCCGACGGCTCCTGGCGACCCCGCGGCTCCTGGCGACCCCGCGGCTCCTGGCGACCCCGCGGCTCCTGGCCCCAGAATGACTTAGACCCTGAACGTCCCGCGGGGGCTCTTCCCGACTCCCGGTCCCGACGCCCCGGTCCCGCGGTCTGGAGCCTCCCCGGCCGAGGGGGGCCAGTGGGGTGCGGTGGGCACTGGTCCTTCTCCCGGTGCTGGTGGCCGGGGCTGCCCAGGGTGCCGCTCGGTCCCGTCGGGGCGGGAAGTCCTGCTGGGGGGACAGGAGGGGTCGGGGCGGGGTCGGGTCGGCCACCCCGGGGCTCCCGGTGGGGAGCAGGGTCCTGGGAGAAGGGGGGAGAATCCCAGTGACAGAAGGAACAATCCCACTGATGGAGGTGGGTGCTGGAAGGGTCCGGGGTGGGTGCAGAGCCCATCCTCGGTGCTCGAGGGCAACTAGAAGGGCTTGTGGGCAGCGCAGGGAGGTCCTGGGATGGGCTGATGTGCCTGGGGGGTCGATGCCCGGTGGAGGGGTAACTGGAGAGGGGTGGGGGTGTCCCCCTGCTCCAGGCTGGGTGCTGGGAACGGCCCCGGAGCCGCCCAGGACACTGGGGTGATGCCACCTGCAGCATTCGGGGGTCCCCTGCCGGCCCCAGCAGGGTTGGGGTGGTGCTGGCTGGTCCTGCAGCCTCAGCTCTGAGCCCAACCCGGGGGCGAACCCCAGGAGCGTCTGCCGGGAGCTCAGGGCACGGCCGGTGCTTCGTGGGGCCCCTGGCCGCAGTGGATGAAGGGGAGCTGCCTGCAACCGGCCGAGTCCCAGTGCAGACCAGTTCAGCTGGCGCCCGGCGCGAGCTGCTCCCCATTAGGAGACCCCAGTCCAGGTGCTGCTGTAACTGACCCAGAGCTGAGAGGGTTGGGGCCCCCCGTTGGGCCCCCCAAGCTCCGGCGCCGGTGGCCCCCCTCCCCTGGCTTGGCTGATCCCCCTCCAGTAACTGGGAGCTGGACGGGGCTGCAGCTGGGGCTGCCTTCGGCTCCCGGCCTCCAGCACTTGGGATCCCCCGACCCACCACTAGGATTTGACACTCGGGAGGACTTTAGGGTCACGAGAGGCTCTTTAGGGTCACGAGAGGCTCTTTAGGGTCACGAGAGGTTCTTTAGGGTCACCAAAGGCTCTTTTGGGTCACTAAAGGGTCTTTGGGGCCACTAAAAGCTCTTTAGGGCCAGTAAAGGGTCTTGAAGTCCCCTGTTTGTTGGAGGAACAGCAGCCCTCCCAGAGCTGGGGGTCACTTCAGCCCCCTGCTGTGTGCCCTCTGCTTTCGGGGTCACGTGCACGGAGCCCCCTGAGCTCCCCCGGGCGGGGTGGCCCCACTGCAAAGACACCCAGGAGCCTCTCGATCCCCACTGGCCATGGCTACCAAAGCAGGGAGTCAATCAGCCGCAGGCAGCACCCAGCTGCTCCTTGTCCCTTCCTCGAGGCTCTGGGAGCCCCTTGTCCCTGTCAGGCTCCAGGAGGGGCTGGTGGTCCAGCACCACCCTAGCCCGTGCCCAAGCTGGGGGGTCAGATGAGTGGGTTCTCCTGGGTGACCCTTAGTGGTGGGGCATCAGAAAGGGGGGTCCTCTTGCCCTTGGACCTGGGGGGCTCCCACCACCATGAGGCTGGTGCCTGGGGAAAGCCTGACCCTGCTTAGGGGTCACCTAGGAGCTGAGCCTGGTGGCCCCCCGAGTCCTCCTGGGCCGCAGGTTGGCCGGGATGGAGCCGACCCCTCTCCCCCAGCTCCTCCTTTCTCCCAGTCTGGGAAGCCCCCACGCACTGGGAACTGGGCCACTGGAGGGGTGGTGGTGGGATGTGGGGCTGGGCGGTGCCGAGGGCACCACCCATGGGGTTCGGGGGGTGACACCCCTGCAGCAGCAGCACCCCGGCGGCTCTTGAGGAGAGGGGCAGGAGAAAACCCTCTGGGCTGGTGGCCCCGGGGCCACCCAAGGGCTGGGTGTTGATGCGTGGGTGGCCCCCCGCAGCGCCCCACGGCCGATCCACGGGTGGAGAACTGGTCTGATGTCCCCCTTGAGACCCTCCTCGGCCGCCTCCGGGCACCCAGCCCCGGCCGGGACCGGCCGCCTTTGGGCTCCGGGCAAGGAGCGGCCGCCTCCGGCGACCGGTGGCCTCGGCACCGTCTGGGCCTCGTTAGAGCAAATTGCTGGCACGTGGGGCCGAGGAGCGGGGTGGCCGCTGTCCCCTGGCCCCGAGCCCGGGGCGACGCCGAGGACCGACGGCAGGTACCTACCGCTCAGCGGGACGCGGACGTGGCCCAGGCGCCCTCCATCCTCCAGACGGAGAAGGCGTAGCTGAGCCGCTCGTGGGCCAGGAAGTGGCAGCCGGCGGCCCTGTGGTCCGGCTGGTCGCCCTGCAGGACCCGGCACAAGAAGTCGATGTAGCGGGCGGCCAGCTTGAGGGTCTGGATCTTGCTCAGCTTGTCGGAGGGCAGCGTCGGGATGATCCTGCGCAGCTCGGCGAAGGCGTCGTTGAGCGACTGGGTGCGCTGCCGCTCGCGCACGTTGGCCATCACCCGCTGCGTCTGCGCGTCCTCGGCGGGCGCCGGCGCCGGGCTCCGCCTGCTCCGCTTGCACCCCGGCGGCGACGGGGCGCCGCGCTCCCCCTCCTCCTCCTCCTCCTCCTCCTCCTCGGCCGCCGCCCGGCCCCGCTTGCGGAGGCGCTTCTGGTGCGGCCACTCGCCCTCCTCCGCGCTGGCCACCGGGCTGCCGTCGGGGGACTCCGGGCACGTGTTCTCCTCCTTCATCCTGTGGGGACGAGGGCTGAGGCCAGAGCGGGGGGTCTCAGGTGCGACGGCCGCGACGCATCGGTGGGGTGGCCTGGAGCATCCACCCGGAGGCCCCAGGGCCGGCGGAGCCCTCCGAGGAGATGGTTGTCCCTTTGGGCTACAAGGAGAGAGGAGGGCGTCGGGATGGCTCGGGCCGGGGGGGGGATGGCTCTCGCTGATAGGGCGAGGAGGACCATGGGCGGATCGGCCGCCGGCCACGGCAGCGCAAACAGCTCCGGAGCTTATGGGATCCAGATTTCCTCCCTCCCTCCCTCCCTCCGCCGACACCCGCAGGGCCTCCGGCGCAGATGCTCCTGCCTGCTGCCCGACGTCCAGGGACGCTGTCGGTGCTGCAGCCATGGAGCTCAGGGAGACCTTTGTTTGGGGGGGGGTCGTCTTCTCTTCGTGGTTTTTTGACGCCCAGTTGACCCCACGGAAGCAGCCAGGAAATAACCACTTGTTGAGAGCCTTGTCTGTGAGAGACTCCAGAGGAAACGTGGGCAAGTGGCTCCTTCTGTGGGCAATGAGGGGCTTGTCTGAGCCCCAAGGAAGAAGCAAGAGTGGTGGGCAGCTGCTGCCCTTGGGTGATGGGCTCGTGCAGCGTGAGTCTGAGTTGACATCCATCCATCCATCCGTCCCTCCCTCCATTCATCATGTCTCGCTCCATCTCCCCATTCCCCATCCATCTCTCCCTTCATCCCTCAATCATCCATCCATCCATCAACCATCCATCCATCCATCCATCCATCCCTTCATCCACCCATCCATCTACCCGCTGTCCATCCTCCATCCCTCCCTCCATCCCTCCCTCCCGGCACCGCTCCCTACTCTTGGTCATCGGGATCTCGCACCAAATCCCTTGGCTCCTTCTTCTGAGACCACAAAGGGCTGTGATGGGACCAGCATCACAGGACAAGGGGCTGGAGCAGAGGAGGTTCCACACCAGTGTGAGAAGGACCTTCTTCCCAGTGAGGGTGCCAGAGCCCTGGCAGGGGCAGCCCAGGGGGGTTGTGGAGTCTCCTCCTCTGGAGACATTTCCAACCCTCCTGGACTGTTCCTGTGTGACTGGCTCTGGGGGATCCTGCTGAGGCAGGGGGATGGGACTGGATCATCTCTCAAGGTCCCTTCCCACCCCTGATGCTCTGGGATCCTGTGATATAAAACTGACTTGATTTGGGGAGAAAAGGCACCGGCACTGGATTGACCCCACAACCCCCTCCCTGAGAAGGCAGATGCCCAGAGACTCATCACGATGCTCTTACATCGCTGAGCCCAGGCCTCAGTGGCCGAAGCCTAAGGAGGGCACAGAGATCTCCAGCCCTTCCTGCTTCTGTGGAACCGAGGTGTCCCTCCAGCCCAGCTCCCATCCCACAGGGTCACAGAGGGGTGGCTTGAAGCCCGGCTTCTGCTCCCTCGGGCCAGCCCTCCGTTTCCACAGGGCTGACTCCTACGGCCGTGAGCAAGGAGGGGACTCTCTCCAGTTCAGCCAAGAATGGAAATCCAGGGGAGGAAAGGGGGATCACGGCCTGGATGGGGCTGCCCAGGGCAGTGGGGAGTCCCCATCCCTGGAGGTGTTGAGGGGCAGCCTGGAGGTGGCCCTGGGAGCCCTGCTCTGGCCACTGGGGTGATGAGGGGCCCTGGGCTGAGCTCAGGGGGCTTCTCCAGCCTCAACCCTTCTAGGATCCTGTGAAATTCAGCCTCAGCCCATCCAGCACCTCCTGGCTCTGATGTCTTTTCTTTTCCCCCAGAGGTTCCTCAGCGCCCAGATGGGACCAATCCCACTCCAGATGGGACCAGTCCCACCCCAGATGGGACCAGTCCCACCCCAGATGTTCATCCCATCGCTCAGGGCGGTTCCAAGCGTCTCCTTCCCACAGCAGCCGGAGCTGATGCTGGATCCAGGACCACGAGGCTCTGCTCGGGGTGGCCTCAGCTTCCTGGAGAGGACCCGGCTGTGGACAGGAAGCTCCCTGGTTTCTGAGAGTCCATGGAGCTCCTGAGGGGCAGGAGATGACCCTTTGGTCTCCCTTCCCACAGCCCGGACTGGAGGCTGCAGGAGCCCCCTGGCTGGAAGTGACTCAGGGCAGGAGCAGCTGAGCTGCTGGAGGTGCCGGGAAGTTGCTCCCCGCAGCCCTCAGGACCGTTGCCCCATCTGACAGTGACTCACTGGCCGCTCATCCTGGGGTTACTGGTGCTCACTCAGATCCAGCTGCGGACTGGGAAGCACTGGGATGCAAAGCAGTGCAAGGGCAGAGCTCCCAGGAAGCCAGATGTGGCCTCACCGGGGCAGAGCAGAGCAGAGCAGCAGGAGAACCTCTCTCCGTCTACTGACCACCCCCTTCTGATCCACCCCAGGGTGCCACTGGCCTTCTTGGCCACTCCTGGCCACCCTGCTGGCCACCAGCACCCCCAGGTCCCTCTCTCCTCCTCTGCTCTCCAGCAGGTCCTGGTCCCTGGGGCTGTTCCTCCCCTGCTCCTCAGGCAGGGACAAACCCCTTCAGCCGGGGGGAGGTTGCCCTCAGTCTCGGCCAGATGTGCCCAGCACTGCAGGACGAGGCAGCAAGGAGAAGGGGGGGGCTGCACATCTGGAGCTGCACATCTGGAGCAGCATCAGGTCCTGCAGCTGGAGCTGTGCTGGGATGGGGACCTCTTGCCCAGGGCAATGAGAGGAAGGTCCAAAGGGTGGGAAGGGCCTGGCTGTGCCCCGGGGCCATGAGCCCATCAGCACCCCAAGCCCGGTCCAGGGCTGCCATGGATCTGCTCTGGTGGGAATCCTCTGGCTCCCGGGGAGGATCTTGGCAGCAGGAGCCAGACCGTGGGGTTGGGCTCCTTTGATGGCCAGATGGAAGGGGATGGGATGGAGCCAGGGGGGATGGACGGGGAGGGGAAGCAACTGGAATGGGATGAGGATGGGGGAGGGCATGGGCTTCAACCAGAATGTGTTCCTTCTCCTTCTCCATCCTTCCCCTTCTCCTTCTCCTCCTTCTCCTCCTTCCCCTTCTCCTTCTCCTCCTTC
>VXBP01000241.1:61780-75468 GCA_013400115.1 Rhinopomastus cyanomelas | reverse complement strand
CTTCGCCCAGCTCGGGGACCATCAGGAGGAGCATCCTCCTGCTCCGGGCAGGACGTTGCGTGCAAAGGGGCTGCAGCTGGGATCGAGGCAGCATCTGGGGCCGGGGGGGGGGAGAGGGGGGGGGGATTCGCCCTCCTTTCTTTTCCTTTCAAGTGTCTTTTACGAGCCGCGGCCAGTAACCAGGGAGCGAGGTATGTGCTGAGTCGGCGCCGCGCCCGCAGGCGGCCGGGGGATCCGCTCGGCTGGTCCCACCGGGGTCCCTCAGGCGCTGCCGGGCTGCGCAGAGGGGATGCCCCGGCCCTCGGGCTCCTGCTGCTGCTGCTGCTGCCGGGTGGGCTTCGGGGGAGAGGCTGGGGGCCACCCAACGTGGTGCCCTCGGGCTGTGCCGGTGCCAGAAAAGCCGCCGTGGCCGGGGCGTCTGGGACCCTCTGGGCACCTTCTGGGCAGAGCTTTGACCCTCTGGGCAGAGCTTTGACCCTCTGGGCAGCCTCTGGGCAGAGCTTTGACCCTCTGGGCAGAGATTTAACCCTCTGGGCACCTTCTGGGCACAGCTTTGACCCTCTGGGCAGAGATTTGACCCTCTGGACATCCTCTGAGCAGAGCTTTGACCCTCTGGGCAGCCTCTGAACAGAGATTTAACCCTGTGGGCATCCTCTGGGCAGAGCTCTGACCCTCTGAGCNAAAGCCGCCGTGGCCGGGGCGTCTGGGACCCTCTGGGCACCTTCTGGGCAGAGCTTTGACCCTCTGGGCAGAGCTTTGACCCTCTGGGCAGCCTCTGAGCAGAGCTTTGACCCTCTGGGCAGAGATTTAACCCTCTGGACATCCTCTGAGCAGACCTTTGACCCTCTGAGCACCCTCTGGGCAGAGCTTTGACCCTCTGGGCAGAGATTTAACCCTGTGGGCATCCTCTGGGCAGAGCTTTGACCCTCTGGGCAGAGATTTAACCCTGTGGGCATCCTCTGGGCAGAGCGTTGACCCTCCTGCCTACAGCCGGGGTCCCTCCCGGCATCCCCAGCCCAGCCACTTGCGGGACCATCACCGACCACCTCCAGGCTGGCTGGAGCCCCCTCCAGCCCCGGACACCCCCACCCCCACCCCACACAAGCCCCGGGCCAGCAGGCACCGGCCGGGCTCCTCGTGCGAGGGGAGAGGCCGCCCCATCTGGAAGGAGCCTTTGAGGCGCCGCTTCCGCCGCGGCCACATCTTGCGAGCAGACCTGGTGCAGCCAGAGCCCCGGGGCTGCACGAGGGCTCCTCGGGCAACCCGCCGGAGCTGCTGGGCCAGGGAGGTGGACTGGGGTCCCGGCAGGGCTGCTGGAGAGCTGCACTGGTGGGGACTGGGGGCTGCAGGTGGCACTGGGCTGCTGCTGACACCAAAGGCCCTCTCCAAGCCCCAGCCCGTGTGGAAGGTGCCGCAGGGCTCCCTGCGTGGCCAGCAAACCCGGCTGCTCCTCCGGCTAAGTGGAGCCTGGAGCAGAGTCCTGGAAGGGGAAAACCGGGGCCACCCCGAGAATGGGGCCGGGACCACCGAGACTTTGGGGAGGCTGAGGTAGGGGAGGGCTCTCTCGGGGGGCATGAGGGAGCTCAGCTTGCCCGGGGGTGCCTCTGGCTCTTAAAAGCCCTGGAGATCCACTGTCCCCCCAGACCCCAGCGCCAGGGGGATGCCTGCTGCCCTCCCTGGTTTAGGGCAGGAGCTGGACCCCTCTCCCCAGGTGAGGAGAAGGCTTTTCCCCCTCCTGACCAGGGTAGTCAAGGGCTGCTCTTAGCCCTCCAGCAGCTGTCTGGAGCCACTGGGCTGCAAAACCCAGCCCAGAGCGCTGGTGGGAGGCTGGGCCTGGGGTCCCAGCTCAGCCCCCGGCCCTGGTGCAGAGGGACCAGGTGGTGGGAGAAGCCCCCCGGGGCCCACCAGCCCTCGTCACCTCCCCACCGAGGGCGGCGGCTCCTGGGCAGAGCAGGACCAGCTGCAGCTTCCTCGCAGAGGAGCCGGGACCGGAGCCAGCAGAGGGGTGGCTGAGGAGCCCCAAAACCTCTCCACGGTGGCTGCTGGCCGCCCCATCACACCCTCCAGTTACACTGGGACGGGGTGGAACGAGGTCTTCTGCAGAGCTCAGCCCACGAGGACGCGGGATGGGGCTGGTGGCCCCCGGAGGGCTCCAAGCTGGCCCCCGTGACCACCTGCGAGGCCAAGGAGCCTCCAACCAGACCCGTGTGATGAGAGCGAGATGGGGGTGAAGGGCTTCTCCTGGGGTGGGGTCCAGGGCTCCCTCCCGCTTTGTCTGGTGGCTGCCGCCCTCCGCTGGCCACTGGCCACTCCGCACCCACGGCCTCAGCCCCGTCACCGGCAAAAGCTGCTGGGGCTGCAAAGAGCGACCGGGTCTCCCCTCAGCCTCTCCCCATCGCGTCCTCCAGCCCCCTCCCCAGCCTCGTTGCCCTTCGCTGGCCCCAGTGCACCCCCTCGGTGTCCTTCTTGTACTGAGGTGCCCAGAGCTGACCCCAGTACGAGACGAGGCCTCACTGGTGCTCAGTGCAGGAGGACGATCCCCTCTGTGGTCCTGCTGGCCACCCCAGGGCTGCTGCTGGTGGCCTTCTTGGCCCCCTGGGCCTCCCTGACCCTCCTGCAGCAGAGGATACGAAGCCCCCAGGGGCTGCCTCAGGCAGCTCCAGCACCTCCAGATGAATCCACGGGCTCCTGAGGGGGTAAAAGGGGGGCAAGGGAGTCACAGAATCACAACCAGGGGCTGGAAGGGACCTCGAAGGACCATCCAGTCCAACCCCCGACGCTCCCCTGGAGCCAGTCACCCAGGAGCAGCCACAGAAGCCCAGGGCATCAGGGATGGGAAGGGACCCCTAAAGATCACCCAGTCCAGCCCCCTGGCCACAGCAGGACCCCCAGATCCAGTCACACAGGAACAGTCCAGGTGGGTCTGAAGCGTCTCCAGATGAGGAGACTCCACAACCCCCTGGGTAGCCCCTGCAGGGGCTCTGGCACCCTCACGGGGAACAAGGTCCTTCTCACCCTGATGTGGAACCTCCCCAGAGGAGGACACAAAGGGCCCAGCACCCTTCCCTGGGGAGCTGGCTACTCACAGGACCCCTCCTCGGGGGCTCTTTGGAAGGTGAAGGTGGGTCTGGCCTCCAGAGAGGAAGGTTTTACGGTAGAAGAGGGAGAAGACTCAGCCCAGAGACAGGTCTGGTGAGAAAGAAGAGTGTATTTCTGCTCTGCGTGGGGGTTCAGTAACAGAGACACCCAGCTGGGACCCCAGGGCACCCCAGTGGTCGCCCCAAGCACAGCTGCTCCTCCACACGTGACCCTTGGGAAGGGCTGAGGTGGGGGGAGACACCCCCAGCTGAAACACAGCAGGGAGGGAGAACAGGGCTGGGGAGGGGGGATGCAGGGGGCTGGTTGTGGGCAAAAGGATAAAAGTGTAAAAACAACCCAGTCAGCCCCAGTCTGGGGGGGCTGAGGGGAGAGCTGGAGCCGCTGGGGAGCCGGGTGGTGGCCGGCGGGGACGTGGGGCTGGGGTTCTGGTGACATGAGAGCGGGGAGACGGGGGGGAGAGGAGAGACAACGGAGAGCAGGAAGGGGAGATCTCTCTGCTGTGAGATCTGCTGGGGCTTCTGTTCTCAGAGGGGCCACACTGGCGTCTCTGCAGAGGCCCAGCTGCTGCCCCCCCATTTTGCCCCCTAAACGGGGTGGGATCCCCCCTCTTCACCACCAACTCGACGCGAAGCTGCTTTGGAAGGAGGGTTCCCCCAGCTCCGGCAGAGCCCCGGGGCCTCGCGTGTCTCTTGCTGCTGCTCGGCGCGTTGGGACTGCGGGGGGGGTCTGGGGGTGCTGCCTGGGGGGCTGGGGGGCCATCCTGCCTCAGCAGAAGGTTCAGCTCTGCCGCTGGCCCCGAGGAGCAGGAGCCGTCGGGGCTCTGCAGCCACTTGGAGGCTCCTGATCTTCAGAGCTCCCCCCCCCCAGAGGTCAGGACACGGCGGAGAGCGGCCCGAGACCCTCNGGCCACTCCGCACCCACGGCCTCAGCCCCGTCACCGGCAAAAGCTGCTGGGGCTGCAAAGAGCGACCGGGTCTCCCCTCAGCCTCTCCCCATCGCGTCCTCCAGCCCCCTCCCCAGCCTCGTTGCCCTTCGCTGGCCCCAGTGCACCCCCTCGGTGTCCTTCTTGTACTGAGGTGCCCAGAGCTGACCCCAGTACGAGACGAGGCCTCACTGGTGCTCAGTGCAGGAGGACGATCCCCTCTGTGGTCCTGCTGGCCACCCCAGGGCTGCTGCTGGTGGCCTTCTTGGCCCCCTGGGCCTCCCTGACCCTCCTGCAGCAGAGGATACGAAGCCCCCAGGGGCTGCCTCAGGCAGCTCCAGCACCTCCAGATGAATCCACGGGCTCCTGAGGGGGTAAAAGGGGGGCAAGGGAGTCACAGAACCACAACCAGGGGCTGGAAGGGACCTCGAAGGACCATCCAGTCCAACCCCTGACGCTCCCCTGGAGCCAGTCACCCAGGAGCAGCCACAGAAGCCCAGGGCATCAGGGATGGGAAGGGACCCCTAAAGATCACCCAGTCCAGCCCCCTGGCCACAGCAGGACCCCCAGATCCAGTCACACAGGAACAGTCCAGGTGGGTCTGAAGCGTCTCCAGATGAGGAGACTCCACAACCCCCTGGGTAGCCCCTGCAGGGGCTCTGGCACCCTCACGGGGAACAAGGTCCTTCTCACCCTGATGTGGAACCTCCCCAGAGGAGGACACAAAGGGCCCAGCACCCTTCCCTGGGGAGCTGGCTACTCACAGGACCCCTCCTCGGGGGCTCTTTGGAAGGTGAAGGTGGGTCTGGCCTCCAGAGAGGAAGGTTTTACGGTAGAAGAGGGAGAAGACTCAGCCCAGAGACAGGTCTGGTGAGAAAGAAGAGTGTATTTCTGCTCTGCGTGGGGGTTCAGTAACAGAGACACCCAGCTGGGACCCCAGGGCACCCCAGTGGTCGCCCCAAGAGCAGCTGCTCCTCCACACGTGACCCTTGGGAAGGGCTGAGGTGGGGGGAGACACCCCCAGCTGAAACACAGCAGGGAGGGAGAACAGGGCTGGGGAGGGGGGATGCAGGGGGCTGGTTGTGGGCAAAAGGATAAAAGTGTAAAAACAACCCAGTCAGCCCCAGTCTGGGGGGGCTGAGGGGAGAGCTGGAGCCGCTGGGGAGCCGGGTGGTGGCCGGCGGGGACGTGGGGCTGGGGTTCTGGTGACATGAGAGCGGGGAGACGGGGGGGAGAGGAGAGACAACGGAGAGCAGGAAGGGGAGATCTCTCTGCTGTGAGATCTGCTGGGGCTTCTGTTCTCAGAGGGGCCACACTGGCGTCTCTGCAGAGGCCCAGCTGCTGCCCCCCCATTTTGCCCCCTAAACGGGGTGGGATCCCCCCTCTTCACCACCAACTCGACGCGAAGCTGCTTTGGAAGGAGGGTTTCCCCAGCTCCGGCAGNCGAGACCCTCCCCCTGCGGCAGGACACGGGGAGGGGGCCACCAGCGGCTCGGCCCGGGCAGCCAGCCGGACACCAGGCAGCACCAGGGGCCTCCTCTGCCTCCTGCCGCAACCTCGCGCCCGGGTCCCCGCGTGGGGTGGGGAGCCCAGCAGCCGGGCCACCGGGAGCCCAGCGGGGGCTAGAAGTCGCTGAGGATGCTGATGTCGGCGAACTCGGCGCGGTAGCGGTGCGCGTAGAGGCTGAGCAGGGAGGCCCACTTCAGGGAGACGCAGCTCCACACGCACGACAGGTAGTAGCTCCGGGGGTCAGTGGGGGCTGCGAGAGAAGAGGAGGGGGAGCCCCGTGTCCCTCAGCCAGGCGGAGCTGGGGAGAGGCCAGCTCAGCCCTGGGGCTACCAGGAGCCCCACAGCCCCTGCCCTGCGGCTACCAGGAGCCCCACAGCCCCTGCCCTGGCTCCATCAGCACCTGATTCCCAGCTCTGAACCCGAACTTCCTCCTCTGGCCCCAGCTGGAGGATGGGAAGAGCCCAAGGATGAGGTTTGGGTGAGCTGGCTCCAGCTGGGGTTCTGCCTCCCCACCATCCCTGGGCCAAGGAAGGAGGGGCTGGAAAAGATTCGGTTTCTTTCTTCCCTTTGTGTTTCCAGGGGGCACTTTTCTACCCTGGGGTGCAGACCTGGGATAAGCCAAGGCCTTTGGGGGGTCACGACCCCAGCACAGCCGGCCCATCACCACCAGTGTGACCACGACAGGCTCCTCGGTGGCTCCTGACCCCGCAGCAGCACAGAACAAACACAGCTGGGTCCCACCAGCAGCTCCACACGGCTGCCTTTGGTCTGCGGCCAAGCAAACCCGACCGGGAGCCCCGGGAGGGCTCCTCAGGGGCTTCCCAACGCTTTGGAGCTGCAGCTCTGGAGGCTGAGGGAGGGCAAAAGGCTCCTGGAGCCTGCTGAGCTGTGCTTGGGTTTCCCTACCCGCTGCCTCCTGCTCTGGGAGGAGAGGGAGGCTGAAGATCTCCCTTTGATTCGTCACAGAAATGAGCCAAGTCCGGCTCCTGCGGGACAGAGGGGCTGGAAAAGCTCTGGATGAGGCCGTCAGCTGCCGGGAGGGGCCCTCGGGAACTGGTACCCACTGGGCAGGGGATGCTAAGTCTTGTGTCAGCCAGAGAGAGTCACAAGACAGGGCTGGAAGGGACCCCCAAAGGGCACCCAGTCCAACCCCATCACACCCAGCAGGGCCAGCACTCCCCAGCCCAGCTTGCCCAGAGCCCCAGCCAGCCCGAGCTGGAATGGGACCTCCATCCCCTCTCTGGGCAGCCTGTTCTGGGGATCCCCCACCCTCAGATCCCACCACTTTCTCCTCCTGTGCAGCCTCACTCTGCCCTTCTCCAGCTTCACACCAGGACCCCTCATCCCATCGTTCCCTGTCCTTGGGAACAGCCTTGTGACAGCCTCTGTCAGGGCTTGGAAGGTGCTAGAAGGTCCCCCTGGAGCCTTCTCCTCTGCAGCTGAACAGCCCCAGCTCCCTCAGCCTGGCCCCAGAGCAGAGGGGCTGCAGCCCTCTGAGGGTCCCCATGGCCTCCTCTGGCTCCTTCTTGTCCTGGGGGTCCAGAAGTGGCTGCAGGACTACAGGGGGTCTCAGCAGGGCAGAGCAGCAGGGGACAGTCCCCTCTCTCCATCTCTGGCCCCACTTAGAATCATCAGGAACTTCTCCTGATGCAGCCCAGGGTGGGGTTGGACCTTGTGGGCAGCAGCCTGCAGGACAGTCCCCTCCCTGGCCCTGCTGGGGACACGGCTGGCTCTGGGCTGCCTTCACCCATCACCAGCTCAGGCTGAGCTTCTCATCCCCCAGTCCCCCCTAGGCGAGAGGCCAGCAGCCCCCCGGATCTGCTCCTCCTTCACACCCAACCCCAGCGCCGCCCAGCAGTCGTCCCAGTTGCCTCCAGTACTCACACTGGTGGTTGGTGATGGCCAGAGCCAGGAAGGTGCAGAAGCCCACCAGGGAGAGGACCGAGAAGAGGCTCCCGACGCAGAGGAAGAACCTCAGCCCTTTTAACCAGGTCCTCCAGTAATCCTGCACATACATCACATGGGTGATTAGGGCCCAGAGCGCCAGGGCACCTGCTCGAGCAGACAGCAAGGGCAGTCAGTACCGGGCGCGCGGCCCCCGCCGAGCCCCCCACCAAACCCACCCCCGAGCCCCCCGGCTCCTCCCCACTGGGGCTGCTCCAGGTGGGAGCATGAACGGGGTCTCTGGGGCAGTCTGGGGCTGGAGAAGCCCTCTGAGGCTCCCAGCGCTGACCCCACAGCCCCAGGGCTTGGGGACCCCAGCAGGGACAGGGACTGGCCCCCTGCCCTGGGCGGCCTGGGGAACCCCTGAGGGGCAGAAATTGCTCCTCGGGGCCAACCTCCCCCTGTCTTGGGCCAGCCTGAGGCTGGTTCCTCTTGTCCTGGGAGGGGGGAACAGACCGACCCCCTCCCCAGCTCCAAGCTCCTGGAGTTCAGGGGGTTGTGCAGAGCCAGAACATCCCCCTGAGCCTCCTGCTCTCCAGTTCCACCCCCCAGTTCTCCCAGTGGCTCCTCACAGCACTGGTGCTCCATCACCCTTCTCTGGCCCCACTGCAGCCCCTCAGTGCCCTTCTGGCCAGGAGAGGCCCAGACCTGACCCCAGGAGTCAAGGTGGAACCTCCCCAGTGCCCCAGTGCAGGGGGATGATCACTGACCACCCCAGAGAAGCGTGAGAAGGTCCCCCTGAGCCTCCCTTTCCTCGGTTCAATCCCCCCCAGAGCTGCTCCAGCCCCTTCCCCCTCTGGTGCTGGTTGAATTCATTCCCCACACGATGCACAGGGACCCCAGGAACCTCTGCAGGCGACGACACCACCGATCCCAGGCCACACCAGCCCCATCCAGTGCCTTCCCAACACACCAGCAGCCCTCAGGAGCTGGGAGGATTCAACTCCCTGGAGCCCCCAGGCAGCGAAGAGTCCAGGGTCCTCCCTCTCCACCACCTCCCTCCCCCGGATTTTGAGGGCAGCAGGGAGAAAACAACAACCACTTCCACACCCGGAGAGAGGAGCCCACTGCTCTGAGCCCAGAGCCACTGCTCCGTCCCCCCTCGGCGGCTCCTCCTGGACATCAAAGGGCCTTGAACCCCAGCCCAGTCCCACCAGACAAACACTCCCGGCCCGAGGCGGCCCGGACACGGTCACTGTGGCCAAACCCCCGGGGTTTGTGGGATCAGGGGTCTGCAGCATGGAGGAGAAGACCCTCAAAGAGGAGAGGGGCTCTGTGGAGCCAGTGGGGCGGCCCCTGGGCTCCTCCGGGCCCCTTCCTGGATCATTTTTAGGGCTTTTGTCAGAAGAGTCAGTGCAAGGCTGGATGGGGCAGGTTCTGGAGGAGCCTGGTGATGGATTGTGAGTCTTTGGGGTCTTTAGGATGGGGTGAAGGGAGCAGAAATACCCCTCATGGGGTTTCACAGAAGAGGTGGGTGGGGATGGGGAGCAGAGGGAGCAGGGAAGACACCCAAGGCATGGGAAAACTCACCAAAGGAATAGGAAAACCTATCCAAGAAATGGGAAACCTACCAGATACATTGAAGAACTACCAAGAGAAACAGGAAAACAGCCAAGGGCTGGGGAGATGGGAGCTATCAGAGCTTTTGGAGAAGCCTGGTGATGGATTTGGCCTCTTTGGGGTCTTTAGGATGGGGTAAAGGGAGTTCAAAGCCCCTGTGTGGGGGCTGCCACAAGAGGAAGGTGGAAATAGGAAGAGAGAGTTCAGCAAAAAAGCCCCAAGTGTGGGAAGGAAGGGGGAACTGGGGCTCCTCCAGTCAGCAAAACCGAGCTGCTCCCCACCCTTCAGATGACTTGGCACCACTGCTGTGCTGAGTCAAGTTCCAGCCCACAACTGCTGCTGGTTCCACCAGAGCCAGAGTGACTGAGGCTGGAGAAGCCCTCTGGGCTCAGCCAGCACAGCCCAGGGCCCCCCATCACCCCAGCGGCCAGCCCAGGGCACTCGGGGCCACCTCCAGGGCTGGGGACTCCCCCACTGCCCCCAGTCCAGGCTCTGATCCCCCTGTCCATCAGGAAGGGCTTCCTGACCCCAACCCAACCCTCCCCTGGTGCTGGTGCCTGGGAGAAGAGCCTGACCCCGACCCGAGTCCAACCGCCCTTCAGGGAGCTGGAGAGAGGGAGAAGGTCCCCCCTGAGGCTCCTCTTCTCCAGGCTGAACCCCCCCAGCCTCTCCCCATCAGCCTCTCCCTCCTGTCCCCTCCCCAGCCTCACTGCCCCTCTGGACCCACTGCAGCCCCTCCAGCTCTTTCTTGCAGTGGGGGGCCCAGAACTGCCCCAGGAGCCGATGGGAGGCCTCCCCAGTGCCCCCAGTCCAGGGGGCCAATGTCATCCCTAGCCCTGCTGGCCACACAAATGCTGATCCAAGGCAGGGTGCCACTGGCTTCCGGGCCACCCTGCTGGCTCCTGCTCAGCTGGTTGTCACCCGGTGCTGCCAGGCTGCCTGCAGCAGGTTCTGGTGGCCAAAGTGTGGCTGCTGCCCGCGTGGGCCCTCACTGGACCAGGGCCTGACCCCTCGGCTGCCTCTGACCTCCAGCCCTGCGCCAGGCAAAGGGCCACCTCGTGCTCCCTCTCAGCAGCCCCAGCAAGGGCTGCACGTGTGACTCAGCAGAAGCCCCTCGTGACCCCCTCAGCCCACAGCTGGAGGGCCCAGCTTGCCCACGAAGCGGAGGGCAGGGGGCTTTCCTGCAGCTGCAGGGGCCGAGCTTCTCCTCACAGCCCTGCAGCACCGGGACCCTCCACCGACCCTGCAGAACCCCAGGGGCTCCCCAAGACCCCGTGAGAGACGGCTGCGGGGCTGGGACATCCGGTGGCTGGGGCATGGGGCCCATGATTCTGGGGCTGGGGCCAACAGTTTGGGGCTCAGCCTCCAAACCATTGGTCCCAGCTCCAACTTGTCCATCCCAGTCCCAAACTGCCAGCCTCAGCCCTGAAACCATCAGTGTCAGCCCCAAAACCATTGGCCCCAGCCCCAAACCATTAGCCCCAGCCTTGAAACCATTGGTCTCAGTCCTGAAACCACTGGCCCCAGCCTCAGACTGTCAGCCCTACCCCTGAAACCACCAGCCTCAGCCCCAAACTGCTGGTCCCAGGCCCAAAGTATCTGTCCTGGCCTCAAACCATCGGTTCCAGCCTTGAAACCATCAAATCCAGCCCCAAACTGTCAGTCCCAGCCACAGACTGTTGGTCCCAGCCCTGAAACTGTTGATCCCAGCCCCAAACCATCAGTCCCAGCCCCAAACTGTTGGCATGAGCCCCACATCATTGGTCCCAGCCCCAACTTTAAGGTGTAAATATTAAAAACCTCTCAGATTTCCATCTTCTGCCTCGATTTCTAGGGAAATTTTTTTTGGGGGGGGGGGGTTAACACCACTTAAAGCTCCCAGAGCCGCAGCCACCCCAAAGCTTGCCAGTCCCACCTTTCCAGAACCTTAATCTATCCAAGGAACCCCCTCCTCCAGAAGCTGGAGCCTGGAAGAGGTCACCAAGGGGCTTTCTCCCGCAGCTCCTCTGCCAGAGGAAGAGCCTCTGGACCACCCCAGGGGGAACAGGGCTGCCCCTGGCCATCGCTCCCTGCGGACGGGCAGGATCCAGGTTGGGACAGAGCAGGGAAGGAGGTGTCTGGGTGTCTCAGCGGGGTCCCTGGGCCGTTTCTCCTCATGGAGCTGTAATTTCAGACTCTCTGCCCCTCCCTTCAGGACAACCCCCCCCCCATCTCCATCAATTTAGAAGCCAATTAACCCTTTTAAAATGAAACTTCAGCATTTTAAGGCCTTTTTTGCACCGTTTCTGGGCCACTGGCTCCAGCCCTGGAGCCAACCCCCTCAGCTGACTGAGCTTGGAGGAGCTGGATCCCTTATGGGAGCTTCGAGCCTACCCCCTGCTTTTGTCATGAGCATCAAGTGGCTCCTCCTGCTGCCACTTGCCAGCTCTTCTGAAAGAACATTCTGTCCCTCCTCTCCTCTGCAGCTGCCTCACTATCTGCTCCACGACGGCGTCGCAAAGCAGCAGCTTTATGTTTCACCAGGAAGAGCTGAGCAGCTCAGAAACAGCCACACAAGTCTCTCTGGAGAGAAAGAACCCGAAGAAACCCCCCACCCCCTCTTCTCTTTCTATTAAATCTGAGAATCACAGAGCCACTGAGGCTGGAGAAGCCCTCTGAGCTCAGCCAGCCCATGGCCCAGCAGATAGACCACTCAGGGCCACCTCCAGGCTGCCCTCCAACACCTCCAGGGCTGGGGACTCCCCCACTCCAGCCCAGTCCAGGCTCTGATGTCCCTTTCCATCAGGAAGGGCTTCCTGACCCCAACCCAACCCTCCCCTGGCAGCTTCAGTCCTGGTGCTGGTTACCTGGGAGAAGAGCCTGACCCCCACCTGACTACAACCTCCCTTCAGGGGGGCTGGGGACAGGAAGACAGCCCCCCCTGAGTCTCCTCTTCTCCAGGATGAACCCCCCAGCTCCCTCAGCCTCTCCCTCCAGCCCCTCCATCACTTTCTTGCAGCAAGGGGCTCAGAACTGCACAGAGAGAAGGGCAGATCCATCCCCTGGAGCATCAACAGCCACTCTGGAAGAGGCTGCAAACACCCCGAAAACACTTTCTCCTCGACTTAAACTCCCCCTCCCAGTGCATCCCAGTTGCTCAGAGACTCCTGGGCTGCTCAACAGCAAAGCAGATGCAAACAAGCAGTCAAGCTGCTGGGACTGGCTCAGGATTAAACGGTGAAGCCCGAGATGGCTGGAATTAACTCGGGGATGAGCTGATGTCCTCAAGTCACTGCCCTTTAGGTGACAGAGGAGCTCACTGGGGCCTTCCTGCTCCAAGCAGAGCTGGGACACTGGATGGGATTCTCAATCCCCAGGCGTGAGAGGCCCAAAGGGAGCTGCAGCCCCCCAGGATGGGTGCTGGGAAGAGGAGGAAACCAGCCAGCCAGGCTGGAGAGGCAGTTTGTGCAGCACCCGGAATGGCAGGCTGCTGGAGCTGTGATTAGAGGGAAGTGTGGGGCTCTGGTTCCGTGGGGCTCAGCCCCGCGGGTTTAGCCACAGACCTAGCTCTGCAGAAGCATCTGAGAGGCTTTGAGAGCTGGGAAATGTCTGAGCGTGAAGGGACAGCCACTCTGAGCAGCAGCAGAGGGCAGATGCTCAGCCAGGATGCAGCAGGAAAGGCTCTGCAGAAGGTCAGGATGAGGAAGGGAAGGATGGAGGTGCTGAATGAGGCAGCAACAGAGGAGGGGCTGGAGAGAAGTGGGTGCAGGGGAAGGTCCCAGGACACAGCAGCACCCCCCAGCAAAGCAAGGGCACAACCTGCAGCTGGCTGGGACCCATCTCAGCAACAGACAACAGGGAGGGGAAGCAGAGCAACTGTTCAGAGGAGATCAACAGGTCTCGACAGGCTGTGGCTTCATCACAGGAGAGCTGCTGCCAGGCTGCCAAAACCACCAGCCTCCATCATCTCCTGACCCACCCTCCTCCAGTGCTGGAGCTGCCCCGACCTGCACCCTCCTCACAGAGCACTTGGCAAAACTCCTCCGGAGCTGGAGAAGCCCCTCGAGGCTCCCAGCGCCGCCCGGGCCCTGCTGACCCCTGGCCCTCACCCCACAGCTCCAGGGCCTGGAGACCCCAGCAGGGATGGGGATGCCTCCCTGCCCTGGGCAGCCTGGGCCAGGCCTAGGGAGCTCTGGAGGGGCAGAAATTGCTCCTCAGGGCCAACCTCACTCTCTCCTGGGGCAGCCTGAGGGAAGTTCCTCTCGTCCTGGGGGGCAGAAGAGGCTGACACCCCCCTGGCTCCAACCTCCTGAAGTTCAGGTAGTTGTGCAGAGCCTTGGAGCTCCCCCCCGCCAAACTAGCTGAGACCCCTCCCCAAAGTACCAGGCCCCCCCCCAAAGTATCTCTCAAGGCATCTATGACCCCCTTACCCAAAGCCCCTCTTCCCATACCCAAAGCCCCCTCAAAGCACTCAAGACCCCTCCCCCTTAACAAGGCTCCCCTTCCCACAGCCAGGACCCCTCTCTCCATATCCAAGACAGCCCCTCTCCTTACCAAGACCCCTCCCTTACCCTTGAAACCCCTAACCCTTACCCCAGATCCCTTGTGTAAGGCACCTCCTTACACAAGGGTCTCCTTGAAACAAAACCCCCCCTTGCAGGAGAACTCTACATCC
>VXBP01000241.1:20339-61235 GCA_013400115.1 Rhinopomastus cyanomelas | reverse complement strand
ATATGGGGGGATATGGGGATAGAGAGGATGGGGGGTTATGGGGCATAGGGGAGTGTGGGGGACAGGGAGATAGAGGGATATGGGGATGGAGGGGATAGGTGGGATATGGGACACATGGGGGTACAGAGGGACTTTGGGACACAAGGGGGGGGAGATGGGAGTGCAGGAGCATTGGGGTGGGGGACAGAGTGATCACAGGGGACCATGAGGTTGAGTGTCAGGACACAGGAACCATGAGTGCACAGGGACACTGACAGACTGGGAGACACTGGGGAGCTCCTGAGGTGGGGGGACCCTTCTCAGCAGCCCTTGCTTCCTCTTCTGGGGTTTTCAACCTTCTCCTACCAGCACGATCCCGCTCGGCGCTGACACTGTGGCTTTGGGGCCACCTCATGGAACTTCTCAGGTACTTTGGGGGCTTCTGCCTTCTCTTTTTCCCTGCTTTTTAACTTTCTGAGCTGCATCTGGCCAGAAACCTGGAGGCAAACCTGGGGGTCCCCCCCCCAAACTCGGGATCAGCGATCGAGGGTGCCCAAAGCCAGCGGGGACGAGGTTCTGCTGCAGCCTGGGAGCCCGTCCCTTGCTCCATCCCAGCTCCTGATGGACTCGCCTTGCGGTTCCCGGGCTCAGTTTCCATCCAGATGGTTTTTCCCAGCCTGGAAAAGCAGGATTGGGCTGCTGAGTCCTCACGGAGAGGGACCTCTGCTCTAGGTGGCAGCAGCCTCCTTCCCTTCAGCCTCGGAGACGGAGCTGGAGGGGAGCTGGGAGGCAGAAACTGCTCCCTGGGAGGGGGCTGAGGCCCTGGAACAGGCTGCCCAGGGACGCTGTGGCTGCTCCCTCACCCCTGGCAGTGTCCAAGGGCCAGCTGGATGGGGCTGGGGGGACCCTGGTCTGGGGAGAGGTGTCACTGCCCCTGGCAGGGGGTTTGACCAGCTCCCTGGTGGAGCTCTGAGCTCCCTCCACCCCAACCCCGTCCATGATTCTACAAATCCCTCTGATCTCAACCTCCTGCAGTGAACTCCCCATGGGGAACCTGGCTGGATCTTCTCAAGAACCTCCTTGTGTGTGCTCAGGGCTGCTGGGGGGGGTCCACAGGGTTCTTTGTGTCCAACCCCCCCCCATTTCCTCTGGGATGCTGCAGGTTCCTCGGCTCCTCCCCGAGGAGAAGCTCTGACTCCCAGCCACGCTCCAGTTTCCAACCACCTCGGTGGCCACCCGTCCTGTTCACTCATTTCTGTCCCTTGCTGGTGGCCCAAAACTGGGCTCAGAACCCTGACTGTGGGGCAACGAGGTCTGAGCAGTGGGGAACAAGGGACAGCAGACTGTGGGGAGGGTGGGGAGCGGCTGGTGGTCTGAAGGACGCGATGACCATGAGGAGGTCAGTAGGTGCTGACCTCCATCAGGCTGGAGGAGTGAGAGGTCCAAGGGCAGGTCGTGGGACCTGCGAGCGGGGAAGGTGCTTACGCGGCGCACGCAGCCCCGGGCCCTTATCTGCAGCTCTTGGCTGAGGAGTCGGAAAAATTCACGGGGGAGCTCCCGGCCGGCCGGGAGGAGCAGTGGGGCCTCCCTGGGACAGGGGCTCTGCTCCTCCTGCTGCTGGACGTGCTGCCACAGTGGCTGCTGTGACCATGGGTAATCACGGGGACCTCCAAGGGACATCCAGTCCGACCCCCCACAGCAAGCAGGGCCAGCAGCNCAGATACTGGGGTTGTGAGTGACGGGGGATAGTGGGATGTGGGGGGACGTGGAGGGTCCCCGCTGGGGAGCCCTGCTGCCTCTCTTGGGGGCCAGGCCGGGCTCTCGGGGTGTCTGTGGCGCCAGGAGCTGCGGGATGAGCTCCCTGCTGACGCAGGAGCTGGGAGCTCGGGGAGCGGCGTCAGCAGAGGCTCCTGTGCGTCGAGACAGGCAGAACCCGCTCCCTGTGCCCGGGCTCTCCCGCCAGCCCCCCGGGGGGTTGGAAAGGAGATCTGGGGTGTCATCGCGGGGCTGCTGAGCCTGCCCCGGCGGCTGCTGCCGCAGACAACAGGGATTCTGCAGCATCGGGGGTTTTCCAAGGGGAGAAGCAGCTGCCTGAGCTCATCTGGGGGGCTGGTGGATGTTCAAGGCGCCAGTGGGATCGTTGAGGTGAAGCTGCTGGGGTTCAACAGAGCCAGCTGTGGGCTCCTGCAGCTGGGCTGGGGCAACCAGCGGTGTCAGTCCGGGCTGGGGGGAGCCCTG
The DNA here is from genome assembly GCA_013400115.1 of Rhinopomastus cyanomelas. Lineage (NCBI taxonomy): Eukaryota > Metazoa > Chordata > Aves > Bucerotiformes > Rhinopomastidae > Rhinopomastus > Rhinopomastus cyanomelas. The sequence goes on along the minus strand of VXBP01000241.1, from coordinate 59,018 downwards.
CTGGGGAGCAGCCCTCTGGAGATGGAACTGGAGGGACTGGGGGGTGAACAGCTGGGCAGGGGCCACCAGTGGGCAGCTGCAGCCCACCAGGTCCAACCCATCCTGGGCTGCATCAGGAGAAGTGGGGCCAGAGGTGGAGAGGGGGGATTGTCCCCCTCTGCTCTGCCCTGCTGAGACCCCCCCTTGCAGTCCTGCAGCCACTTCTGGAGCCCCCAGGACATGAAGGAGCTGGAGCTGCTGGAGTGAGGCCAGAGGTGGCCACGGGGATGGTCAAAGGGCTGGAGCCCCTCTGCTCTGGGGCTAGGCTGAGGGAGCTGGGGCTGTGCAGCTGCAGAAGGAGGGGGCTCCGGGGGGACCCTCTAGCCCCTTCCAGCACCTGCAGGGGCTGCCAGGGGGCTGGGGAAGGCTGTTCCCAAGGGCAGGGAGCGACAGGACGAGGGGTCCTGGTGTGAAGCTGGAGAAGGGCAGAGGGAGGCTGGGCAGGAGGAGAAAGTGGTGGAATCTGAGGGTGGGGGTCCCTGGAACAGGCTGCCCAGAGATGGGGTGGGGGAGCCATCCAAGGTCAGGCTGCCTGGGGCTCTGGGCAACCTGGTGTGGGGAGTGCTGGCCCTGCTGGGTGGGGGGGGGTTGGACCAGGTGCCCTTTGGGGGTCCCTTCCAGCCCTGAGATTCCATGAGGACAGGCTGGAGCAGCTGCCAGGGCTCTCTACCTGGGGCTGGGGTGACTCACGGCCCCAAGGGCCGGATCCTCTCGCTGCCGGCTGGCCCAGACACGCAGCGCTGCAGCCCTGCAGCCTGCTGGGGTGATGTCAACCCCCCTGGGTGTCCATGGCCACCAGCATCGCTGCTCCCAGCCCATCTGTGGGATCTGCACCCTCCACAGAGCCATCACCCACCTCAGCGTCTCCCCAGGACCTCCTCTGGTGCAGAGCTGGGAGCCACCGACACGGACCCAGTGGTTGGTCTCCCACCCTGAGCTCTCCAGTCCCATCGGGTGGGTGGTCATTAATGCAGGAGGGTCACCTCCTGCCCATCAGCAAAGGTGAAGGAGGACAACAGGATGGTCCCTGACCATGTCTGTCCTTGGGGCTGACACCACCAGAACACTGGAAGCAGCAGCAACCTCAGGGTGAAGCTGCTGAGAAGCTGCTGAAATTTCCATGGCCCTCGTTAAGGTCCCACTGAGCAGACACGAGTCCAGTGCCCTCTCCATGCTTCCCCACGGTCCCAAAGCTGTGGAGATGTGGGGTGAGGGCCAGGGGTTAGGGGTGACCTGGCAGTGCTGGGGGAATGATTACACTCAGGGAGCTTAAAGGGCTTCTCCAAACCAACAGCTGGAGTTGAGGAGCTTAAAGGTCTTCTCCAACCCAACAGCTGGAGTCAAGGAGCTTAAAGGGCTTCTCCAAACCAACAGCTGGAGTTGAGGAGCTTAAAGGTCTTCTCCAAACCAACAGCTGGAGTTGAGGAGCTTAAAGGGCTGCTCCAACCCAACAGCTGGAGTCAAGGAGCTTAAAGGGCTTCTCCAAACCAACAGCTGGCATTGAGGAGCTTAAAGGGCTTCTCCAACGCAACAGCTGGAGTTGAGGAGCTTAAAGGTCTTCTCCAACCCAACAGCTGGCATTGAGGAGCTTAAAGGTCTTCTCCAACCCAACAGCTGGCATTGAGGAGCTTAAAGGGCTTCTCCAACGCAACAGCTGGAGTTGAGGAGCTTAGAGGTCTTCTCCAACCCAACAGCTGGCATTGAGGAGCTTAAAGGTCTTCTCCAACCCAATGTGATCCCATTCTTCAGGGCAAGATTCCCACCACAGGCCAAGGGAATCCCTGCTCCCACGGGAGCTGGGCAGAGCTGCACCATCCAGACGTGTGGTGATGCAATCGACCCGGAGAAGAGTCTTCTGGCTGCAGAGCTGTTTGTTTGGCCTTGGGAGCAGTTGGAGCCTGGATGGATCCCAGCTCCGTGTCCTGGCTGAGCTCACGGAGAGCCGGGAGGGAAGGCTGCCAGCAGAGACCTTGGCCAAGCAGCTGAAGGCTGCTCCGTGTTAGCAGGAGACCACAGCAGCTGCTGCTGCTCTCCCTGACCAATCCCCACCCCAGACATCCCCATCCCTGGGACATCCCTACCCTTGGGACCTCTCCATCCCAGGACATCCCCACCCCAAGACATCCCCATACCTGGGGCATCCCCACCCCAGGACAGCCCCTCCCTCCACCACCCCCACCCCAAGCAGAGCAGCTCTGGGTTGCCCAGCTCCCAGAGGTGGAAACCTGTGGATGAGAAGGACGAGCAGCTGGGAGAGGAGGAGGAACCTCTTTAGCTGCCAGCAGCCCTTCCTGCCCTACAGCTCGGGGGTTCCCCGCTCGGCTGGCTCACCCAACCGTAGGGCCTTGGCCATGAACAGCCTCAGCAGCCAGAGGGACAACCCCACACGGTGTCTTCACCCAGCTTGGACCTTGGACCCCGTCCCCACCAGCAGCACCTGGTTGCCAGGTTGCCCAGAGCAGAGCCCTTCTCCTGGTGATTGCTCCTGGCCACGACAGCTGGGAAGCAGCCGGATTTACCGGGTGAGGAATCTCCTTCCTCCTCCCTCCGCCCCGGAGGATGGTGGTGGGCGGCTGGAGCAGGGCACCCGGTGACAGCACAGGGGCAGCGGGTGTCAGCTGGAGCAGAGGAGCTCCCACGTCAGTGTGAGAAGGACCTTCCTCCCCGGGAGGGTGCCAGAGCCCTGGCAGGGCAACTGGGGAGGTCCCAGCCCTTCCTGGTTCAAGGAGGGTTGCAAATGCTGCCCTTAAAACCAGCCTTTTTGGGGAAAAAAGAGGGTTTCTGCTTCCCCTCTCACTAATCCCCCCTTAAATCCCCTCCTCCGGCTGCCTCCCAGTTCATCCCAGTCTCCACACGCTCCAGTTTGCTAGAGCTGGAGGACTGGATTTAGATCTTGGGATGGGATTAGGGGTTGGGATGGGGTGAGTGTTTTTAGGACTTGGGGTAGGGTTGGGGTTGGGACAGGGTGAGGGTGGGCTTTAGGGTTTAGGGTAGGATGAGGGTTGGCTTTAGGGCTTGATGAGGGTTGGATTTAGGGCTTGAGGAAGGGTTTGGGGTTGAGATGGGGTGAAGGTTGGCTTTAGGGTTTAGGGTAGGATTAGGCTTGGCTCTAGGACTTGGGAAAAGATTGGGGTTAGAGCTTGGGGTTGGTTGAGGTTTGGCTCCAGGGCTTGGAGCAGGGAGACAGTTGTCTTTAGGACTTAGGGTAGGATGAGGGTCGGCTCTAGGGCTTGGACTAGGATGAGAGCTGACTCTAGGACTTGGGAAAAGATTAGGGCCAGAGCTTGGGGTGGGATGAGGGTTGGCTCCAGGGCTGGGTTTGGGTTAGGAACCCCCTCTGCCCTCTGCGCTGGGCAACCGCCCCCCCAGCTCCACATCCCACTCCCCGCAGAACACAACCCGGCCGGGGGCTTCAGCCGCCTCCCCCAGGCCAGCCGCAGCGGTGACCCCCCATCTAGAGACACCCCGTCACGAGGGCCCCGGGGGCTGGATCCGGATCTGAAGCCTCCCCAGCTCCCGAGAGGCGCAAACCTGGGAATCTTGTTTCGGGAGGGTTGGAGGGAGGCAGCCGGCACGGAAACGGGGAGGGCAGGACCCGTCATGTTCAGCAGGAGCTGACTGCGGGAGCTCCACCGCCCCAGGGGCCGAGAAGCCTCCTTCCCAACCGGGCGGCAGCGCTTCCACGCCGCTGCCATCCTGCCCCTGGCCGTGGGAGCACAGGAGCAGCAGGGGTTGGAAGGGACCTCGAAGGATCATCCAGTCCAACCCACCCTGACACAGCAGGATCCCCTGGATCCAGTGGCACGGGAACAGTCACAGAACCCCAGAGCATCAGGGGTTGGAAGGGACCTCGGAAGATCAGCCAGTCCAGTCCCCTTGCCACAGCAGGATCCCCTGGATCCAGTCACACAGACACACATCCTACATCTAAGAGGGTTTGAGATCCAGCTGAATGTCCTCAGCTCAAATAATACCTAATCCTAACCCTAACCTGACCTGAACCCTAACCCTAACCCTAACCCAAACCCTAATCTAAGAGGGTCTTAGCTCAGACTGAATGACCTCAGCTCAAATAACACCTAACCCTCACCCCAATGCTAAACCTAACCCTAATCCTAACCCTAAACCTAACCGGGGGGAACTGGCAGCGCTGGGTTGGAGGTTGGATTTGAGGACCTCTCAGTGGAGAGAGAGTCAGGGTTTCGGGGATGCAGGGGTTCCTCCACCACCCCGATGCTCTCACAGCCCCTCATCCCAGTGCCGAAGCCTCTTTGGGGTTTCACTCTAGGGTGCAGAGGGGCTGAAACAGCAGCTCTGGAACCCTGTGCCCCAGGGTTTGGGGAGGACAGAGTGCAGCTGATGTGATCTGAGGAGGAAGCTCTTCAGTGCCAGGGTGGGGAGGCTCTTGAACCGACTGCCCGGAGAGGCTGCGGCTGCCCCCTCCCTGGAGGTGCTCAAGGCCAGGTTGAATGAGGCCATGGGCAACCAACTGCAGTTGAGAGGTGGCCCCATGGCAGGGGGTTGGGGGAGATGAGCTCTGAGCTCCCTCCCAACCCAACCTAACCCCATCCAATCCAACCCAACCCAACCCCATCCAATCCAACCCAACCCAATCCAACCCAACCCAGGCAGGATTCTATGAGCTGGGTTTGTGGGGATCTCACTAGACCCCGTGCAATCGCATAATCTTGGGGTCACCAGCTGTGACTGAAGAAGCAGTTTGGGGGCTGCTGCTTCACTGCTGCAGAATTGCTCCCCCCTGGGCAGCCAGCACAGAGCTGAGGCCAAAAGCCATCGACACAAGGTCCTGCTGCCCCCTCCGGGAGGTCCTGCCCTCCCGCCTGTCCCTGGGGACAGCAGGAAGGGGCTCGATGGCTCCTGCTCCCATCGTGGACCAGGGGATGGTGCAGGATGGAGATGGGGCAGCACCACCCCATCTCAGGAAATAAACCCCGTCCTTCCACAGCCAACAGGCAGCAGCTCAACCCCCAACCATCCCACCTGCCCAGGGAGCTTCCAACACACCCCGTCGCCCCAGTCCCACCGGCACCTGAACCTCCAGACCCACCAGTCGCAGCGCCAGGCTGGCACTGGGATCCCCCGGGAGCCACCGGTGGCCCTTTGCTCAGTGGGAAAGGGCAGCCCTGGAGCTATAAAGGGAATTGTCCTGACATCTCCCGGGTGCCACTCGGAGCTGACACCGAGCCCTGGCTGCTTTTCCCACAGAAAGCCGGGGCCAGTCGGCCACGTTCCTGGGATTCTGTTCTGCTCCCAGTTTGATTTACGGGTGGAGCTGGGAGATGGGGGGGACTCATAGATCCTGTAGGCACCTGGGGGGAAAACCCCCTGGGGAACCCCTCACGAGAGGATTTTGGGATGGGGTGGGCTGATCCCCTGCTCCCCCATCCTGAGCATCACTCCATCCTCAGCATCACCCCATCCTCAGCATCACCCCAGGTTTGACTGTTTCTGCTGCCACCTCTATTTAAAGCTCCCACTTGCTGGCAATGATGGGGCTCCCACCCTGGGAAGGTTGAGACCCTCAATCAGGGCAACAACCCCAACCCCAGCGGCCCCACTGCCACCTCCACTGAGCCTGGGAGCCAAGGCCACAGCCCATGTCCCCCTTTCCCTGTCCCCCTGCTCTGACTGAGGGCCCCTGGGAAGGGTTTCCCGATGGGGTGGTGCTGAGGAGCAGCTCCCAGACCTCAGGGAGCTGCTCATCTCCTGGGGAACTGGAGCATCTTGCTGGACACTCAGCTCTGGGAAGCCACCACCGTGATACCCTGGTGATGGCGGGGAGGGAGGGGGGTGAGGGGCAGGACAGCCACGGGGCCACCACGAGCCCTTGGCTCCTGTGTTACTGGGGGGTACTGGAGCTGCCAACGGGTCCCAGCACTCAGCAGGGAGAAGGGAGGTAATGGAGCACCCAGCCTCTTGTTGACCAGCACCCCTGGAAACAATCCAGCCATCCTTCCTCCAGCCTGGACAGTTGGGTTGGGTTGTTGTGGCCCCATGATACGACCAGGCTCTTGTTCTTTCCCGTTGAACCTCATCCCATTGAGCTTCATCCCGTTGAACCTCACCCCATTGAATGTCATCCCACTGACCCCTGTCCCACTGAATCCCATCCCATTGCCCTCACCCCACTGAACCTCATCCCATTGCCCTCATCCCATGGCTCCAGTATCCCCACAGCCCCTCTCAACCCTCCAGCAGACCAGCTCTCCCCCCCAGCGTGGTGCCTCCTGGGCTTCTCCCCATTTCCTCATCCATCAGCAGGAGGTCTGCGGGCTCAGCCAGCCGCTTTCCCCCACACCAGTCCCACCAGTTGCAGCGGGGAGCAGCCGCTGGGACCTTTCTTCCCCCCCTCCCCCGTGAGCCCGAGCCGCTCCGGGTGATTCATTACTGTTCCAGTGGAGATAAGAGGCAGCAGGTGAAAGGCGCCGATAAGGACGGGGCAGAGAGAGCTGAGCAGCTCCAGTCACATTTTTATGGCAATCAGGAGCTCCCCGCTCGTAGCCAACCAGACCTGGGCGGCCGGTGCAGCCAGTTGGAAACCTGCCCCGCGGCTGGAACCAGCGACCCGGCACAACTGGGATCATGGAATCGCGGAGGCTGGAAGAGACCTCTAGGCTCCTCCAGTGCAGCCAGGCTGAGGGAGCAGAGGAGGCTGAGGGGAGACCTCCCTGCAGCTCCCTGAAGGAAGGGGCCGTGAGAGGTGGGACGTTGGCTCGATGCCGAGAGCTCTGCCCAGCCAGGGGGCTCACGTGGAGCTGCAGCCCCTCTCCATCCCACTTGGCAGGCTGGGAGCTGCTGGTGGTGCCCGGGGCTGTGCAGAGCCCGCGGCTGTAGCTGCCGTGAGCTATGGACTCGATGGTCCTAGAGGTCCAACCTTAAAGCCCCCGGAGGCTGCTCGGACCAGGGTTGGATGCAGAGAGCTCCAGGGTGCCCACATGATGGGGGCCACCCCACCCCGTGCCCTGCTGGCACCAGCCACCAGCACAGAAAGTTCTCTCCACTGTGCTCTGACTGGGAGCTGATCCCAGGAATCCGGGGTGGGAGGAAACCAGGGGCTGCTGCAAAGGGGCAGANTGGATAGGATGGGGTAGGATAGGGTGGGGTAGGATGGGGTGGGGTAGGATGGGGTGATTTGGGATGGAGTGGGATGTGTGGGATGGGGTGGGATAGGATGGAAGGGACGTGGTAGGACAAGGTGGGATGGGGTGTTGGAAGCGTCAGCCCAAGAGGGACAGGACCCACCCGCAGCCCTGGTGGGGCTGAGGCAGGTGTCACGTCCCCCCCCTGCCCATCCCGCTGCTTCCGCAGCCGCTGGGTGGGGCTTCCCTGGGGGAGAACTCGGCTCCAGGAGCCTCCTGCCTTCCTCAGGGCTCTTCCTCCTTCTCTTAGGCGGCTCTGATTTGCATGGAGTGGGGATGGGACCTGCCTGTGCAGGGCAGGCTTCCCTCACCCGTGGCACCAGGGACCCGGTCCAAGGTGAGGAGATGCCTGACGTGCAGAGCCCAAAGCTCTTTCCGTCGGGGCTGCGGAACCTTCCAGAGGTTCCTCCCTGCAGCAGCCCGTGCAGCAGCCTCCCTCGGGGCAGCGGTGGGGCTGGACCCTGGATCTCTGTCCCGTCAGCGTTTCCATCGCAGCTTCAGCTCGAAACTCACTCCTGGGTGGACTTCTCCAGCCGGTGATGGGAGGGAGGGAAGGAGGGCTGAACCCTGATGGAACCTTTGCTGGTGCCAAAATTCTTCCTCCATGACCCCCACTTCAGGGCTGCAGGACTGGAGCTGCAAAAGTGGGACCAACTTTGAGCCATCAGAGCAGGAGATGCCCTGAGGTCCCCCCAGAGCCCCCTCCTCTGCAGCTGCACAGCCCCAGCTCCCTCAGCCTGTGCCCAGAGCAGAGGGGCTCCAGCCCTCTGAGCATCCTCATGGCCTCCTCTGGCCTCGCTCCACCAGCTCCTTCTTGTCCTGGGGGCTTCACACTTGGCTGCACGACTGCAGGGTGGGGGGGTCCATTCCTGGCCCTACAGTGGTCCCAGTCCCCAGGCCCTGCTGGTCTCCATCTGCTCTGTCCATTGGCCTCCACTGGGACTGGGACCAGTAACCCCACCGAGTGGGCAGCAGCTCCATCACCCGTTGATGTTGCCCAGCTCCTACATCTCTCCCTGCCTGACTGCCACCCACTCACACCAGTGGCCATACTGGGACCCCAGTAAGCCAAGCTGGGAGTGCCCCAGCTTGGTCCTGGCTGGGGGCTGCTCTGAAGAGGGTTAAGGAGCAGCTCCCCAGCTCCTGCTCGGGGATCCCAGGGTGAGTGGCAGCAGCTCTGGGCAGCACCCAGAGCCTCGAGGGCTCCCAGGGAAACAATGTCTGTCTGTCCCAGCACCCAGGGCTGAGGGAGACGGTGGGAGGAAGAAGGGGGTGGGAGGAAGAAGCAGAGGGTGGGAGGAAGAAGAAGGGGGTGGGAGGAAGAAGCAGAGGGTGGGAGGAAGAAGAAGGTGGAAGAACAGAGAGGATGGGAGGAAGAAGAACAGGATGGGCTGAAGCAGCAGAGGGTGCCAGGAGGTCACTCCCCAAGCAGTGACAGTCCTGGGGAGCACGTTGTGGCCCCAAAAGCCTTTGGGGTGCTGCTGAGGAGGAGAAGCAGGAGCATTTTGGGGATCCAGACCCTTGGGTGGGGGGTCATTTGAACCTGGAAAGTTCCTCATCTCAGGGTTTCCTCCCAGAGAAAGAGGATTTCTTCCAGAAGCCAAAGCTCCTTCTGGCAGAAGCCCCCTTGCTTCTCAGCCAGAAGCCCCACCACTGCTGGACCAGGACCACCAGGCTGGGCTCCAGGTCTGTCCTTCCCAGTTGGGGCCACCTCCCCAGTACAAGCCACCTCACGTTTCCCAGGACCTCTGCACCCCATTCTCCCCCCACCACCCCCAGCCTGGGCTCTGCGGGACTGGGCAGGGCAGGGGGGGTCTCTGTGGTTCCCCAATACCCTGGGGTGTTTGTGGGGTGCACAGGGGAGGGGCAGGAGTTGATGAAGACACCCCAGTACCTGGGGCCTCAGTGGGGTGCTCAGAGGCAACTGGCATCAGCCCAATCCCACTGGGGTGCTCAGGGACTCCTGGGGTCACCTCAATTCTAGGGGTCTCAGTGGGGTGCCCAGGAGCTCCTGGGGTCATCCTAATCCCATTGGGGTGCTCAGGGGCTCCTGAAGACACCCCAATACTTAGGACCTTTATGGGGGACTCAGGTTGTCCTAAAGACACCCCAGTCCCAGCGGGGTGCTCTGGGTCCCCTCGGGACCCCTCAGCGCCCAGGTCCCGGAGTCCTAGGGAACCCCACAGAGCTCGGGGGGGGGTTCCTCGGATTATGGGGGGTCCCCAAAAGGGCCGAAGATTCTTAAAACTCCACCAGGCGCAGAAGGAGGAGGAGGAGGAGGAGGAGGAGGGTGGGTCCATGGGAGCCCGGGGAGGGGCCGCGGGCGGGGTGCGCAGTGTCCCGGCCCCACTCCCGGTCCCGGCCCCGTTCGGGGAGGGGCGGGACCAGCCCGGGGAAGCGGCGGGGGCGGCGGCGGCGGCGCCGAGTCCGTCCCGTCCCGTCGGGTCCGGCCCCCGCTACGGGCCGCGCCGCGGAGCCGCCGCCGGAGCCACCAGCGGGGGCTACCATCGGGGCTACTAGAGGGGCTACCACCGGGGCTGCGGTCACCAGAGCCGCCGCAGGAGCCACCCCGGGGCCACTACTGGAGCTACCACCGGGGCCACGATAGGAGCCACCCCTGGGGCCAACAGAGCAACTACAGAGCAACTGTAGCAACTACAGCAACAACAGAGCAACTACAGGAGCTACTACCGGGGCTTCGACCACTGGGACCAACAGCGGGGCTACCACCGAAGTCTCCACCGGGAACGCCACTGGGGCTACCACCGGAACTTCCACCGGGGCCGCCACCGGGACTGCGACGACCGGGTCCAACACCAGGACTACTAGCGGAGCCAGCACCGGGACCAGTACTGGGGCCACTCCAGGGCCACTGTCGGGGCCACAACCATTGCCACCCACCACCTGGGCCACCCCCGTGGCTACGACCGGAGACATCCCGGAGCCACCTCGGGACTACTACAGGAGCCACCCTCGGAGCCACCCCCGCGGCCATCCCGGGGCTACCACCGGAGCCACCCCAGGGCCACCTCAGAACCACCTCCGGGGATACCCTCGCGGCCAACCCCCGAGCTACCCCTGGAACCTCCTCGGAGCCACCCCGGGGTCACCCCGAAGCCACTCCGGGGCCACCACCGGAGCCACCCCGGAGCCACCCCGGGTCCTCGCCCCGCGATGGCTCCGTCCGGCCCCCCCGCATGAAGGTTGTGGGTCCCGGCACGGCGGGCGCTCGGAGCCGGGAGCCCCCCCGGGGCAGGGGGCAGGAGCCGGGGGTCGGGGCTGCAGCTCGTTGCTCCCCTCCGCCGCCTCTGCCCGGGGAGCCCGGGAGCCCCGGGGGGGCCGGGGGTCGCCTCCCGTTGCTCCTGAGGAAGATGCACTTGTTCCGCAGCTCCAGCTACGAGATCCGCCTGCAGGGCGGGAGGGGCAGCCTGCCCTGCATCCAGGGCATCCGATGGGTGAGTGAGGGCGCGCAGGGTGGGGGGCACACGGACCCCCCGGGGGACCCCGAGCTCCGGACACCCCCCACCCCGCCTCGTTTCCCCGTTTCCCTTCTCCCATCACCTCCCGGCATCCAGCCTTGGTTGAGGGGGTCGGTCCGCAGGAGCCAAGCGGGACCCCCTACCCACTCCCCGCCTTCCCTCATCGCCGCCTCCAGCCCCGTTCCTGAGCTCGGCTTTGCAGGGCTGGGCTGGCCCTTCCCAGTCTTCCCAGTTGGCTGGCGGGGCTGGAACTGGGACCCGGGTGTTTGCCGGCTGCCAGGTCAGGGGGGCGGTGAGAGAGGGGAGCAGGGGACAAGGTGAGGGGTGCAGGGAGTGAGGGGTGCAAGGAGTGAGGGGTGCAAGGAGTGAGGGGTGCAGGGAGTGAGGGGTGCAAGGAGCTGGGTGAGGGGTGCAGGGAGTGAGGGGTGCAGGGAGTGAGGGGTGCAGGGAGTGAGGGGTGCGAGGAGCTGGGTGAGGGGTGCAGGGAGTGAGGGGCGGGAGGAGGGGGGTGAGGGGTGNGGGTGCAGGGAGTGAGGGGTGCAAGGGGCTGGGTGAGGGGTGCAGGGAGTGAGGGGTGCAAGGAGTGAGGGGTGCAAGGAGCTGGGTGAGGGGTGCAGGGAGTGAGGGGTGCAGGGAGTGAAGGGTTCAGGGAGTGAGGGGTGCAAGGTGCTGGTTGAGGGGTGCAGGGAGCTGGGTGAGTGGTGGAAGGAGTGAGAGGTGTTGAGGGCAAGATCAGGGGTGCAGGGAGAGTGGGACTGTGGAGAGTGGGGTGGGAGGTTGACAGAGCAGGGCCAGGGGTGCAGGGGGTGAGGTTTCCAGGGAGAGAGGAGCTGCAGGGAGTGAGATGAGGGGTGCAAGGAACAGGACTAGGGGTGTAGAGAGCAAGGCCAGGGATGGAGAAGGTGAATCAAGGGGTGCAGGGAGCCAGTCAGGGTGCAGGGAGGCAGTCAGGGTGCAGGGAGGCAGTCAGGGGGGCAGGGAGGCAGGCAGGGGGGCAGGGGNTAGTCAGGGGGTGCAGGGAGCCAGTCAGGGGTGCAGGGAGCCAGTCAGGGTGCAGGGAGGCAATCAGGGAGAACAGGGAACTAGTCAGGGGGTGCAGGGAGCCAGTCAGGGGTGCAGGGAGCCAGTCAGGGTGCAGGGAGGCAATCAGGGAGAACAGGGAACTAGTCAGGGGGTGCAGGGAGCCAGTCAGGGGTGCAGGGAGCCAGTCAGGGTGCAGGGAGGCAATCAGGGAGAACAGGGAACTAGTCAGGGGGTGCAGGGAGCCAGTCAGGGGTGCAGGGAGCCAGTCAGGGTGCAGGGAGGCAATCAGGGAGAACAGGGAACTAGTCAGGGGGTGCAGGGAGCCAGTCAGGGGTGCAGGGAGCCAGTCAGGGTGCAGGGAGGCAATCAAGGAGAACAGGAAACTAGTCAGGGGGTGCAGGTAGCCAGTCAGGGGTTGCGGGCAGCCGGCCAGGGGGTGCAGGGAGCAGATCCCTGCAGCCAGCTGCCCTCCAGCCCTTCTCCAGGCAGAGCTGGCAGCCAGGCATGAAATGAGCCCGGTGCCATTGTGCTGCGGCGCGCGGCGGCCGGGCAGAGCACCCCAACCCCGGGTGTGAGAACAGGAAAGGGCCTTCCCCGGCACACGGGGTTCGAGACGTTCCCTTCCCACCCGGGCCGGCCGTTTCCACAGGACAGACTGGTCTCCTGGCAGCAGTGGGGGGACGATGCTCAGCATCACGTCCTTCCTCCCCACATCCCCACTTGAGCAGCAGCCAGGAGCTGCTGGGGTGGGGGGCTCCCTGGGGTGCTAAAGGCACCCAATCCCAGCTCTTGGGCTCTTGCTGGCCCTTCTGGGCTGGGATGTGGCCCTGGAACCAGTTCAGCTGCCCCAGTTGAGCTCCTTTCTCTTGGGATTTGCCCTGGAGAAACACTTCTAAGGGAAAAGGGGACCTTTTCTGGGCACGACCCCTGCTTTGGACATCTGGAGGCATCTCCTTCACCAGCAAGAAACTTTCCCTTCTGTTTTTTTCCCTTCTTCCTGGTTTTTCCACCCCCCCAAAACTTTTAGGGTTTTTAGTTTGAGAGGGGTTTTTGGGGGGGTTATCGGCAGAAGCCCCAGGACAGCAGAAGGTCAATGCATCTCTCTCTGCTCATCTGCCAGAGCAGGATCCGTTGTCGTCCAGCACAACCTGCTGCCTGCAGGGTGGCAGGAGCATCCCCCCATCCCCACGCGCCGGCCCTTCGAGGGGAGGGGATCCTCATCTTCGCAGGGAAACGGGGTGAACACCTGGGAACCATCGGGCTGTGCCTTCTCCTGGAAGCTCCTGGAACCTTCTTCCGGCTCCGTCCCCTCCCTTGTAGGGACCCGTTTGCCAGCAGGTCCTTCCCAGCTGGACCAGGGTCCCGTTCCCTGGCACCGGAGGGATGCGGTGGCTCCATCCCGTGGCAACCCCAGCGCCGAAGGGGAACCCCGAAGAAGCCGGGGAGAGGGGGCCACCGAGCCCCTGGCCGGGGCTGCCTGCGGGGAGGCTGCGGATGGGCGAGGGCTTTCCCCGGAGCTCCTGGAATAGCTGCTGTTGTTTTCCTGGCGACGCCGAACAAAAGGGTCGTGAGGAGCCGGCCCCGACGGCCTTGGCCGGGAGCCCGCTCCGGCCGGATTTCTGGAGACGGGGCAGGAAGAGACGGGAAGGGGCGACTCCTTCGGGAGCTGCTGGGAGACCCCGCTGCGGCTGAAGGGGCAGGCAGGGCGGGCGCCCTGCGGGACCCCCCACTTTGGCGGGGGGGGATATTTGGGGGGTCAGCCCCAGGATTTGTCGGGGTCTTCCTCGGTTCCCACCCCCGGGATCCGCAGCTCGGAGCTGCCGGTCCCCGCGCGGGTGGCCTTGAAGTGCTGGGTGACCCCAGCAGCTGCTCGGCGTCACCCCGTGGGTGGCCCCGGAGGCGGCTCCACGCTCCGGTTGCCGTCGGCAAACACTGGCCGCGGGGCTGCCGGAGCGGTTCCTGCTCCACGGAGCAGTCACGCGGCTGCGGGGGAGCAGGTCCCGGTGGCCCGGCCCCGGTGGCAACCAGCGGGCTCAGGGCAGGGCTGTCCCCAGGGAGCTGCTGCCAGCCCGGAGCCACCGGTCTTCCCGAATCAACCCCGGGTGCCAGGGCTGAGGAGGAGGAGGAGGGGGAGAGGGGGGACATAAGGGCAGAGCACCCACCCCAGCACCCATGGGTGGGTGAACAGCCCCCATCACGACCCCTCAGCACCCAGTGGGTCCCGGGGTCTGCTCCTCCTGCCCTTGGATCCCTTTGTTAAGGTTTTCACTGGGATCGACCCCTCTGCCCCGGGGTTGCTCCAGCTGATCCCAGAAGCCACCACATTCCCAGTGTCCAGCCAGAACGAAACTGGGAGGGGGGGTCGTGGGGACACCCCAAACCCTCCCCCTAGGGTGAAGCCACCCTGAGGAAGGGCCGTCCCCCACCCCAGTTCAGGGTTAGCGCTCAAAGGGCACTGCTCGCCCAGTGCAGAACTGGTCTGACTGGTGCTGGGAGCTCTGGGCCACCCCCCCACCCCAGCCCAGCCCGTGAAGCAGTGGGATGGAAAAGCTGTTTATTTAGGGGCCCCTGCGGGAACCTTCATCCCACTGGGGCTGCCCAGCTGGGAGTAGGGTTGGGATTGGGGTGGGTGAGGGCTCAGCCCTTCCTGGGGCTGCTTTTCCTGCTCCCTGAGCTCAGGGGCTCCAGAGCACCTGCCAGGGGGGCTGAGCTGGTTTGGGGTCCTCCAGCCATAGCTTGGATCCCCAGGCTCGTTTAGGATGCCCAAGGCATTTTAGGATCCCGGGTCCATTCTGGGATGCCTGAGCTGGTTTAGAAACCCAGATCACTTTAGCATCCCAAAGCCCTTGTAGGATCCTCAAGCCATTTTAGGATTCCAAGCTCTTTTAGGGTTGCCAGGTTCTTTTAGGATCCCTGGTCCATTTTAGGAACCTGAGTTGGTTTGGGATCCCCAAGCTGCTTTAAGATCCCTGATCCACTTTAGGATCCCTCCTTCACTTTAGGATCCCTGAGCAGGTTTAGGATCCCCAGGCTGTTTTAGGATCTCCAAGCTACTGTAAGATCCCAACCCATTGGAGGATCCCCAAGTCATTTTAGGGTCCCAGCTCCATTTTAAGACCCCTGATCCATTTTAGGGTCCCCAAGCACTTTAAGGCCAGCAAGTGACACTAGAGAGGCCCCACAGCCCTTCTTGTGCAGACTGACCTCCTGGGGGGTGTCGGGGTTTCTTTCCACCCCAAGGGACCCCTTCCCCTCCTTTGGGCCCCGGGTGACCCCGCTGGGCTGTGGATGCGGGTCGGTTCCTGCTTCTCCCCCTTCCCCTGCTGACACTCATCCCGTCTCCCAGGGAATTTTGGGGTTCCAGGAGCTCCCCTCAGATCCTTTGGGATAAGCCTTCAGGATCCCGAGGATCACGGGCAGGACCTCCTGCCCCCACAGTTCCCCCCAGAGGAGTCTGTGGGGTTTCCTGCACAGGCTGTGACCCCGCAGCTCGCGGAGCCTCTTCCCGTGAAGTCCGGGACCTTTTCCGCCCTCTTTGGGCTTCAGAGCTGGAGGGAGACCCCTCTGGGGCACCCCCGGGGGGGTTTGGGGCTGCTCCAGCTTCCTCGGGGCTCTCCTGAGGAAGTTCTCCCGCAGCATCGAGCCCCTCCCCATCCCACAGACGGGGTCCCGGGTCCCCAGATCCCTGAGGATTCCCTCACTGGAGAGGAGTGGGGTGGGGGGTGCTGGGACAGGGTCGGGTCCCTGTCCCACAGGCACAGAAGGTCTTCCTTGGGTTTGGGTGTTGGGGTTCCTCATCCCATCACCCGCTGTGGGGTGAACCCCCCCAACTCCCCTCCTTTGGGATGTTTCCAGACCCCACTGCTGGACCCTGAGGCTGCCCTGGACTACGGACACAGCCTGACCCAGGTGGGTGGGGGGCGGGCAGGGAGATCCCGTGAGGATTGGGGAGGGGGGAGGTGGGGCCAAGAACCTTGGTTGGGTTTGGGCCTTCTTGTTCACTTGGGCTTGGGAGACCCCAGAGGTGGGTGATGGAGATCCTGGGGCTGGATGCTGGAGAACCCTGGGGTAGGGGGTAGAGATCCCAGGGCTGGGTGGTGGAGATCCTGGGGTGCTGGGGAGCCCAGGGTGCTGAGGTAGGTGTGAGGGTCAGTCACACCCAGACAGGGCGCTGAGGGCACTGGGTGGATGGTGCCGGCCGCCAGCGCAGCCTGTGTTGGCTCCCCCAGGCCACCCCACTTCTCCTCCCACCCCAGGCATCCTCGGAGAAGATCTGGAGAGCTGGGAAGCTCCTCTTCCTCCACCTGACCAGCACCCGCCCCGGCCTCATCCGGGACCACAAGCATCACCTCCGGCACCACAGGTAGGACATCGGGCACCGGAGCCCTGCCGGAGGGCACCACGGGCTGCTGAGGACATTGGGGGCCCTCTGAGGAGCAGAGGGCTTCTCTGAGGCTCATGGGTGCCACCCTCACACCCTCTCCCCCTGCAGGCAGTGCTGCTCTGGGAAGGAGCTGGTGGACTGGCTGCTGGGCACTGGCTTCGCCATCCAGACACGCAGCCAGGCCGTTGGCATCTGCCAGGTGCTGGTGGACGGAGGGGTTCTGACCCACGGTGAGGACGGCCAGTGACAGCCCCCTTCCTGCTGGGGGCCACTGGGGGCTGCTGGGGTCTTCCATGGGTGCACATGGTGTCTCCATGGGTTCCTGAGTATCACTTGGTGCCTCCATGGGTCTCTCAGGGCTGAACGTGGCATCTCCATGGGTCTCACATGGGTTCATGGAAATCACCTGGTATCTCCATGGGTCTCCCTTGGGATTCAATTGTTATCTCCATTTGTCTCCCATGAGGGTCTCCCCCAGGTTCAGGTGGTACCTCCGTGGCTCTTCCATGAGTTCACTTGGTATCTCCATGGGCTTCCCCCAGGGGGTCTCCCGCGGGCGCACCTGCTGCCTCCAGGGTGCCCCAGGGGCCGCGAGCTCACGGCTGTCCCCCTCCCCGGCCCCGCAGTGAAGCAGGAGTGGCACTTCCAGGACAAGGACACCCAGTTCTACCGCTTCGCGGAGCTGGAGCTGAGCCCCGAGGCGGGCGGGGGGCTGCGCGACGCCGAGGAGCTGCTGGAGGCTCTGGCCTTCCTCACGCAGCTGGGCCCCGACGCTCTGCTCGCCACGGCCCTGCGCAAGCCGTGAGTGACCGGGCCGGGCACGCGTTGGGCGAGCGGGCGGCCTCGAGCCCGCTCCTGGGCGCCGGTGGGGGGCAGAGCCCAGGGCTGGGGCTCCTCACACGGCCGCCCCGTCCCAGGCCCGCCCAGCGCTCGGAGGATGAGCTGGAGCTGATCTTTGAGGAGCTCCTCCACATCAAAGCGGTGGCCCACCTCTCCAACTCGGTGAGTGGGGCTGCACCCCAGCCCTGGCCAGCCGGGCGCCCCGGAGCCTCTCCGTGGGGCCGGCTGACCCTGGGGGCCTCTCACCGCAGGTCAAGCGGGAGCTGGCCTTGGTGATGACGTTCGAGTCCCACCAGCGGGCTGGCACCGTGCGTGAGTGACCCGCAGCCCGGGAGGCGCCAGGGACCCCCGGGAAAGGCTCCCTGGGTGGGGGTGATGGCTGGAGATGTTGGCCACCACAGGGCTCGTGGTGGCCAAAGGATGGAGGGGACCGGAGCTGTCACTGTGCCCTCCAGCCCAGAGGGATGGGGAGGGATGAACAGAGGAGGTTGGGGGCTCCTTCTTTTCATCTTCTGGACAATTATGGGCCAGGCTGGGAGGAGAAGGCTCTGGGGGGACCTTCCAACCCCTGAGAGGGGCTGCCAGGGGCTGGGGAGGGCTGAGGGGTCCTGGTTGGGAGCTGGAGAAGGGCAGAGGCTGGGCACGAGGAGAAAGTTGTGGGATCTGAGGGTGGGGGGTCCCCAGAACAGGCTGCCCAGAGATGGGGTGGAGGAGCCACCCAAGGTCAGGCTGGCTGTGGCTCTGGGCAAGCTGGTGGGGGGAGTGCTGGCCCCACTGGGTGCCCTGTAGAATGGACTGGGTGCTCTGTGGGGGTCCCTCCCAACACCCGGGCTCTGCCCGCAGTGTTCAGCCAGGGGGACAAGGGCACCTCCTGGTACATCATCTGGAAGGGCTCGGTCAACGTGGTCACCCACGGCAAGGTAGGGCCGCGCTCCACCCCGCACACAGAGACCCTCCGGGCAGCCCGCCCTGGGGGGGTGAGGTGCTGCCAGCCCCTCCTGCACCCCCCTCTCACCCAGGGCTTGGTGGCCACCCTGCATGAGGGCGATGACTTCGGGCAGCTGGCGCTGGTGAACGACGCCCCGCGGGCGGCCACCATCATCCTGCGGGAGGACAACTGCCACTTCCTCCGCGTGGACAAGCAGGACTTCAACCGCATCCTCAAGGTCGGGCCGGGGCGCTGCTGGGGTGCTGCTGCTGCTGGGGGGGGGCTCGGGGTGCTGGCTCCAAGCCGGCCGGCGCTGAGCTGGGCTGGTGGCCGGGCTGCCCCGCCAGGATGTGGAGGCCAACACCATGAGGCTGAAGGAGCACGGGAAGGTGGTGCTGGTGCTGCAGAAGAACCTGCAGGGCGGCAGCAGCCAGCCGGCCGCGGCGCGGAGCAGCAGGTGACAGCAGCCCGTCCCCGTCCCCGGTGGCCCGGTGGCCCCGCACGGTGGCCCGGCTGCCGCATCCTTCGCTCTGCCCACAGGTACTTCGTGGTGGCCGGGACACCAGAGAAGATCCTCGAGCACCTGCTGGAGTTCATGAGGCTCGACGCCACGCTCTACGACCCCGTGGGTAGGTGCGGGGTCCACCTCCCCCTGGAGCTCGGGGCCACGAGAACCCCCCGAGATGGCCAGCGGGGGGAGCAGGGCGTCTGCCAGTCGCCCTCTGCCTCCGGAGCGGAGCAAAACCAGGCTGAGATGGAGCCAGGAGAGGTCCCCAGTGGGTCAGAGATGCCAAGAGCTGCGGTGGCGCCAGCTACCTGCTGCTCAGCATCGAGTCAGCGGCTTGGGAGGGACCCCCAAGGGCACCCAGTCCAGCCCCCCCACACCCAGCAGGGCCAGCACTCCCCAGGCCAGGTTGCCCAAGCCAGCCTGTTCCAGGAACCCCCCACCCTCAGGTCCCACAAGGTGCCCCTGCTGCCCAGCCTCACTCTGCCCTCTCGCAGCTCTGCCCAGTCCCAGTCCTCCCACTGCCCGAAGCCCCCAGTTTGGCCCTGGTGGAGGCGGCTGATGGGCTGGTGGGGCTGGTCTCTTGCAGACACTCTGCTGGGGGACTTCCTGCTGACCTACACCGTGTTCATGCCGACCTCGCAGCTCTGCAGAGCCCTGCTGCACCAGTATCCTTCGGCTACTGGGGTCACTGGGGGGGACTGGGCTCCACCTGCGCCGGCCACGGGGACCACTTGGTGGGACCTGGGAAGGGATGAGAGCAGCTCTGAGGAGCAGCTGGAGGAGCTGCGTGGGGGGTGGCTCAACTGGAGAACAGGAGGATCAGAAGGACCTTCTCAGTCTTCTTTGAGGTGGCCAGTGGGACCAGGGCAGGGATCATCCCCCTGGACTAGGGGCACTGGGGAGGTCCCACCTGAACTCCTGGGGTCATGTCCGGGTTCCTCCCAGCCAGAAGGGCACTGAGGGGCTGCAGTGGGGCCAGAGAAGGGTGATGGAGCTGGAGCACCAGTGCTCTGAGGAGCAACTGGGGGAACTGGGGAGGCTGAACTGGAGAGCAGGAGGCTCAGAGGGACCTTCTGGCCCTGCACAACTGCCTGAACTCCAGGAGGCTGGAGCTGGGGAGGGGGTCGATCTCTTCTCTTCCCCCCAGGAGGAGAGGAACCAGCCTCGGGCTGCCCCAGGGGAGGGGGAGGTTGGCCCTGAGGAGCAGTTCCAGCCCCTCAGGGGTTTCCCAGGCCTGACCCAGTCTACCCAGGGCAGGGGGGAGTGTCCCCGTCCCTGCTGGGGTCTCCAAGCCCTGGGGCTGTGGGGTGAGGGCCAGGGGTCAGCGAGTGACAGTGCTGGGGCAGCGCTGGGAGCCTTAAAGGTCTTCTCCACTCAACCCAACCCAACCCAACCCAACCTGTTGAGCCCCCCAGGCTCTTGACCCTAGGGCACAACCTCACCACCTCCCCTCTGGAGGTCCCACACAGGTGCCTCTTCCCATTCTCCACCACCCACCGTGGCTCCTTTAACTGGTCCCAGTTTCCGCGCGGAGCCGCTGGAAGGGTCCGAGCAGGACAAGGCCGCCTACTCTCTGCACAAGCGGCGGAAGATCCTGCGGCTGGTGAGCCAGTGGGTGCTGCTCTACGGGCGCCTGCTGCAGGGCGACCGCACCACCACTGCCCTGCTGCAGGTACCAGCGGGGCTGGCAACGGGGCCGGGGGGGCTGCTGGCCACACAGTCACCGCTGGGCGGCTTCACGGGGTGGGAAGGACAGAGCGGGCAGGGAAGGGCTGCCTGGGGGTCTGGAGGACAGGGCTGGGGGAGCTGGGGCTCCCCTCAGCCTCCTCCTCTGAGGCTGCAGTGAGGCTGGGGGTGGCTTCACGCCGAGAGCTCTGCCCTTGCAGGGGGCTCACGTGGAGCTGCAGCCCCTCTCTGCCATCACTGCTGGCTGGGAGCTGCTGGTGGTACCTGGGGCTGTGCAGAACCCAGGGCTGTGGCCGCTGTGGGCCATGGGCTGGGCGACCCCAGAGGTCCAACCCGTCCACCCCGAATGGCTCTGTGCCCAGGGGAAGCCAAGGGTGAGACTCTTGGGGTGAGCCCTGGGGGGGACAGAACTCCCACCCAGGACCACAAGTGTTCAGTGCAGAATCACGGGGTGGATGGGACCTCCAGGACCACCCAGTCCAACCAGCACCCCAGCCCCACCCTGCCCAGCAAACCCTTGTCCCCCAGGGCCCCAGCTCCTCGGTGCTCGACCCACTCCAGGGACGGGGACCCCCTGCTCCCTGGGCAACCCGTTGTGAGCCCTGAGCCCTCTGTCAGGGACGTGACCCCCTGGTTGTCCCCCCCCGCAGAACCTCGCCGACCTGGCCAGCCGGGACCCTCGTCTGGGGGGGGTGGTCCAGGAGCAGGCGCCGGATCGCCGGAGACCCCGAGCGTGAGTCCTCCGGGGTGGGATGGGGGGACATCTCTGCTGACATCAAGCCTGGATCCACCCCCATGGCTCCTCTCCTCCACCTCGATCCCGGGGGCTGTAGGAGCCCAGGGGCTTCTGTCTGCAGTGAAGCTGTGGGCTTCTCACACGGAGTCTGTCCTCTCTGTAGGATGGAGAATGGAGATGGGAGCGTTTCCCCCCAGCCCAAGGTAGGGGTTGGGTCATCTTGGGGGGGTTCCAGGGCAGGAGGGGTGGAGAGCTGGTTCACATTGGGAGATCCCGAGGCACCACAGGTGACATCTCCCCCACCTTGCCCGCAGGCTCGGAGCTCAACCCACTGGCTCTCAGGCCAGGAGGAGGCAGTCCTGACCAGCAGCTGTGCCCTAAGAGCCCAGGACAAAGGTAGGGCCACCACCACAGAGGGGCTGGTGGCCTCCCCAGCTCCTGGAGCACTAAAGCCCTCTCCCTCCCCACACCCCGCAGTGCCCTACGAGATCTACAGACCCAACCACTCATGTCTGACCACGGTGCTGCCCGTCAACGCCTCCGTGAGGGACGTCCTGCGGTCCCTGGCCCCACGGCTCGGCCGGGACGGCGAGCACATCCTGGTGAAGGTCAACTCAGCTGGAGGTGAGTGGGGATGTCCTCGGGGTGTCATCGTGCTGTGCTGGCCCTCGTCACCGTGCCCAACCTGGATCTGGCCCCTTCTTCACCCCACAGAGAAGGTGGGGCTGCCCTTGGATGCCGTCGGGGTCTTCACGGCGCTGGGGCTCAACGAGAGGCTCTTTGCTGTGACTGTTGAGGAACTGGGTAGCCTGGTGAGCTACTGGGTGGAGGTTGGCTGGGTGGATGAATGGGTGGATGGATGGATGAAGGGGTGAAAGGGTGAATGGATGAAGGGATGGATGGAGGAAGGGATGAAGGGGTGGATGAAGGGATGGACAGATGGATTGATGGATGGATGTTGGGTGTCTTCTCCTGTGCACAGACCCCCCACCCCGAGCAGCTGGGCCCCCACGTTGGCTCCTCAGAGACCCTGGACCTCATCAGCTCCAAGGACCTGGCCAGCCACCTCACTGACTATGACTGGAACCTCTTCAAGAGCATCCACCAGGTAGGAGCAGCAGCCCCACTGTGACTGGAGCCGCCTTTGGGGAGGTTCTTCCAGGACACCCCCTCAGCCACCAGGTTGGTCTTTGCAGGTGGAAATGATCCACTACATCGTGGGGCCGCAGAAGTTTCACGAGGTCACCACGGCCAACCTGGAGAGGGTCATGAGACGCTTCAACGAGCTCCAGTACTGGGTGGCCACCGAGCTGTGCCTGTGCCCCGAGGTGGGCAAACGGGCCCAGCTCCTCCGCAAGTTCATCAAGCTGGCTGCACAGTGAGTGCCCCCCGAGGGCCCTGATCCTTCCAGGGACCTTCTGGCTCTCTGCAACCGCCTAAGAGGAGCTTGGACTGGTGGAGACAACCTCTTCCCCCCGGTGGCAACCATGGGATGAGAGGAAATGGCTCCAGATTGCACCAGGAGAGGGTTAGGTTGGATGTTGGGAAGAATTTCTTCATCCTGAGGGTGATCAGAACTTGGAACAGGCTGCCCAGGGCAGTGTTGGAGCTGAGGGGGCTGCTCTGGGGGTGGCCTGGCAGGGCTGGGTACGAGCTTGGGCTTGATGGCCTTGAAGTTCTCTTCCAGCCAAGGAGATGCTGGGCTGGCTCCGGGTGGTGGAGCCTGGGGTGGCCTCCTCAGCTGCTCTCCCTCCTCGCCTGCAGCCTCAAGGAGCAGAAGAACCTGAATTCCTTCTTTGCAGTGATGTTTGGGGTGAGCAACACAGCCGTCAGCCGCCTGGCCAAGACCTGGGAGGTACCAGCCGACCGACCGACCGCCCCGGGGCTGCTGCTGGCCCCACCAGGCTCCCCGAGGTCCACGGGGGTGGCGCCGGGGCTCCAGCCCTCCCAGCCCACAGCTCTGAGCACAGAGCCCTTGGGTCATGGGTGGGAGGGGTGGGAAGGCACCTCTGGGGTGTCAGAGCAAGGTGCCCCCAGAGCAGATCCCCCAGGAGCAGCCAGGAGGGTCTGGGGTCTCCCCTGGAGCCAGAAGTGGACCCAGTTCTCCAGGGGGGGTCTGAGCAGAACCTCCCTAGAGCTGCTGGACCCCCTGTTCCCGGTGCCCAGAGGGGCTGCTAGGGACGAGGGGCAGGGTCCCCGCTGGGATGGGGAGCAGGGTGGGCCCCTGGGGCGGGGGGCTCTGGGGCTGGTGCCAGGGACCCTCTCTGTGCGCAGCGGCTGCCCCACAAGATCCGGAAGCTGCACTCGGCGCTGGAGCGGATGCTGGTGAGGCTCAGCCCGGTCCCCCTGCCCAAGGGGTCACGGGGGGCCGTGGAGGTCCTGGCCTCCCCTTCTGGCCCCCTTCCCTGGGGAGCTGCCTCCTCCCTGCCTCTCGCTGATGGCCCCCTCCCTCCCCAGGACCCCTCGTGGAACCACAGGGTCTATCGCCTGGCCGTGGCCAAGCTGAGCCCTCCCCTCATCCCCTTCGTCCCCCTGCTCCTCAAAGGTGGGTCCCCAGCTCGGGCGGGGCAGCTGGCACCTGCTGGGCTCGGGGCCACCCTAATGCTCCCTAAATCCCCCCCAGACATGACCTTCATCCACGAGGGCAACCGGACGCTGGCCGAGAACCTCATCAACTTTGAGAAGATGGTGAGTGGGGCGGGAGCCCAGGACCCCCCTGCGGCCGGCTGGGGACTCACTGGGGCCACCGGCCTGGAGCCAGGAGGTGCCAGCTGAGCCCTGCGCTCGCCCGCAGCACATGATGGCCAAGACCGTCCGCGTCCTGCAGCGCTGCCGCGGCCACGCGCACGGTGAGTCTGTGGGGCTGGCAAGGACGGGGCTGGGCCGGGGCGACGCTGAGCTCCCGCTGCCCCCTCTCCCCAGCCCCGGCCCCGCTGTCCCCGCTGCGAAGCCGCTCCCCGCACCGGCCGGAGGATCCCAGGGCCGCCCGCATCTCCACCTGTACGTCCGGGGGACCCCCGCCCCGAGCTGGCTGAGCCCAGCCCTGGGGGTGTCCTGTGGGGGTGTCCTGAGGGCATCAGCCTGGGTGCAGGGGGGACAGGTGGAGGGGGAGTGGGTGGAGGGGACCCAGGGGCTGAGCTGGAGGTGATGGAGGGGACCCAGGATCTGAGGGAGAGGTGATGGAGGGGTTGGATGAGCTGAGTGAGAGGCGATGGAGGGGCTCCAGGAGCCAAAGCAGCAACAGCAGGTGGGAGATGGCGAAGGGGGACCCCTGAGGGTCAGACTCGCCTGGAGCTTGAGCCACCGGCGACGGAGGGCAGCGGGCAAGCGCGGCCCTGACCCGGCGTGTCCTCGGCAGGCTCGGAGCAGTCGCTGAGCGTGCGCAGCCCCGTCTCGGCCTGGGCTTACCTGCAGCACCTCAGGGCCATTGACAGCCAGAAGGAGCTGCTGCGGCTCTCCCGTGGCCTCGAGTCCTGACCTCGGCCCCGCAGGGCTCTGGGGCAGGGATGGGCCGTCCCGGTTGCTGGCAGCAGGAGCAGCCCCATGACTCCGCTCCCAGTCGCACCAGCGGGGCTGCACTGGGGCTGGCCCAGGGCCTCCCCTCCTGCCGGGAGCCCGCAGGGGGGCCGTGGGCCAGTGGTGGCCGAGGGCAGCAGGGGGAGAGGCAATAGAGGTATTTTTGTACACGAGGCTGAGCCGCCCTTTCTTCTCCCAGCTCCAGCGAGGGGGCCCCGTAGGGCTGGTGGACAAGGGCATCACCGGGCATCATTGGCCATCACTGGGTATCACTGGGCATCACTGGACATCACTGGACATCACTGGCCATCGCTGGGTATCACTGGCCATCGCTGGGCATCATTTGCCATCACTGGGCATTGCTGGGTATCACTGGGCATCACTGGGCACAGCTGGGCAGCCCAGCCCCCCCCCCCATCCCTCAATCCCCATCTCCTTCTGCTGCAGCAACATGAGTCCAGCCCTGGGGTGCCCGGCTCCCCACCCTCATGAGGCCACGGGGTTTGGGGACACCCAGTGCCGCCCAGCACACAGCCACCCGCTCCTGGCCACGGACGCACAGGCCACGGGCTGGGGTTTGGAGAGCAGGTTGTCCCCTCAACACAGGCTCCTGGCCCCCAGCAGGGCTGGAGGAGCCGCCTAGAGCCGGGCGAACGCTGGGCTTGAGCTCGGGGGGCTCACGGAACCACCTCAGTGCTGGGTGGCCCCGGGCCAGGAGGGAGGACTGGACGGGTCAGCAGGGCCAGCAGGGCCAGCAGCTGCGGGTGGAGGGTAGGAAATGACTGAGGGGTCAGGAAGGAGCCCAGCCTGGCCCTTGTGACACTGAAGGCTGCTCCCTGGTGCCAGCTAATGCAGCCCCGGGGAGCTGGGGCTGCTGCGACGCTGCTGAGTCAGCAGGACGGGCTGCAGGGACCTGCTGCAGCCCCAGATCCTCCGCCTCCCTTGGCTCTGGGGGCCACTGAGCACCCACTGGGCTGCTGGAGGCGAGGACGGAGTGAACCCCTCCTTGCTTTGGAGACCCCGTCTTGGGCCTCTCACAGGCTCCTCGGAGCGTGGCTGGCTGGTGGCCATCGTGGCAACGAGCCTGGGGCTGTTCACAGAAGCTCCAGGAGCCCTGGGGTGAGGAGTCCTCTCAGAACCACATCAGGCAAGTGTCTGGCGAGACCAGAGGGTCCATAAGGAGCAGCACTGGGCCACCACCGGGGCTCTTGGTGCTCTGGTGGGGAGGTGGAGAAGCAGTGGGTGAGAAGAAGCCCAGAGAGTCACCTGGGCTTTGGCCAAGGCTGGGCACGGGGCTTCCTGGGAGGAGAAGCCCCGGGATGGACCCAACACACGACGCTGGGTTCTCCACTGGCTCCCTGGAGGGACCTTGAGGGCCACACAAGCATCCTCCCTGATGGACCAGTGCTGTTGGGAGCACTGGTCTGGACTGGGAACCACCGGGAGCTGGGTCCCTCAGGGCTGTGGCAGCACAAGAAGCCCTTTCTCCTGCCCACCTGGGAACATCCACTGGGATTCACTGGGCTGAGCTGGGCAGGGAAGAGGCTGGTGGCCACGTCAGGCAGGGGCTGAGCCCCTTGAGGCCACGGATGGTCTCTATAGAGAAGAGGAGCCCCGTGCAGGGTGAAGACGGAGCAGCTCCAGGATCGCTCCAGGAGGGAGAGCAGCCCTCAAAACCCACTCCCTGGGCAGATGCCAGAGCCTGGCTAGTGGTCAGGTCTTGGGGTAGCCCTGAGCAGCTGGAGCTCCTGGAGGCTTCACCCACAGCCTGCAGAGACCAGCTGAGGGAGGTGAGAGCTGCTCCCAGTTAGCACCAGTTGCACACGGGAGGAAGGACCGAGCTGTGGCAGCCGCCGCCAGCGGCTCTCACGGACCTGCTGGGGACAAAGCCCTGCTGAGCAGCGCCGGGGGGCCACTGCGCCCAGGAGTGGAGCGATACTGGGATACTGGATCCACCAGCCCTCCTCCCAGTGCCGCAGCCTGTAATTAGCGCCGGGGCGAGCTCTGGCACCGGCTGGGCGCAGCCTGCCCCGCGCAGCCCCGGTGCCACCGCGCTCCGCCCCCGCTCCCCGGGCACCCGGCATAAAGCCGCCGGTAGCCCCGCACCCAGCCCGCTCTACCGGGACCATG
Source organism: Rhinopomastus cyanomelas (assembly GCA_013400115.1). Taxonomy (NCBI): domain Eukaryota; kingdom Metazoa; phylum Chordata; class Aves; order Bucerotiformes; family Rhinopomastidae; genus Rhinopomastus; species Rhinopomastus cyanomelas. Next base: position 32,589 of record VXBP01000241.1, on the reverse strand, counting down.
AGGACCTGGCTCCTGGTGGCCGGGGCTGCGCTAGCCCTGGGCGCTGTGGCTGGCAGTGAGTACGGGGGCTGCGCTGGGGGCGAGGGGCTCATCCGGCTGGAGAGCCCCGTGGGAGGGGCTGGGGGTGCTGAGGGCTCTTGCCCCGGGGCGGGGGCTCAGCTGAACTGGGGCAACTGGTTCCTCGCGAGGCTGGAGCCGGCAGAGCTGCTCGGGGAGAGGCTGAGGGGTGTTTTCATACCGGGGGGGCTCCCTCGGGCTCCTGGGGAGGGAGGTGCACTTGGTGATGGGGGGGGCTTGGCGGGCTGAGGCTTCTCCTGGGCTTCAGCCTCGTCCACCAGTTGCTTACTGGTGCAGCTGGCTGTGCTCTGCTCGCCCACCTCCCTCCGGCTCCTCACTTGATTAACCCTTTGTCCACCCTGAGGCTGCTCCAGGAGCGTCTCCACGGGGCTGAGAGTGGTTCTGGGGAGCAGGAGCACATCTGGGGAGCTCAGACCGTCACCAGCTCTTGCTGCAAGTGGTTTGTCCTTCAGACAGGCTCTTTTGGAGGCAGCGTTGGCCTTTGGGCTGGGGTTGGGGCAGAAAGTCTTGAGGAGCAGGCTGTCTTGGGGGGCTGTGGAGTCTCCTTCTCTGGAAGTAGCCAAATCAGAACTAAGTAGAGGAGGACTGTGGCTTTGCCGTGCTTGGGGCTGCTGGCTGTGTCCTTCTGCTCTGGCCACTGGCCCTTGGTTTGGCTGGACTGGATGATCTCAAGGGTTGTTTCCAACCAGAATGATTCTATGAAAAGCTCCAGTAGCCCCTCAAATTTGAACATCACCCCCTTGAACTTGACCATCATCAGTGAGCAACTGCTCTGCAGCTCTTCTTGCCTGTGTGAGGAGGATCCAACACCCTCCTGCAGTCCCAGCTCCTCATTCTGCTGGTGGGCTCCATGTTCGTGGTCTTTTCCAACCTGACTGATTCTATGAAAAGCTCCAGTAGCCCCCTAGAGCTTGGCCATCACCCCCAAGAGCTTGACCATCAGCCCCTTGACCCTGACCATCAGCCCCTAGAACCTGATCACCATCCTCTGGGACTTGGCCATCTCCGCCTAGAACTTGATGGTCACGAGTGGCCAACCGCTCTGCAGCTCTGGCCAACCCCCTCCCGCAGCCCCACCGCAAGGTCCCGCTGGTGGGCACCCGCTGACTGAGCCCTGTGGGCCGGGCTGAGCTCACTCCCGCTCGGGTCCTGCGAGGCTCCCGGCCCCGGTGAGTCACCGCCCGCCCCGGTATCGGCTCCGTGCCGCGACACGCTCGGGCTGCACGTGCCCCGGGACCGGTGTGTGGGCAGCTCCTCCTGCCTTGCACAACTGCCCTGGGACTGCTGCTGGAAATGAGCTGGGCCGGGTGATTCAGGCTGACTCGGCCCCGCTGGTGCCGCGGGATGTTCTCCTGGAGACAGGAACCCGTCAGAGCTCCAGAGCTGGGTGGACTGGTGGGAACGCGGTGACTGGACGCCGTGAGCGTCATCCACCACCCAAAACCCTTCCCAGACCCTCCCTGCATCCCGACAAGCGAAGGTGGGACTGAAGTCAGGGTTGGATGGGGCAACCTGGTCTACTGGGAGAGAGAAAGAGGTGACTCTGCCCACAGCAGGGAGCTGGATGATCCTCAAGGCCCCTCCAGCCTGAACCCTTCCCTGACTCCATGGAGCAGCACCAAGAGCAAGGAGCTCCCCAGGGGACCTCTTCCCACTGGCTCCGGTGGACTTGAGGATGACAGGGCGATGCCGCAGCCAACCAGCATGAGGTCACTGCCCGAGCTGCTGCGTCAGGGTTTGCCCCGAGGACACGTTTCACCTGCTGCAGTCCAAGGTTGATGAGCCAGAGGTGCTCAAGACATCTCCTGATTGCAGGTTGGCAGGGAAGGCGCCTCCCTCTCCTCCAGGGATCCCTTTGCAGGCAGCAGCCGGGTTGGGATGTGGCTGCTCAGCACCAGCTTGGAGGTGCTGGCTGTCCTGGGTGGCTCAGTCCTTCCCTCGGGAGCAGCGCGGAGGGGAAAGGGCTGTCCCCAAGGAGAAAGCTCTGGGCTGTCTCGGTACAGCCCCAGCCCCACAGCTTGGGACCTTCCAGCCCCAGCCCCACAGCTTGGGACCCTAGAGCCCCAACATCTTGGGACCCTACAGCCCCAACTTAACATTTTGGGACCCTCCAGCCCCAACACCTTGGGATCCTACAGCCCCTCTTTGCTTGATGGGAAGTGTCTGTCGTCCACGTGTTTGATGATGAGAAGCTCAACAGGAGCCAGAGCTGAGCTCCTGCAGCCCAGAACCAACCCTGTCCTGGGCTGCTTTGAGAGAAGAGGGGCCAGCAGAGCCAGAGAGGGGATTCTGCCCCTGGACTCTGCTCTGTTGAGACCCCACCCCAAATCCTGCTCCAGTCCTGCTGTCCCCAGCATCAGAAGGAGCTGGAGCTGTTGGAGTGAGGCCAGAGGAGGCACCGAGATGACCCAAGGGCTGGAGCTCCTCTGCTCTAGGGACACGCTGAGGGAGCTGGGGCTGTTCAGCTGGAGAAGACTCCAGGGGGACCTCAGAGCTGCCTCCAGGACCTGGAGGGATCCCAAGGGGATCCAGTGACAGGACAGGGGGAGGTGGTTTGGGTCTGAAGGAGAGGAGGGTCCCGCTGCATCTGAGGGAGAAACCCTTCAGTGCCAGGGTGGAACTGACTGCCCAGAGAGCCTGTGGCTGCTCCATCCACCCTGGAGGGGCTCAAGGCCAGGCTGGATGGGGCCGTGGGCGACCAAGTGCAACTGAGAAGTGGCCCCATGGCAGGGGCTCAGCGGGGGTGAGCTCCGAGCTCCCTCCCAACCCAGCCAGCCCGTGACTCTGTGCCAGACTCGGCTCTTGGCCAGCCCGAAGCTCAGCCTGAGTGCCCAGGGTATTTTCAGCTCCCCCTCCCGCGGCCCCGGCAGCGTTTTTAGCCCCTAAATAGCCCAGGAAGGAGCCCCCGGCTCTCCCGGGGCTGCAGTCAGGGCGTCTGGAATGTGGCCTCTCCTCTCGTGGGCTGGGGACGCCACTGCTCACCCCGACTCCGAGCGGTGAGTCAGGGGGGTGGCGGGGAGCCCAGGACATCGCTCCTCGCGTGAGGTCACCCTGACCTGGGGGGCACCCCTGGGTGGCGAAGGGCAGCCCATGGCTGGTCAGCCCTGAGTCACAGGGGCTCAGGGCAGCAGCGGCTGGGAGGGACCTCGAGAGATCACCCGGTCCAGTCCCTCTGCCCCAGCAGGTTCCCCCAGATCCAGCTGCACAGGGACAGGAGGGTTTGAAATGTCTCCAGAGAAGGAGACTCCACAGCCCCCCTGGGCAGCCTCTGCCAGGGCTCTGTCACCCTCATGGGGAACAAGGTCCTTCTCACACTGATGGGGAACCTCCTCTGCTCCAGCTCACACCTGCTGCCCCTTGTCCTGTCACTGGGTGCCCCAGAGCAGAGCCTGGCTCCATCCTCCTCACACCCACCCTTCACATCTTGATCAACACCCATGGGGTCACCCCTCAGGCTCCTTGTTCCCAGCTCCAGAGCCCCAGCTCCCTCAGCCTCTCCTCAGCAGGGAGATGCTCCCCTCCCTCCATCACCCCCGTGGCTCTGCACTGGGCTCTCTCCAGCAGCTCCATGTCCCCCTGGCACTGAGGACCCCACAAATGCTGCCAGAAGACCCCAACCAGCTCTGGGGTGGCACCCTGCTCCTTCATCTCCCCCAGGGCAGAGCAGCGTGGACAGAGGGATGCTGGTGGTCCCAGGGCCATGGGCTGCCTGGGGCAGGGTGCCTGGTCCATCCTGGGGACCTCGTTGCTGTTTCTCTCTCCCAAGACCTCTACACGGCCCCTGACTCGTGCGAGGGCCGCTGCCAGGAGCCCTACAGCCAGGAGGACCAGTGCCACTGCCATGCTGGTTGCCAGGAGACCCGCAGCTGCTGTGAGGATTATGCCAGGCACTGCCTGCCTGGTGAGCACCCCCAGGGATGGGCTAGGGGGGACCTGTGGGGTGCTCAGGGGTCGCCGTGGTCCTGGTGAGCCCCCAGCCCACGTCTCCATCACCCTGAGCTCCTTCTCTTGGCTCCGTGCAGGTGGAGGAGGTTCTGAGGGGGCAGCTGGTGCCCGCGGTGAGTAGCCACTACTCCGAGTAGGGGGGGTAACCCACCACCCCGCTCTCACCCCACACACCTCAGCTCCCTTGTGACCCTAAAGTGTGGGAGATCAGGATGGGGCTGATCCCACCAACACGGTTCAAGGAGCCACAATGTGCCTGGGAGACGGGGTCTGGTGCTTCCCAATTCACCCAGTGCCAGTGAAAAGCTCCAGGGCATGGGGCTGGTGAGGGCTGGGACCCTCCCTGCCACCTCTTGGGACCATCACTGCTGGAAAAGGCCTTCAGGGTCATCACTCACGCAGCAGCCTCAGGTGGCTCCAGTTTGAAGGTTCCTCCTCACGATCCTACTGGTGGCAGCAGGTTGTGGAGCGTCTGAAGCCCGGTGCTGGGTCAGAGGTTGGGTCTGATGACCTTAGAGGGCTCTTCCAGCAGAGATGACCTGGGATTATGGAATCATCGAGTCCAACCACCCGCCCTACAGCCCAGAACCTCCCGACCACCTCCCAACCCTTGGTGCTGGGCGCCCAACCCTCCTGGGGCCCCGGGACGGTGACACCCAGCACCGGGTGCTCCGTCACCTTCCGTCCCCCACGGGCAGCTCCTCCAGGTCCTGGGGGCTCCTGCCCGCTGGCCCCAGCCTCCTGCCTCTCCTTGCAGAGGGCTTCTCCCGCAGCCAAGACGCCATCGCGGACCAGGAGCTCCTGCAGCTCTCGGAGCAGCTCTACGAGGCCGACGCCAACAAAGCCCAACCCGCTGACATCACCCTCAACCCCCAGCACCAGGTGGCCCCCGGCGAGACGGGTGACCAGCAGGACCACTCCCCGCTGCCGTGAGTGGTGGCCACTGGCCAGGGCCCGGGCAGGGGTCTGGCTGGGGAGGGTCTGGAGAACAAACCGTGCGAGGAGCAGCTGAGGGAGCTGGAGGGGGGTCACTCTGGAGAGGAGGAGGCTGAGGGGAGACCTCACTGCGGCCACCACCCCTGGCCAGGAGATCTGGGGCTCAGGGCTCAGCGGTGGGTTGGGCCAGTTGGGCTCCTGGCTGGGCTGGAAGGGCTTTCCCAGCCTCCGTGGCTCGTGCCTCTGCCATCCCCAGGCTCTACAGACACGTCAACGAGAAGCTCTTCTCCAAGCCCACCTACGCCAGCTTCATCCAGCTGCTGGACAACTACCAGAGGGCTACCGGGAGCGAGGAGGAGGTGACGCCGGAGGAGCTGAGAGAGCAGGACCGCTTCCTCGAGGAGGTGATGAAGACAGGGGTCATGAAGAAGCTCTTCTCCTTCCTCCAGCACAAAAGTGAGTGTGGAGCAGGGAAGGGCTGAGCTGGGCAAACTGAGGTCCCTGGGCACCCAACCTCGGGTGGGAGGTGGTGGCTGGAGGAACCCAAGACCTCCTGAGCTGCTGGGACACGGAGGGAGGACTGAGCGGAGCTGGATGGCCCCCGGGGAGAGGACCAGGGTAGGGTTGGGGGTGTCTGCCCCTTCCAGTGCTCCCACCACGGGATACTGGTGCCAGCCCTGCTCCCTGCCCGCAGACCGCTACAGCTCTGAGCAGGAGTTCGTTGCCGACTTGAAGGAGATGTGGTTTGGCCTCTACTCCAGGGGCGACGGCCAGCGGGACTCCAGCGGCTTCGAGCACGTCTTCTCAGGTAGCACCGGCACTGGTGGGACTGGGAGAGCTGGTGGGGCCAGGGGGGGCTGACCCGGCTCCTCGTGTGTTCAGGGGAGGTGAAGAAAGGGAAGGTGTCGGGGTTTCACAACTGGATTCGCTTCTACCTGCTGGAAAAGCAGGGGCTGGTCAACTACTTCAGCCACAACTTCGACGGGCCGGTGAGTGGGGCCACTGGTGGCCAGGACCCGAATCCCCACAGCCCCCAGCAGCCGCGTCCCAAAGACTCCACTTCCCAAATAATCTCTGTCCCAGATCCACCATGTCCCAAACAATCCACACCCCAAACCAGCCACATCCCAAATCAACCACATCCCAAACCCTCTGCATCCCAGACCAGCCCCACCCCAAACCAGCCCCATCCCAGTCCATCTTCACCCCAGCCCATCCACATCCCAGCTCAACCACCCCAAACCAGCCCCATCCCAGTCCATCTTCACCCCAGCCCATCCACATCCCAGCTCAACCACCCCAAACCAGCCCCATCCCAGCCCGTCCCAGATGAGGACCCAGGGCTGGAGGCGGCAGGAGAAGGTCCAGGCAGTGGGCAGCAGGGGCTTCCAGAGCACCAAGACCCCCGGAGCCAGGACTCTGACCCCAGGACCCCCCTTTTCCCAGTGGGACACCTACCCTGACGTCCTGGGGCTGCAGTTCAGCTGGGATGGCTTCTACAAGGAGGTGGGCTCTGCCTTCATCGGCTGCAGCCCCGAGTTTGAGTTTGGCCTCTACACCCTCTGCTTCATCGCCCGGCCCGGGAGGGCGTGAGTACCCCCTGTCCTTCCAGCCCTGGGGCCGTGGGGCCACCAGGAACGTGCTGGAAATGTGATTGTGGCGCTCTGAGGTGGAGAAGGTTATGGGGCCACCAAGGGTGACTGTGGGGTTCAGAAATGGGGCAGGACTGATGTGGCACCACCAAGAACACCTAGGAGATGGGGTTGTGGGGCTCAGGGTTGGAGAAGAGCTGGTCTGGGGCCACCAAGAACATCTAGGAGATGTGGTTGTGGGGTTTTGGGGTGGAGAAGGACAGTGTGGGGCCACAGGAACCTCTGGAGATGTGATTGGAGAAGAGCTGATGTGGGGCCACCTAGAAGATTGTGCAGATTAGGGATAGAGCAGGGCTGGTGTGAGGCCACCAAGAACGTCCTGGAGATGGGACCATGGGGCTTTGGGATGGAGAAGACCAGTGTGGGGCCACCAAAAACTGACTGAAGATGGGATTGTGGGGCTCTGGGATAGAGCAGGGCTGGCGTGGGGTCTCCAAGAAGCTCCTGGAGATAGGGCTGTGGGGCTCAGAGCTGCTGTGGGGCGCCAGGAGCAGCCCCAGACATGGTTATGGGATGGGGCAGGACCCTGACACAAGCTCTGTCCTCACAGGTGTCACCTGAGCCTGGGGGGCCACAGCCTCAGCATCCAGACCTACCCCTGGACCAAGTCCACCTACGGCAATGGCAAGAAGTTCGTGGCCACAGCCTACGTCATCTCACCCTGAGGCTGGGGCCAGCGGTGGCCCCGCTCTGGGGCAGCCCCACACCAGGCACTGGCCGGGGACTGGTCCTGCTGGACTGGGGCAGCTGTGGGCAGGAGGGCAGCGGCTGCACCCCACGTGGGCTCTGGCACCCCCCAGCCCCACCGGGCAGCGTCGTGGCCACTGGTGGCCACAGAGGAGCAGGAGGAAGAAGAGGACTCGCTGTGGGAAGGAGCAGCCCCGAGGGCAATAAACCCCAACCCCAGAGCGGGGAGAGTCTTCGCTGTGGGGTCAGCCCCGGGGGTGGGGTAGAGGGGGGTGCTTAGGAGATCGAGGGAGCTTCTCCTCCCCCACTGGTCACGGGCACAGCCACGGTGGCCAGTGGCTTGGTGGGAGGGCAACTGGCTCTTCTGGGGGTCTCAGGGGATGGCTGAGAGCCCCCCAGGAGTGGAGAACCTCAGCAGACCTCATCCTCTCCCCTAATCTCCACAGATCCATGGGGCAGCCCCTCGCTGCTGGGGGTCTGCTCTGGGGGGCTCTGAGCCCCACAAGCCACCCATGGGGAGTTGGTAGCCCCTGGGTGGTGGGGAATTGCCCCCCTCAGTGGCTGAGCTGCTGGACTCCCACATCTCCATCCCAGAGGGAGCTGGGCACTGCAGTGGCTGCACCCTCCCTCCTGAGCTCTCTTGGGGGGCCAGAGACCCCCAAGGACTAGATACCCCCCCACCCAAGGACCAGACCCCCATCATCCTCATCCCTGCCTGAGCCCAGAGGTGCTGGGATCCCCTCGTGTGGGTGGGCAGGGGGGTGGGGGGACACCAGCTCTGCTCCCCACCGTCAGCCCCCAGGGCTGGAGCAGCCGGGGGGTCCCCGAGTGGAGAGGCTGAGCGGCAGCGCCCGGGGAGGCTGGAGCTCCCTGGCAGATGGTCGGCTGCAGCAGCTCCTGCGGAAGGGCTGGGACTCCCAGCACCATCTGCCGGGGTCACAGGTGACCCCCAAACCCTGCCGCAGGGGAAGGGGATGGAGGGGGGGGATGCCAGAGCTTGATTTATAGAAATGCACTGGGAAAACTGGGGGGGAAAGGCAGTCTGAGGGGAGCTGGGGAGGGTGCAGGTTGTCCCCCACCGGGGGGACCCGTCCCAGCACCGTGGGCATCGCTCCTGCCCCCTGCTCCAGAGCCAGGAGCCATAGAAGTGTGTGGGGGGGGTTGATCTGTGGGGTTCAAGCGCTGTGGGGCAGCTCAGGGCCCTGGTCAAGGTGCCCTGTGGCAGCTGGGAGCTGCTTCTGCCAGGGGGTGGCTTGAGAGGGGCAGATTGGGCTGTGGGATGAGGAGGCTCCAGGTGCCTTCAGCCCTGCTGCAGCCCAGCCGGGTGGTTGGCACCAGAGCCGTGAGGAGGCAGCGGGTGGCTGCTGCTCGCTGCAGGGCTGCCCTGGCACCGGACCCACTTCCTCTCCCTGAGCCCCTTCCCACTCCTGGCCACCCCCCATCAACCTCCTCAGTGTCAGCTGGAAGGACTCTGGTCCTCCTGCATCCCCCCCTGTATCCCTCCTGCACCACCCCCATCCCTCCTGCATCCCCCATATCCCTCCTGCACCCCTCTACATCCCTCCTTCATTCGCCCATATCCCTCCTTCATCTCCCCATAATCCTTCCACATCCTCCCCCACATCCCTTCCACATCCTCCATAACCCTNTCTTTATCCCCCCATAACCCTCCTGCATCCCCCACACCCCTCCTTCATCCCTCCATATCCCTCTTGCACTGCCCTGGAGATGCCCAGATGATGCCAGGGGGCTCCTCTGCCCTTTGTCTCTCTGGTTGCCACCCCCAGGGGAGGAAGGAAGGTCAAGCTGGGGTCACTTCTAGGGTCTCCACTGGTCTGCTGGACCCCCTGGCTGCATCTCCTCAAGGGGGCTCTGCATCTCACCCAGCCAGAGCAGCCCTCGGGGGGCTGTCTCCCCATCCCCCCAAACCCCCAGCACCTCGAGGACCCCCTTAGGGTCAGCAGACCCCTCCCCATCTCCCTCTGGCCAAGGGGAGCAGCAGGGGGGGACCCTCCGGCCTCCCCCCAGCCTGGTGGGAACTCAAACAAAACAAGAGGAGAAGAAAGGGGAGGGCAGGAGCGGGGTGGAGAGGAGGGGCAGGTGTCAGCAAGCTGCCTCCAGCCATCTGTTGCCAGCTCGGAGACTCCAGGGTCCCCCCAACTCCACCCCCCCACCCCAGCTCTGCGTCTGACGGGGCAACGGTGGCTCTCAAGGGGGGGACACGCGATGCCACAGTCCCCACCTGAGAGCAGCCACAGGGGGGTTCTGGTTGTCCCCTCCATGGGGCTCACGGGGTGTCTTCAACCCAGATGAGACTTTCCCCAGTTGTCCCTGTTGTCCCAGTCCTGCACTGGGTGGATGGGACTGGGAGGAGGAGCAGTGAGAGGCTGGAGGTGGCTGCAGCTGGTTTTGGACAAGGTCAAGGTGAACATCACCGGTGCAGACCCTGACAGGCAAGGGAGGGCTTCACTGTGAGGTGTCCCACAGGATCCCAGAGTCAGTGTGAGGGGCTGGAAGGGACCCCCAGGGATCACCCAGTCCGACCCCTCTGCCAGAGCAGGACCCCCAGAGCAGGTCCCACAGCAGCAGCCAGGAGGGGCTGGGATCTCCCCAGAGCAGGAGGCTCCACAGCCTCTCTGGGCAGCCTCACCCAGGGCTCCGTCACCCTCCCAGCAGAGAGGCTTCTCCTCCCCTGGAGCTGGAGCTTCCCAGGCTCCAGCTAATCCTCCTCCTTCCCTGGCCTGTCCCTGGACCCCCCTGAGCAGAGCCTGGCTCCATCCTCCTGCCCCCCACCCTTCCCATCGTTACCATCACCCAGGGGTCCCCCCTCGGGCTCCTCTAGTGCAGCCGCACGGCCCCAGCTCCCTCAGCCTCTCCTCCTCCCCAGGGAGATGCTCCCCTGCCTCCCTCACCCTCAGGGCTCTGCGCTGGGCTCTTCCCAGTAGGTCCCTGTCCTGGAACTGGGGGGGCCCAGAGCTGGACACAACAGGGCAGATGTGGCCTCACAGAGCAGAGGGGGACAAGAACCTCTCTGGACCCTCCTAACCACCCCCCTTCTAACCCACCCCAGGAGCCCACTGGGCTTCTTGGCCACCAGGGCCCATTGCTGGCTCCTGGCCCTCCTGCTGGCCCCCAGAAGCCCAGGTCAGTCCCTCTCCCCTTTGCTGCCCTCCAACAGGTCTGTTCCCACTCTGGGGCTGGCAGAGCTGGGAGAGGCTGCTGGAGGCCAGGCAAGACCTTGGTCATCTCTTGGGACACCAGAACATGAGAGGTCTGCAGCTCCACGGGAGCCCCCGGCAAGGGCAGAGCTCCTGGCACCAAACCCTCATCCGAGAGGTCTTGGGGACCCTTGAGGTTGGGAAGGTTGGACCTCTGGGGTCACCCAGCCCATGGCCCACAGCGGCTGCAGCCCTGGGCTCTGCACAGCCCCGGGTACCACCAGCAGCTCCCAAGCAGCAGTGATGGTGGAGAGGGGCTGCAGCTCCACAGGAGCCCCCTGCAAGGGCAGAGCTCTCGGCACTAAACCCAAGAGGCCTTGGGGACCCTTGAGGTTGGACCTCTTAGCGTCCTCCAGCCCCTGGATGGACTCGATGCTGCAGCCCAGGGCTCTGGGTGCCACCAGCAGCTCCCAACTGTTGGAGCTTCAGCAAAGAGAGGCTGAGGAGAGGCTGCAGCTCGGCGTGAGCCCCCTGCAAGGGCAGAGCTCTCGGCACTAAACCCTAATCCCAGAAGCCTTGGGGAGCAGGACGCTAAGTGGAGCCTCTAATCCCCTCCCGTAAGCGATCCAGCACTAACTACCCCGATGGGACTCCACCACATCTGCTCGGGGAGCCTCGGGGAGCATCAGGCTCCACCCTGGTCTGAGAGGACGAGGGGGCAGAGGGGGCTCTGCTGAAGGACTTGAGCTGCCGGCGCTTCGTTCGCCGCTGCCGTCAGCTGTCTGCTGCTGGCGGGACTGGGATCTCCAGCTGGACCTGCTGGGCGGCCCCGGCACCGCTCCTGGCTCCCGGAAAAAGTCCAGTGTGGATGCAGCCAGCTCCCAGTTGTGGGGTTCGAGTGCTTTAAGGGGGGTAGGAGCAGCCCCCCTCCATGCCCTGCCCCGATCCTAGTGTGGAGGGGGGATATGTCCTGCACATGGGGAACCCTGAGGGGGCTCCAAACCCTCTGTCCCAGCCTTGAGCAAGACCTACAGACCAAGTGACCCCAACTCCATCATCAGCCACTGGGGGGGGACCCCGGGGCAGCCACTCTGCTCTCCCCCAGCCCAGTGGGGATGGATCAAGTAGCATCATGATGGAAGCAGGAGGGCAGCCAGGGTTTAGGGCTGGTAAATCCTCCTCTCACAGTGACTCTACAGGAGGATAAATGGGCTGGGGGTAGAGCAGGACCCACCCCCCCAACCCCAGAGCAGGCAGGAGGTGGGGAGGAGGGGGGATGTGGAGCATAGCTGGCAGCTGGGCTGGGGGTCCCAGTCCCGGGGAGCAGAGGTTAATGAGCGCGTGGGGCTGCGAGCCGTTGGCCCATATGGACACGCGAGCGGCGGCACCCTGGGGGGCCGGTTGGGCACGTGCCGGCGTCCTGCTCCGTGTCTGGGGCACAGAGGCCGCTGCCCTCTCGGGCTGCTGCACCGGCACCACTGTGTTGATGGAGATGGTCCCCACGGCCCTCCTGCCCCCCATATCCCTTCTGGATCCCTCCTTCTCCATCCCGCCTCTGCCCACATCCCTCCAGCATCTTTCCCACATCCCTAGAGCATCCCTCCTGCAGCCCTCTTTATCCTCCTAGATCCCCCCTGCAGCCCTCCAATATCCTCCTGTATCCTTATATATCCTTCTGTATCCTTATACATCCCTCGCAAATCCCTTCTGAATCTCTCTGTCATCCCCCCATATCCCTCCTTCATCCCTCCTGCATCCCCCTGTATCCCTCCTGTATCCATCCATATCCCTCCT
>VXBP01000241.1:7670-19945 GCA_013400115.1 Rhinopomastus cyanomelas | reverse complement strand
TCCCCCATCCCCCCATCCCTCCTGCATCCCTCCTGCATCCCCCCACGTCCTTCTTGCATCTCCCCTACCCGTCCTCCATCCCTCCGTGTCCTTCCTGCATCCCCCCGGCACCCCCCACATACCCTCCCCTTACCCCTCCCTCTCACCCCAGAGCCTCTTCTCCTACACCCAGCCAAGCCCCACTGAGGGAGCCCCACGCTGCGCCCCCCACCCCACAAGGACGCCGATGGCCACCGCCCGCCACCCCTCGGCCGCGCCGAGGGACCAGCAGGGACGGCCACGCTGCCGGACCCCAGCTGCTTCGGGCCGTTGAACAGGCAAGCGGAGGGTCGCGGCCGTTGCCCCCCGAGGTAACGGCCGGGAGCCCGCCGGGGCCCCCCGATGCTCCGTCCCGCAGCTCCCCGCGGGGCCGCCGAGCAGCCAACTGTTCCCCGCCGGGGCCGGCGAGCTGCGGGCCGGGCTAATCCAATCCATCAGGGGGGTAATGAGCTATGAAAGTGCCGATTCAATTAGGGGGGACGGCGACGCGCGGCGGAGCCCCGGCAGCAGACGGAGAAAGGGGCTCGACGGCCGCTGAAAGGCTCCATCTGCGCCGCGGGGCTCGGGCTTTGTGCTCCTCGCAGAGGCGGCGGCGCACAAAGGCGCCCGCGGGCCCCCCGGTGTAAGGGACCCCGCTGGTGCCACGGGGGGTCCCCCCGGCACAAGGGTCCCCGCTGGCGCCACAGGGGTCCCCCTGGCACAAGGGTCCCCGGCATTGCAAGGGACCCCCCGTTAGCACCACAGGGGTCCCCATCAGCACAAGGGTCCCCATGAGCACCGCGAGGATCCCTGTAGCCACGAGGATCCTGGACCTACTGGGTTCCTGTTGACACAAGGATCCCTGTCGGCACCACGGGGATCCCTGCCAACACCGTGGGCTGGCAAAAGGGTCCCTGTTGGCACCACAAGTCTCCCTGACAAAACCAAGGTCCCCGCTGGCACTGGGGTCCCCATCAGCACCACACGGATTCCCATCAGTAGAAGGGTCCCCGTTGGCACAAGGGTTCTCCTCAGCACCACGAGGATGCCCACTGGGAAAAGGGACCCCATCAGCACCAGAAGGATCCCCGTTGGCACGAGGGACCCCATCAGCACCACAAGGATGATCCCCATTGGCACAAGGGACCCCATTAACAAAAGGGTCTCCATCAGCAAGAGGATCCCTGTTGGCCCCACAAGGATCCCTGTTAGCAAAAGGACTTCCACTGGGAACAGGGTCCCCGTTGGCCCGGAGGTGCCAGCAGCCCTGGGGACGGAGGCTGAGGCAGGGGATGGCTAGAGGAACAGCAAGGGGCACCCAGGGCAGGTTTTGGAGGGCAAGACCCTGTCCCCATCTGCTTCTGTTCTAGGGGGAAGCTCCAGGTGGCATCTCCGTGTCCCCCCCCCCATCTCCAGGGCAAGTTCGGGCACCTTGCGGACCCCTGGCTGAACCGGGCAGCCCCCAACTCCAGGATCAGATGCCCAGGAAGGTTGGGCAGAGCTGGGGGTCGGTGCCTCAGTCTCCCCTGTGGCTTGGAGGAGGCGGGGGGGGGCTAGGTCGAGGCAGAGGATCTGCCTGTCCTCGTCTCCCCATCTCTGTGCATCCCCCAGCGCCCCGAGGGTTCCTCACCCCGGAGGCTCCCGCCTGATTAACACCTTGGGGGGGCCGGGGCCGGGCGGGAAGACGGGATTATGGCTGAGCAAACTCTGATTAAAGCAGCCCCAACCCTCCCGCCACGAGATTAAGCCCAGCTCTAATCTCAGCCGGGCAGCGGGGCTCCGTCAACAAACCCAGCCGGGCTCTCTGCTGCCAGTTGATCTGCTGTGGATTAAGCTGGGGGGTCCCAAACCCTACCCCCCCGGCAGCCTCGGCTGGGGAGCTGCAGCTGCCAGCTCCCGCCTCTCAGCCAAAGAAGGGGGTCGAGGTGCCCGGTGGAGGGGATGTCCCAGATCCCATCAGTGTGCAGAGCAGTGCTGGGCTCTGCTCTTGGGGGGACACGGTTTGACACCCCGAGAGCAGCCCCTGGGGACCCCTGTACCAGTGAGGAGACTGCGATCCTCAGGGGATCCTTGTGGTGCCAACGGGGACCTTCTTACCAGTAGGGATCCTTGGGGTGCTAGTGGGGACCCTTGTGCCAATGGGGGTCCTTCTGCAGATGGGGATCCTGGTGGTGCTAACAGGGACCCTTTTACCAGTAGGGATCCTTGGGGTGCTAGTGGGGACCCTTGTGCCAATGGGGACCCTTGTGCCAATGGGGATCCTTCTGCAGATGGGGATCCTGGTGGTGCCAATGGGGATCCTTCTGCAGATGGGGATCCTGGTGGTGCCAATGGGGACCTTCTTACCAGTAGGGATCCCTGTGGTGCCAATGGGGACCCTTGTGCCAATGGGGATCCTTCTGCAGAAGACTCCAGAGGGACCTTCCAGCTGCCTTGTTCTCCAGACCCCCAACCAGCCCCACTGCCCTTGTCTGCCCCCTCTCCAGCCTTTCCCCATCCTTCCCACCCTGCAGAGCCCAAAGTGCCCCCAGGACTCGAGGTGCAGCGTCACTGGTTCCCAGTACTGGGGCAGTGATGGGGAAGGGGGTGATGCTTCTCCTCTTGGTCACCATCAGCTCCCCTGGGGTCATCCCAACCCCGCTCCCAGCACTGGGCTCAGACCATGAGCTGCTCCAGTATGAACCAGCAGCACCCTTTGGGTGCCAGGAGGACATGGCAGGGCGGGCATGGGGCAGGCTGGGGGAGCTGAGGTAGCCCCCCGGGCTCCAGCGGTGGCCACGGCTGGGCCGAGCAGATGCCGAGGGAAGGTCTCCCCTAATCCCCCAGCTCCAGCCCGGCTGCGCAAACCCTCTGCCCAGGCTGGCAAACAGCTTGAGCCGCTGCAAAGGGCTTAGGGCCAGGGCTTGTGCGACTCACCCGCCCGGAGCCCCGCGAGCCCCGAGGGGCCACCGGGATGGGCACCTCCAACCTCAGACGGGCTGCGGGGAGGGGCTCTCCCCCTTCCCTCTCTCCCCCAGCCCAGGCGGCTGCAGGGGTTGTCTCTCCCAGGGGTCCATCCAAGGGGATTGGGTTCCTCTGGGGAGCTGGGAGCAACCGGCCCAGGGTTAGCGGAGGACGGACTGGAGGATGCTGGGTGCTGCTGGGATGGGGATACAGGAGCTCCCCACACCCAGGACCAACAGCTTGGCCTCATGGATGGAAGAAGCTGCTCCTGGAGGCTGCAAAGCGCCTGTGAGGGGCTGGTTTCCCACCAGCTCAGTTTAACCCAGACCAGCCGCATCCTGGCTCTTCCCAGTTTCCCCAGGGCCAAGCATGAGGCCACCACATCGATCCTGGTGGGACCCAGCAACCCACTTCATTGACCTGACTGGGTCCCAGCAACCCACCTCACTGATCCTACTGGGATCCAGCAACCTACCTCATGGATCCTGTTGGATCCCCTGTACCAACCCTGAGGAACTCAGTGATGATCTTGGTGGCTCTGCTGAGGGACAGGACCAGCAGAGCCCACGGTGGGACACGAGGGCTTAGTGGGAAAATCCCGGGGGCTTCCTAGTGTTAGCAGACAACAGCCACCATCAGTCATGGCTCCAGAGCTGAGGGCCAAGAGGACTTAGCCACTGCGCAGCCCCCTGCAGCACCCCCACCACCAGGTGGCTTGGAGCCAGCACCCTCAGCACCGAGAGATGCTCCCGTAGCCCGTGTGCACCACCAGCACTGGCCAAGTCATGAGGCCAACCTGGGGGGGTGCTGGGGTGAAACAAACCCTCTCTTGAGGTCTTCTCCACCTGCCCAGGGAGGGATGGTGTAGAAAGTGGGTGCCCAGTCGGGTTTCTGATGGCCACCCTCCACCTTATCTATTGCCCAACTGGCTTCTTCCTCCCAGGAGCCTTCAAGGAGCCCTGGGTTTGGGCCAGGTGCCCCATGGATGGGGTTGGTGGTGGAGTCTGGCTCTGTGGACCCACGTGGGGACCCTGGTGGAGCCAAATCGCAGCTCTGGGAGCCCAGGAGGTGTCTGGAGCCATCTCTGCTCTTCAGCCAAACCCAGGGACAAAGGAGGTGGAGTATGAGGAGATAAAACTGGGGTCCCAGTAGCTCCTCCAGCTTTCCCAGTGCTCCCAGGGGCAGGAGCATACTCCAGCCACCCAATTGAGCTTCACCATCTGGTGGAGGGGCTGATGTTCAATGGGGACCCCTTTGTCCATGACCCCAGATAGCCACTGAGGCTGCCAAGGGCCACCGATGGACCCCCTGGGTCCAGCTCCGCAGGGTCCTCACTGGGGCTGGGGAGCGGTCCCAGTGCCCTTCCCAGTGCCAGACCCTGCCTGTCCCATCCTCCCTCTCGGGGTGCCCCTGAGTGGGGTCCAGCTGTGCCCTGCTCACGGGGCAGCCCCTGCCCACCCTGGCCCGGCCCCCTGCCCTGCTGGCACCGACTGGCACTGCTGGAAGGGGCATCCCCTGCTGTCGGGGACACGCTAGCGCCCCGGGCACCTGGCACCGACACGGCCCTGGCCACTGGCCAGTGAGCAGCAAACGGCCAGGGAGAGACGCAGGAGAGGGGGGAGAGCCAGGGAGGAGGGGAGCTGGGGGCACAGCTGGACCCCGGGCACCAGTGGGCAGCTGGCTACTGGCCTCAGCCTGCTGCTCCCAGAGCCGTGTTGGGGCAGTGGGGGGTGAAGTTGTGCTGCTACAGGGCGTCTTTGGGGGGTTCTGTGGCTGACAGGTCCATCTCCAGGCAGGTCAGACCCCCTGCAGGTCCATCCCCAGGCAGGAGCACGCCCTAGAGGGTCAAACCCTCTAGGTAGATCCTTGCCCAGGTAGGTCAGACCCCGTGTAGGAGCATCCCCAGGTGGCTCCATCCCCAGGCAGGTCCATCCCTAGGTAGGTTGAACCCCAGGTAGGTCCATCCTCACGTGGGTCCATCCCCAGCAGGTCAGACCCCATGTAGGAGCACCCCAAGCAGGAGCATCCCCAAGTAGGTCACACCCCACGCGGGTCCATCCCCAGGCAGATCCATCCCCACGCAGACCCACCCCTAGCCCGCTCCCCAAACCATCTGCTCCTCTCCCATTTGGGGGGGCACCTGAGGTCTCCAAGCCCCCGCCCACCTCAGCCCCTCCCCACCCCTGCTCAGAGCCCCCGCGGCCCCTGCCAGCAGCCCTCCCCAGCCCGGCTGCAGCTGCAGGTGCCCCCCGAGAGCCCCCCATCCCCTGGCAGGCGCGGGGCGCAGCTTGGGGGCTCCCAGTGGGCTCCCGGCAGCAGCCGGCGCGGGGGGCCGGGGCCGGCGCCGGAGCAGCTGGGATGAGGGCTCCTGGGTGCTGCGAGGGCCGGGTCAGACACCCCCCCACACCCCATCCCAGTGTCGATGGCACAGACGGGGTGATGCCAGGGCACCCACGGCGGGCTCCTCGTGGGCTCACGAGGGTGGGGCGGCACCTACGGGCACCCCAGAGACTCCAGTGGCATCGCGATGCTAAACTTCTCCAGCCGAGCCCATTGCCCCCCCGTTTGGGGTGTTGACTGCCCCGGGGAGTCTCATGGCCAGTGGTGGTCCCCGTGGCCAGCAGGACTGTAGAATGAGGGACTGGGTTGGGTTGGGAGGAT
The DNA here is from genome assembly GCA_013400115.1 of Rhinopomastus cyanomelas. NCBI lineage: Eukaryota > Metazoa > Chordata > Aves > Bucerotiformes > Rhinopomastidae > Rhinopomastus > Rhinopomastus cyanomelas. The sequence goes on along the minus strand of VXBP01000241.1, from coordinate 14,323 downwards.
GCTCAGAGCTGCCCCAGCTCCAACCCCCTGCCACAGGCAGTGACTCCTCTCACCAGACCAAGGAGCCCCCAGCCCCATCCAGCTGGCCCCTGGGCTGATGGAGCAGCCACAGCCTCCCTGGGCAACCAGGTCCAGGCTGCTGATCCCAGCGTCTCCCCACCCTGGCACTGGAGGGCTTCTTCCTCAGACCCAGAGTGACCCTCCTCTCCTCCAGCCCCAGACCAGCTCCCCTCGTCCTGTCCCTCTGCTGCCTTCCTGGGGGTCCCCTGGGGGTCCTCTAGGGTCCCCCCGGAGCCTCCTCCTCCCTGGGCTGAGCAGCCCCACAGATGCCACCCGGCTGTGGGGCTGGAGACCCCCTAGCTCTGTCCAGACGGTGCCACCTGCAGCACGTGGACCTTCCTCCCCGCTCCCACCACCCTCCCTGCACTGGGCACCCCAGAGGTGGTGCCTGAGGGAAGCTCCTGGGGTGTCGCTGGGACCGAAGCCCTTCAGCAGGTTCAGAAAGCCCCTGGGCCACCAAAATCACTTGTGGGGCCAGACCCCACAGAGGGAGCAGCCACAGCCTCTCCGGGCAGCATCCCCACAGAGGAAGCCAGCCCCAAGCTCAGAGAGGGGCCCCCCACCCCATCCCCAGCGCAGGGGTGGGCTGTTGGGACCCCCTGGCTGAGCAGCCCCTCACCACCAGCACCCCAAGACCCCAGAGAAGGAGACACCAGCCCCGGGACGATGCTGCTGGAAACGAAACCACAAGTTTATTGGAGCTAAACCCCCCCCCCATTTCTTTACAAAAGGGTCAACTTCTGCTCTCAGTACAAAAGGGAAGGAGCCCCCCAAACTCCCCCCACCCCAGGACCCCCAGGCAGGGGGGAGGCAGCAGGAAGCGTCTCCGACACCCCGACTCCCGTAGAAGACCCAAACCCACCTCTCCAGGGCAGGTTGGGTTTGGCCAGGCTGGGGTGGGGGGGACGGACCCGGGGGCCCTCGAAGCAACAAAACAGGGGGCTCTGGGTCTTCTGGAAGCCCGGACCCCCAGCCCGCAGAGGGTCTGCACAGCCCCTCCAGAGTCACTGCTCGTCGCCAGCGCCGGTGGGGACCAGCAGCCCCCCAAAGCCAAGAGCCGTCCGCGGCCAGCGGGAGGTCGGACACCCAGGGGAGTCACCGGGGCGGGAGCTCGAGGGTGGGGAGGTGAATAAATTAAATAAATAAGGGCCAATAAATAATCCGGGAGCAACCCCCCAACTGCCGCCACCCCAAAGTGACCCGCGTGGCCCCACAGCACTGCCCGCCTGGCAGGAGGCACCGCCCGTCGCTCGCCGGGGTCACTGGCGTTGGGGAAGACCCCTGGGGATCATCGAGTCCACGAGATGGAAGGGGAGCCTGTGGTGAAGAGGTGGACTTCAGGGCCTTCAGCCAGGCTTCTTCTGGTGGGACATCGTCAGGAGCATCACAAAGCAGTGGAAGGGGTGGCTCTAGGTGGGACTGAGGGTTGGGTTGAAGGCTCCTCACTCCAACAGTCCCTTCTCAAGGTGTCAGGATCCACGGGCTGATGATCCTGCGCTGGTTGTAGGTCCCCAGGTCCTGAAGCTGTAGGTCTGAGGGTCAGAAGAAGTGGGCTCAGACCATCATGGAGAAGCTCTGAGGCTGGTTGGGCTCTGGATGATGGCAGCAAGGTCAAGGTTCTCCTTGGCTGGGAAGGTCCGACTGTGTTGGTCTTCTACAAACCCAAAGTCAAGGTTCTCCTTGGTTGGGAAGCTCCAACCGCGCTGGTCTTCTACAAACTCAGACCATCCCACTCAGCCGTGGCTGGACTGGAAGGATCATGACCCCATCGAAGCACGAGGAAGGGGAACTGGTCATCTTGAGGGCCAGGACGGGGCTTGACACGAGGCAGAGCTGCCCCCTACAACCCACCACCCCACGGAGGGAGGAAGAGGAGCCGGAACGTCTTGGCAACGGACAATCCCAAGCGCTGGAGCGCGTCCAGGCTGGACCAAAGGCCCTACGGGGTGAAGCCACCTCCGAGAGCATCTCTGGGCGAGGAGAGGCAGGAGGCAACAACTCAGCGGTCAAGGTGAAGGGCTCACGTGGCTCCTGGGGATGAGGAGCCAGCTGGCACCAGGAGAGGACGGGAAGACCCTTCGGCAGCCACGTCCTCACCATCCTCCCGGCGCCTCGGCCACACGGCCCAGCCGGGGTTGGGTCCCCCTCCGCTCGGCTACTCGTTGAAGATGGCGCTGAGCTGAGGCCCGGCCACCTGGTGGGGGTAGGACTCGTAGCTCACGTCCAGGGGGATCTCGTAGCGGGGCACCGAGCCCTGGAAGTGAGCGGCGGCCCCGTGGGCCGCGGCCAGGCTCGCTGCGGGGTAGTGGCCCATGAAGGCGTAGGGCTTCTCCAGCTCTGGGGACCCGTCCTGCTTCAGGGAGAAGTTGCCGCTGATGCTCAGCGGCGGTGTCAGGGGCCCCTCGTAGGGGGGAGTGGTGCAGTCAGAGGGGTGGCCCCCGTAGGGAGCGTCCACCAAGCTCTTGAAGGCCGGGGGCTTCAAGTGCAGCAGATGCGTCTCCATGGTCCCGTAGGGCGGGCTCGGGAGCCCCGGCGACTGGTAGCTGAAGGAGTGGCCGGCCAGGGCCGCGTCGCAGCCCGCCGGCTTCTCTTCGTGCTTCTCCAAGAACAGGGCCTGGGCTCCCAGCTGCAGGCAGCCGGCCACCAGGTTGCTGGTGGGCTGCGAGAGGCCCTTGCAGAGCATCTCCACGAAGCCCTTCCCGTCGGGGGTCTGCCCCGTCTCCAGCACCTCGGACAAGGCCCAGATGTAGTTCCTGGCCAGCCGCAGCGTCTCGATCTTGGACAGCTTCTGGGTCTTGGAGTAGCAGGGCATCACCCTCCGGAGGTTGTCCAGGGCGTCGTTCAGGCCGTGCATGCGCGTGCGCTCCCGGGCGTTGGCCTTCACGCGCCGGGCGCGGAACCGCTCCAGCCTGGCCTTGGTCATCTTCTTCTTCTTTGGGCCTCTGCGCTTGGGTCTCTCGCCGTCGTCCTCCGCCTCCTCCTCCTCCTCCTCCTCGACGCTGTCGTGCTCCTGGGGCAAGCTGGGCAGCAAGCTGAAGGGACCTGGCCTGCTGTCCTCATCCTTCCGCTCAGCTTTGGAGCTCAGAGCCTCCTCCATCCAGGGCTGGGTGCCCACGAGCTCTGCCATCTCCTTGGCTTTGCTAGAGGTCTTGGTCATCTCTGCTCTCTGCAACAAAGGCACGAGGAGATGTTACGGGGTTCGAGCTCAACGAGCCGAGAGCAGGAGGAACTGAGCTCAGAACCGTCTTCCAGAGGCATCAGCCACCAACAAGAATCCCCTCACCAGCCACCCATCCCGTTATCCATCCTGGTGATGGCTGAGACACCCCCAAAGCCTCTCCATGGCAAGCAGCAGCACCTTCCCAAGTCTCAGCTCTTCCAACAACTCAACGTTGGGGCTATTCCTGCTCCTGAATCAATCCCCAACCCCCCTGGTTTCAACCCTGAGCTGCCTACAGAGCTTGTTCCATCCAGCAGCTTCTTCCCAAGTCTCAGCTCTTCCAACAACTCAACGTTGGGGTTACTCCTGCTCCTGAATCAATCTCCAACCCTCTTGGCTTCAACCCTGAGATGCCTACAGAGCTTGTTCCATCCAGAACAAGCTCCAGTGATGGATTTTGAGACCCCCCAAAGCCTCTCCATGGGGACCAGCAGCTTCTTGCTCTTCCAACAACTCAACATTGGGGCTATTCCTGCTCCTGAATCCATCCCCACCCTCCTGGCTTCAGCCTGGAGCTGCCTCTGGAGCTCGTTCCCACCGGAGCTCTTCCACCCCGACGCGGCTGACGCGGCCCCTCGGTCCCCCTGCCGTGAGGATCCCGGTCACAGCCCCTCCGGGGTTTCGCGTTAATCAGTGGCCCCCAAATCCTGTCAGCGGCTCTGACTCGTTTAATGCAGATCAACATCTAAGCAGCTTTGGCTGGAAGTGCTTCCCGAGCCCCGGCCCTGCTGCCCGACCTCCTGTTTCCCACGTGGAAAATCCCACCCTTAATCTGGCGACGGCTCCGCGGGGCGGGATTAGGGTGTTCGCTGCTGCGCGGGGCAGCCGGCTTCACCCCTCCGCTGCCCCCCAGGACCACGCAGCCCCAGATTCCCGCTGGCAGTCACGGGGGGTCTGCCAGGGGCTTGGGGGGAGCTGGTTGGGAGCCCCTGGGAGGGCTGGATGGGGCTGGTCGAGAGCAGATGGAGCAGGGAAAGGTGGGACCGTGGGGCTGGGTCCGCCTGGGCGGTGGGTCTGCTCCAGAGCCCCTCCAGGCTCCGTCCCTCACCCCTGCTCCGCGCCAGGAGGAAGCCGCTCGGGCCGGGGCTCTGCCCAGCACCTACCCCCTTCCCAGCCCTTCACGGTGCAGAACTCCATGGGAAGGTTTGGAAGGGATCCCCGTGTGAAGTGGGGAGCTGGCCAGCCCCTGGGGTTTGGGTCTCTCCTTTCTGGAGTCTCTCCTTTTTGAGGTCTCTCCTTCTTGGGGTCTCTCCCTTTCAGGGTCTCTCCCTTTCAGGGTCTCTCCTTTTCAGGGTCTCTCCTTTTTGAGGTCTCTCCTTTTTGAGGTCTCTCCCTTCTGGGTCTCTCCCTTTTCGAGGTCTCTCCTTTCTGGGGTCTCTCCTTCCTCTCCTGTAGGAACTTGGTTCCAACCCTCCACCAATCTCCTTCTAAGGGACTAAGTCCCCCTTGAGGAGGAGAAGCTCCTTCAGGACAGCGATGGCCTCAGCCCAGCCCGAACGAAGACCTGGACCCCAGAGAGCAGGAGAAACCCACGGGGCTGAGGAGGAGGAGGAGGATGCAGGGAAGATGCTGCCAGGAGAGTCGGGGGCGGCTGGGGCTGGGGATTCCTCACAGAGACGGGTAGGGGGGTGAGGGACCCCCGAGCAGAGCCCATGCAGATCGGGATGGAGTGGGGGCGCGTGCCCTGTGTCCTGCCTGGGAAGGCGGCGGGATGGGGCCCAGCTGCAGTGGACCCCACGGGCTCTGGCTGGAGGGCGGATTAGAAGCTCCACAGCTGCTCCATCGGCTCCAGTTATGGCCAGTGGGGTGGCTGTGGGGTCACTGGTGTCAGCTCAGGGCTGGACCGGGGGCTGCCCAGAGCTCCCGGTTCCACTCGCGGTCCCAGTCCCACCCTCAGCTAACTGGGATGGGGCAGAGGGGGTGCCCTGGTGGATTGTATGGAGGGGGAGTGGGGGATCCGCTCAAGGGCAGCCCTGCAGCACCCACAGGGACGGGGGAAAAGGGGGGGGAAAGGGGGGTGCTGTTTCTCTCCCTGTTGGGGTGTCGCTGGGGAAGAGGCTGCGTTCGCTGCCCCCACACTGAGGTCCCCTCCAGGAACGGAGACACAAAAGCTGGGAGCTGCAGCAGGTGCTCCCTCAGATCCTGCCCCGGAGAAAATCCAGCCCCGAGGTGCAGACCCCCCGACTCAGGGGTCCCTGCCTGGTCCCGGGGCTCCAGCTCCATCCCCAGCGGCTGCGGGGAGCGGGGGACTGGGGTGGTCGCCTGGATCACAGTGTCTCCTGCTTCCCCCCTCCCGTCTCCCCTCACCCTCGGGACCTTGGACATCCCGGGGACGGGGTCCTGCTGCTCCGCCGTCGGGGCAGAACCCCCCGCCCCGTGCGGGAGGAAGCGGGACGGAGTGAAACATCTTTGCGGGTCCCCGGTACCCTCTTGGGGTGGGGGGTCCCTGTCCGCTCTTACCTGGGCACCGGAGAGGGTCCCCGTCGTCACTTGGCCGGGCTCATGGTGCCAGCAGCCCCGGGGGCGCGGGCGGGTCCCGCGGCGGCGGCGGCACCGGGAGCGGCACCGAGCGGAGCAGCTCCGCGGTTTTGAGGGCTCCGCGCTGCCCCGCGGCTCCTGCCCGGGTGCGATCCCGCGTGGCTCCTCCCACGGGGGGAGGTGGCCCATCCCGGCTCCTCCCACAGCCCCACCGGGACCCCCGACGGCAGCACAGGCTGCCCTTGGCCGGGTGCCCCTTCCCTGGGGCTGAGCAGCGCTTGGCTGGGTGCTGCTCCGGGAGGGCTCTCGGGTGAATGCTCTGCTCAGGGTCCCCTGCGTGGGCACCCTCGGGTGGGCATCGCTGGATGAGCCCCTGGGGATGGGCACCCTTCAATGGGCACCCCTAGATGGGCACCCCAGGACCAGCACCTTTGGATGAGCACCCTGGTCTGAGCACCCTGGCTGGGCATCCCTACATTGGCACCACTGGGGGCACCTTGGTCCATCCCTGGACCAGCACTCTTGGATGGGCACCCCTAGATGGGCACCCCTAGATGGAGACTCCCACATATGGGCATCCCAGTGGGTGCCCTAAGATGGACACCCCTAGATGGGCACCCTTAGGTGGGAACTCTAGAAGGGCACCTTAGATGATGGAGACCCCTAGATGGGGACCTCTAAATGGAGACCTCTAGACGGGAACCCCTAGATAGGAACCCCTAGATGGGCACCTTAGATGATGGGGACCCTAGATGGGAACCCCCAAGAGAGCAGCCCAGCTCACCCAGCATCGGGACAGACCCTGCTGTGAGGGGGAAAGGGTTCCCACCCAACGAGCCAAACTCAGGTTTGGGTGCCATCACCCCCTTATGCGGGGTGCTGGAGGGACCCAAGA
>VXBP01000240.1:0-144333 GCA_013400115.1 Rhinopomastus cyanomelas | reverse complement strand
CACTTCCTTCATCATCCTCGTTGCCCTACGCTGAAAACAGCTTTCTTCAAAGCAAGCATCAGCATCAAGAAAAAAACGGTTTAAACACAAACCAAAGCCAGTGTGCTACTGCTTTCTTTCTGTGAGTTTTCTTGAAGCCTTGCTTTCTTTTGGATTTGAAAAGCTCCAAATACTCACAGAGACTGCAAACTCTCCTCCCCAACAGAGTTCTCTGAAAATGGATCTTTCTTTTCTCTTCTGAGACTATATAAATAAATAAATGCAAAGTCATATGTACATCTAGCCTCCTAGGTGCAAAATGTCCTCAGCAGTGAGTTTCACATGGACAGTAAGACTGGCCTAGAAACAGGCTAAACTACTGAGCTCTTTCACAATTTCCAGTTGTTTATACATTCCAATCACAATTCTGGACTTGCTGCTCCAGGAACAGCAGAGATCTCAGCTTCAGGAACTGGTCTCCAAGTGTTTCTCATCTACTGCTTGGCTAGAAGTAACTGTTCTGTATTCATTCTTTGACACATTAGTCAACAGAGATGTGTGATAATCAGAATCATAGAATGTTCTAGGCTGGAAGAGACTTCTCGAGGTCATCTCTCCAACCTCCCTACACACTTCAGCTTGCTCAAAGCCTTATCAAGCCTGACCTTAAACAACTGAGGGATGGGGGCCCCACCACCTTCCCAGGCAGCCCATTCCAGCAATCAACCACTCTCACACTGAAGAACTTTTTTCTGATATCCACACAAATCCTAGAGTTCAGGTTATTCTCTTTGCTGAGAAATTACAGAATTATTGAGGCTGGAAAAGACCTCTGAGGTCATCCAGCCCAGCCCAAGACCTAACATCACCAGAATGGCCAGACCAGGGCACTGAGTACCACAGCCAGGCTGTCCTTAAATACCTCTAGGAATGGCAACTCCACCACTGCCCTGGGCAGTTAAATAAATATCAGATATGTCTAAAAGTGATTTTACAAGTTTTTAAACAGTAATAATACACATACTGGAGAAGTTGCAAGCGGGTCACAGACTTATGAATGATGCGAGCTCCTGAAAATACCTTTTGGGTGCTACAACTAATTATTGATTATATCCTTATTAAAATACTAACCAATTATTGATTAATTTGTAGCCACCCCCAATTCCTGTCATAAGAAAAAAGATCTGTGATTGTATGTGTTATTATTTTGTTATTGCTTGTTGTGCCTTGCTTACTTCAATGTATACAAAGTATGATGCTTGGGTTGTCCAAAAGAAAGAAACGGGTATATGTAGAGGAACAGACTTAGGCCACAGTATAATACTGGAAGGTTTGAACAACCCTGCACTGAGCCAAAAATAGCTACCCTGGGAATGGCCTTGAAGGTGATAAGCAGGGAAGAGCAGCGATGTCGCAATTACAGAAGATTGCTATCCAGGACGTGGGAAACAGTGAAGGGGCAGCATCAGGAGGGGTCGTATCCTATCAGGCAACCTGTGGATGATAGCCAATTGGCTAGAGGACAGCTGCACATGATGAAGGCCATGTACCCAATGAGCGTATACTCAGTGCCGCGTGGACAGGGCATAACTGTGTATAAGCAAGGCAATTACGGGAATAAACGAGCTCGGCATTTAACCATATTGGTGTGCGTGTCTTTGACTCGGCTAGCCCCCCGCTGGGGCCCCCTGCTTCAGTACGTAAACTCCATTTAAATGAAGGCTCCTAAACAACATTGGTCTCTGCCAGGCCAATCTCTACTTCTTGCTCACAAGGTGTTCCAGTTCTCTTTAACATGCTGCTGAAATAACATAATTTTTCCAGCAGTTTCCACTTGCAAACCAGAAAATCAAAGCACAGCAAAGCAAAACCAAAGACTCAGCTCAAAACCTTCAAACATCACTGTTCCTGAAAAAAGAAAATGGGAAAGTTGGGAAGTCTTTCCCAAAATACTGTGTGAACTTTATCCTATAATTTACAGGCTATACCTTTCCTAGACAACTTTGAGAGTGAGAAGTGCCAATTGCCTGTGCATCTGCTCCTACTCAAAACTCTCAAACAACCTTTAGAGTGTTGTCTGAGTAGTTCATCAAGGCTTGGGTCATAGAAAAAGAAGAGATCATAGGATCATAGGATGTTAAGGGTTGGAAGGGACCCAAGAGATCATCAAGTGCAACCCCCCTGCTGCAGCAGGACAAAACTATCTAACACAGATCACAGAGGAGCACATCCAGGCGGGCCTTGAAAGTCCCCAGAGAAGGAGACTCCACAACCTCCCTGGGGAGTCTGTTCCAGTGCTCCGTGACCCTCACAGTAAAGAAGTTCCCCCTTGTGTTGAGGCGGAACCTCCTCTGCTGCAACTTACACCCATTGCTCCTTGTCCTATCACAGGGAGTAAGTGAAAAGAGCCTGTCCCCCCACTCCTGGCCAGCCTTCAGATACTGATAAACATTGATCAAATCTCCCCTAAGTCTTCTCTTCTCCAGACTAAAAAGCCCCAAGTCCCTCAGCCTCTCCTCATAAGCCATGCCCTCCTGTCCCCTAATCATCCTCGTAGCCCTCCGCTGGACCCTCTCCAGCAGATCCTTGTCCCTCTTAAACTGGGGGGCCCAAAACTGAACACAGTACTCAAGATGAGGCCTCACCAGGGCAGAGTAGAGGGGGAGAAGAACTTCTCTCGATCTGCTGGACACACTCCTCCTAATACACCCCAGGATCCCGTTGGCCCTCTTGGCCACCAGGGCACATTGCTGTGCCATGGTTAACAACTCAAACACCATAGTGCCTGACAAGCTGAAATAGGACAGCTGCTGTAACTTCAGCATCACTGTGCTGGTAGAAAATCGTATGACTGTAGAGAGGGTAGAAGCCCTAAATTCAGTCATGGGTTTGCATTTCATGCATACCACTTATATACCTTAAGTCCACGCAGTCCCCTGTCATGATATGCTGAATCCATAAATGGTACCTTTGACAAGAAGAGCAGAATGAAGGATGGAGTCCCCATCCCTGGTGATGTTTAAGGACAGACTGGATGTGGTCCTTAGAAGTGCCCTCTTCTATCTGATTGTGGTGATATTAGGTCATAGGATGGACCTGATGATCTCAGAGGTCTTTTTGAGCCTCGGTAATTCTGTGATTCGCTTTCCAGAGAATACTGACCCACAGCAGCAGCTAGCTAAGGAGTTTGCTGCATGTGAAGTGCAGCTCTACAGAGCACAGTTTCCTGATGGATTTAAGTGACTCATCATAATAATAATAATAATAATAAAATAAGAAAAAGCAGAAAGGAAAGTGACCTGTGCTTCTGGCACCTGTTTGCTTCCTGTGGTCTCCAAACGGAACCCCGCATTGTTTTTGCTAATCCATCTTGGAGCTGACAGAGGTGCAAGTTGTGAACCACAGCCTGCATGCTGTGCTGGAGAATGGCAGAGCTCAATAAAAACAATTATTTCAAACTCTATATCTCATCTATTATTAAACCTGTGAAAAGAGTTTTAATTTCCTGTGCAATTATATGGTGCAATGTCATATTTTAGGGAGGGGAATGGAGGGGGAGCAGGAAAAGAGGATTTGCTTTTGATCAGAAACCTGTTTTTCATATTTTATGTTTTGGATAGCTGTGTACCTTGGGACCTAATTTGAAGCTCATATACTTGTCCTCTGTCAGAATTTGCGTAAGTCCACTTAGCTACTTAATGATTCCATTTTTCTTTTCCTCATAAGGAAAGATAAATTATTAACATCTTGCAGTTTGGAGCAGCACGAGCAAACATTGCCTTTTTTTATTCATGGGTGGATATCTCGGTAACGTGTAGCGCTGGGGGATGATGAATGCATTTTGCAATGGATTCGTACAATTACTTTGACTAGTGCTCCTGTACCATGTGTGACACAAATCAGATTCTCTATTACCAGTGTTTGCTTTCCTCTTAGCACTGGTTATTAAACAATCCATAACAATGACCACATGCCTTTAAAAATACAGCAGTAACGTATAAACTTACTGGAGATAAGCTCACAGCAAATGGATCTTTGGAGAAGGAAAGACAAACCGAAGAACCTCACTGTTTAAACAGTCGCAGGGGCTTCTTTGCACAGTGACAGATGCAGAAGGCCCCAGTGGGGCCACAGTGTCATCTGCAAGACTGCAAAAAGAAGCCGCTTCCAGCATTTAGGCCTCTTGGAACCAGACTGAGCTATGTGTTGTACTGTACTGGAATTAAAATCCCTTTATTCTGCTCTTCTCTTGCAGAAAACACTTGGGAAAAACATTTCTGAGGAAATTAGGATTTCCACCTCTTAGCTTTTTTCTGCCTGCAGGTGATCCCTGAAACTGTTCACCTCCCACCAGGAGAATCATAGAAGAAGGAAAAGGACCTGAAAAAACCCTTCATAACTTTACTGAAATAACACACATTTCTTCAGTAGTAGGATTACACTCCACAACATGTCAAGTCTTTAACAGTTTTAAGGTTGATTATCTGCTCTGAATTGTGATCCACAAAATCAGAATCACAGAACATTGGGGATTCGAGGGGACCTCGAAAGATCATCCAGTCAAACCCCCCCCCATCACAGCAGGATCACTCAGACCAAGTCCAGGTGCGTTTTAAACATCTCCAGAGAAGAAGACTCCACAAACCCCCACGGGCAGCCCCCTCTAGCGCCCCACCATCCTCACTGGAAAGAAGTTACAGAATCGCACAATCAGTCAGGGTTGGAAGGACCAGGACCATCCAGTTCCAACCCCCTTGCCATGGGCAGGGACACCCCACCCTAGACCAAGCTGGCCAGAGTCTCATCCAGCCCAGCCTTAAACACCTCCAGGGATGGGGGCCCCAACCACCTCCCTGGGCAACCCATTCCAGGCTCTCACCACTCTCACGGTGAAGAACTTCCTCCTCACATCCACCCTAAATCTACCCATCTCCAGCTTTGCTTCATTCCCCCTAGCCCTGTCACTATCTGATATCCTAAAAAGTCCCTCTCCAGCTTTTTTGTAGGCCCCCTTCAGATACTGGAAGGCCACAATAAGGTCACCTCAGAGCGTCCTCAGGGCTACTCTCCAGCACAGCCTTAAGGAGACAAACTTATGAGCTAATAATGGGCCTTGTGGCCAAGAAGGCCAATGGCATCTTAGGGTAGATTAGAAGGGCCGTGGTTAGTAGATCCAGAGACGTTATCCTCTCCTTCTACTCTGCCCTGCTGACACCACATGTGGAATACTGTGTTCAGTTCTGGGCCCCTTTGTTCAATAAGGACGCAGAACTGCTTGGGATAGAGTCCGGCACCATTATAAAGATGATGAAAGGAGTGGAGCATCTCCCTGATGATGAAAGGCAGAGGAAGCTGGGTCTCTTGAGCTTGTTAAAAATGAGAATGAGGGGTGACCTCCTTAAGTTTTATAAATATGGAAAGGGCAGGTGTCAGGAGAATGGAGCCAGGCTATGCTCAGTAGCACCAGTGGGTGTGAGCTGCAACATAGGATGTTCCACATAAATATGAGAAGGAACTTCTTCCCAGTGAGGATGACAGAGCACTGGAACAGGCTTCCAGGGGTCTTGTGGAGCGTCCTCTGAAGACATTTAAAACCCACCTGGACATGTTCCTGTGCAACTTGATCTAGGTGATCCTGCTGTGGTGGGGAGATTGAACTGGATGATCTTTTGAGGTCCCTTCCAATGTCTAACGTTCTGTGATTCTGTATGACCTAGTCTAGTTTTTTTTCCAGGTTCTGTAGACTAGAAGAAAGGACCAGAATTGATTTGATCAGGGAGCTCTGATATCAGAACAGCACAAAGGAACAACGTGTAAAAGTCAAAATAAATGTGGAAGCAAAAAGAAGAAGGAAAGTTTTAAATCTTTCTCTTAAAAAAAAATGCAAACCTGTTGCTCTTTGTTTGGCAATATTTGTAAGCAATTGTCACCATTTTATGATGTACACTTCCACATCACAGTCCTGAGAGCTGTTTCACGTTATTATTCATTAACGTGATAGGACAGAGGGTAGGTAAGCACTTACTGTTTGGTGCTTTGGCTACAATCTTTTCTGCAGTGCCCACAACAAACAGGATGTTTTGCAGTACTGTATTGATTGAATTAAATAGAACATGAATTTCATGTATGATACACGTGGTTCATCCTCGCTGTCATAAATTACTCCTTATTCTACTGTAATGAGTTATTTAAAATTAGTGGGAAACTACTTAATCAAAGGGCTTTTTCTGGAAAATCACTAGCACTGAACAGCTGCTAGCAAAACTCACTTTTCCTAAAACAAGCATTTAATAAGTTATCACAGAGAAGGTTTCCATTTATCAGCAACAAACATATTTCATTATATTTACATATGCGTATTTTATATATATTTAGAAAAATTTACATCTTTTATAATTCCTTTCTTTAAACCAAGCATAGTGTGGCAAGACTAATGGTGCAAGGGGTTATTTGGGTTTTATTGAAACTAACTTAAAATTTAGTGGTGTATTCTGGAAACTAGAGACCTCCTGACTATTTAGGATCTGTGCAGTACTGACTGATTTCACAGTGAGTTGATAGTGCAAGTCATGAAAGAGAGCTGTGTTCTTGTCCTTGTCACTCAGTCACCTGAAAGCTGGCTACAAGGATGAACATAAATGAGAGAAGGTTCCACATAAATGAGAGAAGGGACTTCTTCACGGTGAGGGTGATGGAGCACTGGAACAGGCTGCCCAGGGGGGTTGTGAAATCTCGTTCTCTGGAGATATTTAAAACCCTCCTGGATATGTTCCTATGCAATTTGATGTAGGTCATCCTGCTCTGTCAGGGGGATTGGACTAGATGATCGTTTGATGTCCCTTCCAATCCCTGATGTTCTCTGATTCTGAAACTGCCAACCCAACCCCGCCATGCCCAATAAACCATGGTTCTAAGTTCCACATCTACATGTTTTTGAACACCTTCGTAGATGGTGACTCCTCCACCTTACTGGGCAGCTTGTGCAAATCCCTGACCACTCCTTCAATGAAGAAATTTTTCCTAATGTCCAATCGAAACCTCCCCTGTTGCAACTCGAGGTCAGTTCCTCTTATCCTGTTGCTAGTGATTTCCAAGAAAAAAATGACCCCATTTCTTCACAACCTCCTTTGAGGTAGCTGTACAGAGATATAATGACCCCTCTCAGCTGGCTTTTCTCAAGACTATACAGTCCCATTCCCTCAGCTAGCCTTGTTGCCCTCTAATTCCAGTTTGCACGGTGTCCAGCCAAGTCTGTACACCACTGCTTCCTCAGATGCTTGATGTTATGGGAAAATTAATATATTTAGTGTTTTGGCTTCATGCTTGTGTCTCTAATCATGAACAGGAGATTCTCTGGCTCCTGAATGTCAGTTTGCAGTACGTTACGTGAAATGCTATGAAGTAGAGCACATGTGACTACTTGACGACCAAGAGCCACTGTACCATTGTCATTTTGCCTTCAATTGACTGGGCAGAATGGAATTTTCTCATTTCAATGCACCTGAAAATATGCAGTGAAATGGCAAAATATCTCACAGGTCCCAAGTCACTGCTGAGATTTCAAGACTTCTTGTCAAGAGCTTTTAATTGCTCCTTTTTAACAATCAAAACTTGTAATATAAATTATCTGCTGCAGGCTTGGAAAATAGTAACCTGAGTTACCTGATCTAGTGAAGGCGTCCCTGCCAAGTCACGGGGGTCAGAAAGACATGGTCTTTAAGGTCGCTTCCAATACTGGACATTCTATGGGTCTATGATTCTATGAAGATAGTTTTGTCCTGCTCCGGCAGGGGGGTTGGACTCAATGATCTCTTGGGTCCCTTCCAACCCCTAACACCCTATGATCCTATGACTGTGGGTTTTTTCAATTGTTTTTACATTCTTCTAGAATGACTTGGACATACAGTAGCATGATGGTCACTGATACAAGAATAACCATGAGAAGGGATGGTCCCATTTTCTCTGTGCGAACCTGGAAAAGCTTTCCTTTGTCTGAATGCAAACTGAATCAAGAAACATTCATGTTTACCCCAAGGGGTAACACTACTAAAACCAAAAGACTGTTAACAAACAAGCAGGTACTAGCAAATAACTCACAACTAACAGTCATTAATGGCTAACAGATACGTTCTGCCTTTGGAGAAAGAAATTAATTCTAAGTGAAGTACTTACATAAAGTACTTTTCATTCTACAGAATGGATCAGTTTAACAGTTAAATCATTTCAGATCAGTAAGTCTGGAAAACTTGCATCTGAGTGTTCTCCGAGAACCACTTCCAACCACTAATGTTCTCTTCCATTAAGTCTTGTAATGCTGAGGAAGAACTCAGCAACTGACAGAAAACTGATGTGTTGATAATGTGCACAGAAAAAGATAAACAGGATGAGGTACACAATTACAGACTCATTAGTCTGCAGGAAAAAAAAAGAAAAAAAGCATGCTATACACCCAAACAATAAAGTGAAGAAATAAAAATGGTAATATAATGAATTCCTGTCTATGTGAGCTGATGTAAATAAATCCTGTTGGCCAACGGGACAAGGATTAACAAGGCAAAGTGCAGGGTCCTACACTTTGGTCACAACAACCCCCTGTGGCCTACAGACTAGGGGGATGAGTGGCTGGAGAGCACCCGGGCCAAGAGGGACCTGGCAGCACTGGGTGACAAGCGGCTGAGCAGGAGCCAGCAGGGTGCCCAAGTGGCCCAGAAAGCCAACGGATTCCTGACTTGGATCAGCAAAGTGTGGCCAGCAGGACTAGGGATGTAATTCTCCTCCTGAACTGGGCACTGGTGAGGTCTTCCTTTGAGTACTGAGGGTAGTTCTGGGCCTGTCACTTCAAGAAAGAAATTGAGGAGCTGGAATGGGTCCAGAGGACCAACAAGGTTGGGGAAGGGACTGGAGAGAAAGTCTGATGAGTTGAGGCTGAGTGGTCTGAGGTTGTTTAGCCTGGAGAAGAAAAGACTCAGGGTGGACCTTCTCCCTCTGTACAACTCCCTGAAAGGAGGTTGTAGTCAGGTGGGGGTCAGGCTCCTCTCCCAGGCAACCAGCAACAGAATGAGAGGGTGGGGCCTGAAGCTGCATCAGGGGAGGGTTAGGTTGGATGTTAGGAAGCCCTTCCTCATGGAAAGGGTGGTCAGACCGTGGAATGGACCGCGCAGGGCAGTGGTGGAGTCCTTATGCCTTGAGGTATTTAAAAACATCCTGGCTGTATTACTTAGTGGCCTGGTCTGGCTGATGTGGTGATGTAGATCCTAGGCTGGGCTGGATGATCTCAGAAGTCTTTTCCAGTCTCAATAATTCTGTGATTCTGTTTTCTACATATGTGAAGAATAAATTCAATAAAGGCAGTTACGTGTATACAACTGACAATGAGTTCATATGAAGGTTTAATGGATTTTCTAGAAAAACACACTGATTTAAACTTTGCATTAAAAGATCTCTCCAATAGCTTTTGGGATTGTTTGAAGTCAGTATGTTTTTAGCTGGAAGTGGTTTCTGCTCCCCTTCTTTCAGAATGATAATGCTGAAGTTAACAAATCCACAAAACCATGCCAACCAAATAACATGTGAACAGAATCATGAATAATTAAGCCTAATGACTGATAAAAACAATACAATAACTTGATAAAACAGATATATATGGAAATATCATTTATTTCATGAAAGGTCTAATGGAAGTGAGGAAACCAGAAAAAAAGTCCTTACAAAGTTACTTGATTTCCCCTAAGAATTTTCAGGGTATAAAGCTTTCAGCTGAATATTGTGGTCCAAGGCCAATGGTTCTGTTGGATACAGAAGACAGAGAGGGACTGAGGTTGGAGTGATAAACATAAAAGTGTGTCTCAGTGCTACAGTGCTCCCTGAAACCAGTGCCCAGGTCCAACACCTCTGACTCAGAAAGATGCCATTAAGTCAGAGCTGGTTCAGAAGAAATCCCAAGATGATTACAGGACTGGAAAAACATTCTTAACACAGGAGACAGACAGAGATCAATACATTTAGGTAATGAAATAGGAGCATCTTGGCTGCATCTCTAAGTGCCTTTATGAGAATATTATGCACAATAAACTCCATGCAAAAAAAATAGGATAAAAATACCCCCAAATAATAACAACAAAACCTTCTCAGTTCAGCAACAGGACTAGAAAACTAGCTGATGGTCCTAGGAGGTTTTGGAGGAGTGCAAGTATTTCTGTAGAATAAAATTATAATCAGGTGGTCCTTTATGTTAAACACAAAGACATTTGAACACTTTCTTCAGGAAATCACAAAATGATTAACGAGTTCAAACAATAACCTTAATGTCTATTAAACAAACATAATGTAAATCAAAAGTTGCTGTTAATTTTCTTCTAAAATGTTTGTTTGAAATCAGAGAGCCTCTCTTTTTAGTTAACACTATTTAGTTAACACTAGTCAGTATGAAAATTAAAACTAATTTTCTCAAGACAAACCAAATAACGCACAGTTTTTCTTTGCATGTTTTTTTCTCCTTCTTTGTTAAAACTGGTTGAGAAATGATCCTTGTTAAAAAAGAAAGTAGCATGATTTTTAATTTATAACAAAGAAAGTAAATTTATGATAGAAACATCCTAATATCAAACTATGTGGCACATAGAAGTGAAGATTCATGGTACTATTGGATCATTCAGGTCCGGAGAAGGGCAACAAGACTGGCGAGAGCTCTGGAGAATAGGCCCTGTGAAGAGCAGCTGAGGGAACCAGGGTTATTTAGTTCAGAGAAGAGGAGACTGAGAGAAGATCTTACTGGTCTCTACAACAACCTAATAAGAGGTTGTAATAAGGCTGGTGCTGGTCTCTTCTGCCGAATTGCAAATGATAGGATGAGTGGAAATGGCCTCAAGTTGCATCAGGGGAGGTTTAGTTTGGATCTTATGAAGAAGTTCTTTACTGAGAGACTGGCTGGGCACTGGAACAGGCTACCCAGGGAGTGATGAATCACCTAGATCACTTGAGGTCATGGTGTAGTGACTGGAAGGATGTTGGGATTAAGGTTGGACTTCATGATCCTGGAGATCCTTTCCAGCCATGATGATTCTATGATTCTATGATTTGATGATTCAGGATCACACGGCAATGTGTTAATGTATTTTGTTTATGCTCTAACGCCGCTTCTGGCAAAAAAAAAATAAAGTCATCAAGAACAAGACTATTTAGGGTTAACACTTAGGTCATCAATATTAGAAGTCTGTCACTGTACACAGAGCTAGATTTTATTTCCAAGTAAACAGGCACAGAGTTAAGGTGAAAGGTCAGTCCGGTTCTTGGTGCTTTGATGAAACTTGACCCAAGTATCAAGGGATCTAGATTTAGACCTATTTGTTTTAGAGAAACTGCGATACAGTGAAATCTCCATTTGTTTTACAGATATTGAAGACCTACCATTTCAATGACAAATGTAACAACAGCTACATGCAG
The DNA here is from genome assembly GCA_013400115.1 of Rhinopomastus cyanomelas. Classification (NCBI taxonomy): domain Eukaryota; kingdom Metazoa; phylum Chordata; class Aves; order Bucerotiformes; family Rhinopomastidae; genus Rhinopomastus; species Rhinopomastus cyanomelas. Next base: position 132,912 of record VXBP01000240.1, on the reverse strand, counting down.
TGGATCTGAATAATTTGTCCTGTACTTGGAGACAAGATGGATCTAGATCCTCTATTTTTTAAACAAAAAAGGGAGACACTTCCCAAGTCCTGTCCAGTATTTCCTTTCAGTCATTTGTGTAGCTCCTCAAGCACTCCGATGAAATAACTGATTTAACACAGTTCCAGCTTCACAGCTACTGCCTGTAAAGATATGATTTTCTCAGCTAAACTGTAAAACACTGAATACTTATTCAAGTGAGAATTGTCTACTTTTAATAAGGCTTATCCAAGGCCTCATGTCCATGGAGGCTGTTGGAAGCTCATTTTCTCAGCAGCGCTAACTTATGAGGAAGGACAGTTTTCTTCCTTCCTAAAGGGAGATATCACTCTAGCATCTACCCTTGGAGCACAAGATGAATATGAGGGCTTGTTCTTAGGTCGTATTACTGATACGTATGAGGGTTCAGCGTGGTACTTGTCCTCTCCACATTAGCAATCACGTCACTATAGAAGAAGTCAGGACCAGTCATGCTGGTATGTCAGGGACATACACGGTTAGAGACAGCTTAATATGCATGAAGTGTGACTGGCATAAAATGGCTTAGTACATATTTTGGTGGCCATTTGTTTACACATATCCTGATCTGTGTATTTTATTTTTTCTAACTCAGCTTTTAAATAAAACTGCTCAACACTTTTTCTAAGTAGATAAATCTGAAAATATATATTAGTAAGAAACTGATTGATAAGAAAACAGATTTCAAATACATGTTCCTAATTAATACTGGCATTCTGAATTTACCATTAGAGTATCTGTCACTCTAATTTACTACCAGTTTACAGTCTCCAGGCTTGGATTTCTGTACTGCTGCTCCCAAAAATTCTGCTGCCTTTTAGTAAGAAGGGCCAGTAGGAGCAGCTGGCTCACTATTAGTAAATTTTAATTAAATCTTCATTTTCTGATTCATCACTAGGTTTTTATATGGGGAAAAAAGAATTTAAAAAAAGCACAAAAGAATTATTTTGGCTTTTCCCCCATGTGTCATTCTTTACGGATGCTACCTGACAGAATCTAGTTGGCTTCTTTATTTTATTTCCGTGTTTACAGTTTATTGCATCTGGCTGACACACAATGTATAAGACCAATAAAAAGGTAGGACTTACAGTGGAACTTTGTGTTACAAATAACTGATTCTTTAAGACCATTGAGTCCAACCATAAACCTAACACTGGGAAGTCCACCTCTGAGCTGTGTCCTTAAGTGTCACCTCTCCACACCTTTTAAATACCTCCAGGGATGGTGACTCTACCACATTACCGGGGCAGCCTGTTTCCAGTGCTTCTGTGAAGAATTTTTTCCATATATCCAACCTAAATCTCCCTTGGTGCAACCTGGGGCTGTTTTCTCTTGTCCTGGGGAAAACAGACTAACGTCCTCCTTGCTGCAATCTCCTTTCAGGTAGTTATAGAGACTGAGCAGAATTTCACCTTAGTCTTCTTTCCTACATGTTAAACAACCCTGGTTGCCTCAGTCTGTCATCATAAGGCTCCTTCTCTAGACCCTCCACCCATTGCCTTGCTTTTCTTTGGACAGGCTCCAGCATCTGTATGTTCTTCTTGCAATGAGGTACCCAAAAATGCATATAGTTTAATCAGCTGCTAAATATAGGGGGACAATCACATTCCTACTCCTGCTGGCTACACTATTTCTGATCCAGGCCAGGGTGCTGTTGGCATTCTTGGCCACCTGGGCACACTGCTGACTCGTGTTCAGCCAGCTGTCAGCCAACACCCTCAGGCCTTTTTCCACTGGATCAGCTTTCCAGCCTCACTTTTTAAAGCTTGTAGTGCTGCATGGGCTTGTGACTCAAGTGCAGGGAGAGGAGATCTTAATAGTGAGGAGGCTTAATGGGTGATATAAACCTTGGAAAGGGTGGGGACACTATTTGATTCTGAGGAACATACTGAGAGCTAGAAGTTTGCTGACACCAAATCACCAGGTTTAAAAGGACTAATTACCAGGCTTAAAAGCAACAAGAACTTGTTAACTTTTCCCCCAACTTCCAAGCAAAGGAAGCTGGAAACACATATGGGAGCTGGATCTGAAGTGAATGGTACTGACAGCAGTGTAAAGGCAAATTGGAGCACTACATTTATTTCTTCATAAAGTTCTTCTAAAAGGTGCAAGAGGAGCTACAAGGTGAATAACAGGAGATAATGGTGGTAATCTGCACCTCAGCAATAGCAGAAGGAGGGGGAATGACTCTCTGCTGTATCCTTTGCCTTCTCCTTAAAGGTATGGAGAGGGCAGGCATCTGGGCAATGATACAGATCTGCTGATTAAGTCACACAGCAACCTTGCTCTTCAGCAAGGATCTCACTGAAATCTTCAGAGTGATTTTGGTGTCTTTCGCTATAGAGAGTGGTTACTGCAGCCAGAACAAACACCTCTGCTGGAGAAGGCGAGAAACAGTCAGGACTAGGGAGGCAGCGCCTAACTCCAGAAGGCTTAGGAGGCAGCAGATATGCCATCTCGGGTTCTGAATTGTGCCTCAGCCATTGAAGACAAGCTTGGAGACCAGACAATTTGTACTGCCATGGACCCCAAGGATGAGCATCTTTATAACGTAAAAGGATGGTGTGCAAGAAAAGCCAGTAAAAGCACATGAAAATAAATACACCCTCCACTTCTGCTTTATTCCTAATTTAAAACATCTGTCTGTTGAAAGGTAAAGTCTGACCACTCCATGCTGAAAACAAAAGAATGGAGACACTCCTTGCAGCCACTATAAGAGCTGGCTTCACCATGGGTGAGACGCCTCATGAGCACACTTGGTTTGCCTAACCTGGCTCTTCCTCTGCACTGGCCCTACTTGGTTCAGCTTCTATGCCAGACACCATGTGTGTGCCTATGCCACACTGGCTCAGGAACGATCCTTTCTGTGAGTGATTTGTGGCTCCATTGTAGGTAGGTCTTACTTCTGCTCATCGTCCTCCTGTTTTCCTTCCTAATAATTGTAACTAAGCCTCTTTGGTAGATTGGTATTCCACTGCTTCCCTACCAGACCTGAAACGTCCAGCTTTCCTGTTGCACTTGGCTTTTGCTGCCTGAGCAGCACAAGATGGATCACAAAGAATTACTGTTGGCTATTTTGCCCCAGAATGGATGTTTTGCTTTTACTTGCTTGGGGCTGAGGTGAATCACTTCTACTTAACATGTCAACACTCTGTTACTACTACTAACCTCTTCACCTTTGCAGCCTGACCCATGGGCATAGCCACTTTTCTCCTAAACATCATTGGGTGATGGCAAGAAAGACGGATGTCTACCTTCCCCATAGGCAGCCTGAGTTAATTGTGCAACATATTATATGTCCTTCAAAGTGTTTACAATTAACACTGTCTGATTCAATACTTCACATGGCTTGGGTTTTTTTTAATTGTTGCTTTCAGACAAACTGTACATGCACGGCAATATATTTGAAAGGAATTATGATTTCTCCAATGAAATTGTCTAGGCAAATAAAGGAGCAAAAACAATGAGGTAAAACAATGGCCATGCCAGGTGTATAATCCTCAGTCTATGTATATTTACTCTTTTGCTCAATACTTTCATTTAGACACTTGTACATGAGCAAAAGGTAAATCTGCCTTTGAAACAAAGATGAAAGCTTCCAAAATATGCAGTCTGAACTGTTTTGCTCAATGAATAGACCACTACATTCTTATTAAATGTGAGTACAGTGCAGACGGTTGTTTTCCTCCATCCTGTGTCTGTTGTGCTCTTTGAAGATAAATTGCACTTCCAAACATCATCCAGAGACATTAACTTTTTCTGAAACTAAAAACCGACTAGATTTGTAGTACCTGCTCAGGCAGCTGTCCATTGGAAAAAAATTACAACAGAGAAGTAAAAACTAAAATATCCAGAGCAAATCACGAGAAAAATCAGGTATCAAAATAAGGATTAATTTCAGAAAACTGCCTCAACAAGGTAAAAAAAAAGAAAACTTGAAATATATGGCAATGTAATGCAACTCTGGTTCAGTTACCTTGAATCTTTCAGCTGCTGATGTTTGAGCATGAACAAGAGCGATGAACAAAACTCTGGAAGTTATGAAGTCTTGTTCTGCATCTAAACTAGTTATTTGCTAAGTTCTGAGACTGTAGCTGAACAAAGCCAGGCTGTGGGAAGCCCCTCTATCTTCTCAGATACAGTTAAACCATGATCTATTGGAGCAATGCTTGAGCTAAGATCAAAGTGCAGGTCCTCTCACAAATTTTACATGTCTTAGAATCATAGAATTATAGAAACGTTTTGGCTGGAAGGGACCTTCATGATCAACAAATCACAGAAACATAGAATTATTGAGGGTGGAAAAAATGTGTAAGATCATCAAGTTCAGCCTATGAACTACCATCACCACAACTTAGACCATGGCACTAAGTGTCACATGCACTCTGTCCCTAAGCACCTCCAGAGATGTGGAATCCACCACTGCCCAGGGCAGTAAATTGCAGAGTCTGATCACCCTTTTCTTGAGGACGGGGTTCCTGACATCCAACATAACTCTCCCCTGCTGCAGATTCACGCCATGATCACTTGTCCTACCTCCAGTTGCCTGGAAGAGGATCCCAACCAACCTTTTCCTAGTCCTATTATCATTAGTAAAACATGTCCCTCAACTCTTCTCCTATCCTTGACTAAGCAGTTCTCATCACAGAATCATAGAATCATTTGGGCCCCTCAGTTTAAGAAAGATGTCGAGGTGCTGGAAAGAGTTCAGAGAAGGGCAACTCGAATGGTAAAGGGGCTGGAAGATCAACCCTATGAGGAGAGTTCTGAGGGAGCTGGGTTTGTTTAGTCTGGAAAAGAGGTGGCTCAGGGGTGACCTTATCGCTGTCTATAACTATCTGAAAGGTGGTTGTAGTCAGGCAGGGGTCTGTCTTTTCTCCCTGGCCACTGGACACAGAACAAGAGGTCATGGTCTTAATCTCCATCAGGGAAGGTTTAGACTTGACATTAGGAAAAGATTTTTCACTGAAAGAGTGATCTGGTTTTGGAATGGGCTGCCCACAGAGGTGGTTGAGTCACTGTCCCTGGAGGTGTTCAAGGTTAGGCTGGATGAGGTGCTGAGTGGCATGATCTAGATGTTAGATGTTAGGTTTATTTGGATTTAGGTTGGACTGGATGATCTTTAAGGTCTTTTCCAACCTTATCATTACTGTGATACTGTGATACTGTGATAGAATCATTAGGGATTGGAAGGGACCTTGAAAGATCATCTAGTCCAATCCGCCTGCCACAGCAGGATCACCTACATCGTCACACAGGAACACATCCAGGCAAGTCTTCAACGTGTCCAGTGAAGGACACTCCATAACTCTCCTGGCAAGCCTGTTCTAGTGCTCTGTCACACTTACTGTGAAAAAATTACTGTGATATTTATGTGGAACCTCCTATGTTACAGCTTACACCCATTGCCCCTTATCTTATCACTAGATGACATTGAGAAGAGCCTGGCTCCAGCCTCATGAAACCCACCCTTCACACATTTATAAACATTAATGAAGTCACCCCTCATAAAGGAGGACATCATCATCCTCGTTGCTCTACACTGGACTTCTTCCAGCAGCTCCACATCCCTCTTGAACTGAGGGGTCAGAACTGGACACAATACTGCAGGTGTGGTCTCACCAGGGCAGAGTAGAGGGGGAGAAGAACCTCTCTTGATCTGCTAACCACCCCTCTTCTGATCCACCCCAGGATGCTGTTGGTCCTCTTGGCCACAAGAGCACATTGCTGGCTCATGGTCATCCTGCTGTCCCCCAGCACCCCCAGGTCCCTTTCTCCTACACTACTCTCCAAAAGGTCAGTCCCCAGTCTATACTGGTATCTGGGGTTGTCCTTGCCCAGATGCAAGACTCTACACTTGTCCTTGTTACCTTTCATTGAATTCCCCTCTGCACAGCTCTCCAGCCTGCCCAGGTCTCACTGAATGGTACCACAGTCTGCAGGGGTGTCAGCAACACCACCCAGCTTTGTGTCGTCAGCAGACTTGCTGACAGTGCACCTTAATGCGTCATCCAAGTCATTAATGAACAGATTGAAGAGGACCGGTCCCAGCACCGATCCCTGGGGCACTCCACTAGACACTGGCCTCCAACCAGACTCTGTCCCATTGACCACTACTCTCTGACATCTATTCTGCAGCCAGTTCACCATTAACCTCACTACCCAATCATCTAGACCACACTGCCTCAGTTTGACTGTGAGGATGCTGTGGGAGACTGTGTCAAGATCTGTGTTAGATAGTTTTGTCCTGCTCTGGCAGGGGGGTTGGACTCGATGATCTCTTGGGTCCCTTCCAACCCCTAACTTCCTATGATCCTATGACGATCACATCCACTGCTCTGCCATAATCCATCCACCTGGTTACACCCTCATAAAAGGCTATCAGGTTGGTCAAGAATGACTTCCCTTTTGTGAAGGCATGCTGACTGTCCCTAATGACCCTCCTGTCCTTGATGTGCCTGGAGACAGCCTATAAAACAAATTGTCCCATCACCTTTCCTGGGATGGAGGTGAGACTGACCAGCCTATAGTTACTTGGATCTTCATTCTTTTCTTTTGTGAAGATTGGAGTGACATTTGCTGTCCTCCAGTCCCTAGGCACTTCTCCTGATCCCCAGGACCTAGCAAAGGTGGTGGAGAGTAGCTTAGAAATTACTTCTGCCATCTCCCTCAGTACACGCAGGTGCATCCCATCTGGCCCCATGGATTTGTGTATGTCCAGCTTGCTCAACATATCCCTAACCCAGTCCTCATCAACCAAGGAAGGCTCGTCACTTGCCTTGACATGCTCTGGAGTCTCAGCAGTCTGGGGTTTAACATCAAGACAGCCCTCAGAAGTATAGACAAAGGCAAAGCAAGTGTTGAGTCTCTCTGCTTTCTCTGCATCCTCTGTCTCCAGGGCACCCACCCCATTCAGCAGGGGGCCTACGTTGCCTCTAGGTTTAGTTTTACCTGCAGTGTATTTGAAGAAGCCCTTTTTGTTGTCCTTGACCTCTCTTGCAAGGTTGAATTCCAAGGAGGCCTTGGCTTTTCTAGTTGCATCCCTACATTCTCTCACCAGAGTCTTAGAATCATCCCAAGTGGCCATCCCCTCCTTCCATGACCTATAGGCTTTCTTCTTCCTCTTCAGTTTGCCCAGCAGCTTCCTGTGTAACCATGCAGGTCTTCTGGCTCCATTCCTTGATTTATTTCTTGTTGGAATGCTCTTTTCTTGTGCTGCAAGAAAGCAGTCTTTGAATGTTGACCAGCATCCTGAGCTCCTTTACCTGTCAGTTTCCTGTCCCATGGGATTTCCCCTAGCAATTGCTTGAAAAGGCCAAAGTTGGCCCTCCTGAAATCCAGGGTTGTGGTTCTGGTAGCTATTCTGTTCCTACCACACGAGACCCTGAACTCCACCATCTCACAGTCATTGCAACCAAGGCAATCCCCAACCTTCACTGCTTCAACCAGACCCGTCTTGTTGGTGAGTACAAGGTCCAGCAGTGCTCCTCTCCTAGTGGGCTCTTCCACCATCTGCATCAGGAAATTGTCAGCAATGCACTGAAGGAACCTTCTGGGCTGTGGGTGGCTGGCTGAGTGGGTCTCCCAGGAGACGTCTGGGTAGTTAAAATCCCCCATGAGAACCAGGGCCTGCAGCTGTGAGGCTGCTGCCAGCTGCCTGTAGAAGACCTCATCAACTTCCTCACTCTGATCTGGAGGTCTGTAATAGACACCCACAACAGTGTCACCCATGCCAGCCTGCCCCTTAATCCTCACCCACAAACTCTCAGCTCTCTCGTCTGCTGTCCCTGGACAGAACTCAATGCATTCTAGTTGCTGTCTCACATAGAGGGCAACTCCTCCACCCCGCCTTGCTGACCTGTCCCTTCTAAAAAGGACAGAGCCGTCCATGGCCACATTCCAGTCATGCGAGCTGTCCCATCATGTCTCTGTAATTGCCACCAAATCATAATCACCTGACTGGACACAGATTTCTAACTCCCCCTTCTTATTCCCCATGCTGCGTGCATTGGTGTGCAGGCATTTCAGGGAGCAAGCTGAGTGCTCCAATTTCACCTTGGGACAGTGGGAGGCCACCTGTTTTTCATTAAGACCAGAGCTTTGTCCCACTGGTGTCCCATCCCTACTCGAATCAGATCTGTTTGAAACCTAATTCATACAGTCTACCTAAAACACAGTTTTTACAGATGGGCTGTTAGTGTGAGGGTATCAAACTGAGGTGGAATTCACACTGCAGTGATTCCTTATCGAGGATGTAATTATTTCAGTCTCCTACAAGGTTGCTTATTCTTACATAACTTGAGGGCTGCAATGTGTCACAAATCAGCACTTGTTGAATAACCTGGATGAAGTTGGGCACTTAATTAAAAATCTGACAAGGAACTGAATCAGTAGTGCAGGTGCATGATCATTCACCAGCTGCCATTTCTTTTTGTCTCACACAAATAGGGAACAACCGTCTGCTTTACCAATGTGCAGTCAGTACACACAGAAGCACAGAGCTTTCAGGGGTGGCAGTGGGGAATCCAGAGAGGTTGGGACAGGTAAAAAACCTGAGAATGAAAATGGTACTAAAAAGAAAATGATGGTTTGAGGCAGAAAATAACCCAGAATGAGCAGTTAGCAGGGACAGCTAAAGAGAAGTTTAAGAAACAAGTTTTTCTTATAGAAAGCAGAAAATAAAATGTGTGAGAAACATTTGAACAAGAATCAGGGTGTCAATGAATCATTATGGCTGGAAAGGACTTCCAGGATCATCAAGTCCAACCTTCATCCCAACATCTCCCTAACCACTAGACCATGGCTTCAAGGTTCTATCTACCTGCGTCATGTATTATAGGGTAATTTGATTAGTTACCGGTAGAGACGTAGCGGAGGGGAGATGCTGCTTCCAGAAATCTGACCCACAGAAGATAGAGATTAGTGTACAGGTGAAGAAAAATATCCCTGGCACACTTTTTTAAGACCACTCTGCATGTTTAACATCAAATACATGCACGTTTAACATCAAATCTTCAAGGGCTGTTTCTTCTATCGAGAACGCAACCACAACGTGATTTATAGCTACCCTGAAGTATGGGCTTGAATCTCAGAAAAATTAGAATGCACAGTAACTATTTTCTTTATAAAATATTAGTACAGCAAGGGAACTCCATCCAGTTAAATATTTTAAAAGCTCTAAGAAGTGCTCTTTCTCAGGATTTCCCACAGGTTTCACTTACCAGTCTTGTTTACTCAACTACTACCTTATGAAATAAAGGAACAGATGACATTAAAAATAAATTAATCAGAGGATTTACTGAAAAATGTTTTAAACTTCAAGATGAACTAGGGAGTCGAGGTTACTTAGCAATTTTTCCAAACTGTTCAACAACTTTTTTGGGATCTCCTCTATGTCATTGCTTTCCTGGGTGAATAGATCTTGCCTTCAAGGTTTTTCTGTTATCATTCTTCTCAATTTTTTTTACCCCGCCTCAAACTTTTGAAAGTTTCTTTGACAGTTTTCAAGGGTATCATTCTGTCAGACCATTTTTCTGTATAGGATTAAATCAATGTTTGTCAATTCCTAGCCTCTTCAGGTAACTGCCATCTTGAAATGATGCAAAAAACTTACTATTCCCAATTAAAGTTATGTATCTCTTATTCATCAGACAGAGAGGCAGAGACAGGTATGCACACAAGTGGAACTGGAAGAGCTGGAAAATCTTGTAGGAAAATAGCATCCATCAAACCCTGATTTCTTTAGCTACTCCGTAAGCTAAGAGACGTGGAAGCTGTGCAAGAGTGTAAATTGTATGTAAAATAGAATCATAGAATCGTAGAAGAGTTTCATCTGGAAGTCTTTCAAGATCACAGAATCACGGAATGTTAGGGAATGGAAGGGAACTCAAAAGATCATCCCGTCCCATCCCCTGTCACAGTAGGATCGTCTAGAACAAGTCACACAGGAACATGTCTAGGGGGTTTTAAACATCTGTAGATAAGGAGACTCCACAACCTCCTTGGGCAGCCTGTTCCAGTGCTCTGTCACCCTCACCATGATGAAACTGCTTCTCAGATTGATGCGGAACCTCCTACGTTCCAGCTTACACCCACTGCCCCTTGCCACTCCATCCTCCTGACATCCTGCCTGGCTCCATCCTCCTGACATCCAATCTTTCCGTACTTAAAAACATTAATGAGGTCACCCCTCAGTCTCCTTCTTTCCAAGCTCAAGACACCCAGCTCCTTCAGCCTTTCCTCATCAGGGACATGTTCCACTCCCTTCATCATCTTGCAGCTCTGCACTGGTCTCCAGCAGTTCTGTGTCCTTCTAGAACTGAGGGGACCAGAATTGAACACAATATTCCAGATGTGGTCTCACCAGGGACCTATCCCTGGATATTCCAGATGTGGTGTCATCAGGGACCTATCCCTGGTGATCACCAAATCCCACCTCTTCTTAGCCCTACCAGCACCACTAAGTCATGTCCTCCAATACAACATCCAACAATAGAGCAAATTAAACATGCATGTCTGATCTACTAAGAAAAATCTACAACAAAAATATTCCTTAGCCATAAACTTTGTAATTCTTTCCTCATTGAGGAAGCAATGGGCTATTTCTGTCATTTTGTAAATGACGCTGAAATGGGAGGCCTGTCATTTTGCCACTAGATATTTCTGCTTTGATTAGAAAACTGCAGCTCATTAGCTCCTCTTCCTGTGTATGTCCCCATCATCACTCTGAAGAACGCCAGCACTTGAAATGGGACAATTGTTTTTATTTTTTTTCCTCCTAACTCAAGTGCATTTCGCCTTTGGACTTTACACAAAATTAATTATAATTTTGCCTTCTAGTCTCTAGTACATCATTAAGACTTGGAGACTGGGAATCTGTTTTCTCTAACAAAATGCCAAATATCAGTGGCATTTTAAAATGAAACTGAGCAAATGCAGCAAAACACATCGTCCTTCCCTGGTATTTCCCCTCTGTTTTCCCCTTGTGTTTCTGAAATTAACCTCTAGAGTAACCTTACCTGCATTAACTATTTTTTATGACTTAAAAAGAAGTATTTTAATAAAAGCATCACTTTCATGAGTGGAGATATGGCAAAACCCAGAGCCATATACATGGAGACACATCATCTGAGTGTTTGGACAGCCAGAGATCACTTAGGATTCCCATCCTCAGTCTGCCTCAAACTGCACATCTGTTTTCCCATCTTTCACAAACAATCCAACAGAAATGAGCTCTGAATCATTCCCTCAGGGTAGCTAGATATTACAGAAGGCATCAGAAAAGAATGACGAAGTGGAAGGCTCTTTGCAGCCTGTAGATACTTCTCCTTTATGAAAGAGAACCACTACGTCAGCACTTTGGCTCTGTGAAAAGCTGCTACATCACAGCATGAAGCTGTGATCCCTGAACTGTTACCCTAAATCTTTCAGCTTTCTCCCTTTTAGTGCTGGGGACTTAAGCAAGCAGGAGAACAGAGATCATGTACAGAGGAATTTAGCTCATGGCCACAAACTTACTCAGCTTTACAACTAAGAGGAGAGCAGCAACATGACAGCAAGCTCTAGCACTTCATAACTTAGTTTTTCTTACACTCACTAAGGAGTGTTTAGCAGTTGTACCAAATGAAAAGGAAAGAAGCAACTCTGCAGCTCTGAGATAAGTCCTCTTGAAGTGGTAAAACAACAGCCCACCACAGCCAGGGCTAGGGACCTGAAAGCTGACACAGCTATTAGATCTGGATGAACAGCTAATACCTATTGATTAGACGAAGGGATAAGTGGGGATTGTTCATGACACTCAAAAAGCAGTGGGGGCTTAGAAGGGCCAAAGAGTCTTTTAAGCAAATAATTACTTATAAAAGGAATAAGCTTTTTTTTCATCACCATATGCCCCCAAAAGAACACAAAATCTGTCCAGGTATCGATTCATTATCAATGTCAAGGGATAAAGGTTTGAACAGTTTAAAGCAATTTCTGTGCAGCATCTGTTGACCCTCTCTGTTCTTTACTCTGGCTAATAGAATTAAACCAATTCAAATAAATGAGAAGAATAAGAAAAGGTTAAGTGGAGCCTGCTGGTAAGTACCTAGTTTTTCTTTGTCCTTTTTTTCAGTGTATTTTATATATATTTCAGTATATGTTTTATATATATATATATATGTTTATAAATTCTTATATAAATTTATATATTTCAATATATTTAATAACTGAGAGTTTAGTTATTTTATTAAAAAAAAATCAGAACGCATATATTATTAGTGATGTTGAATACATGAAAGAAAGGAAGCATGAAAAAGGAATAAATAAGACCTAAGCCACATACATGGCAACTTGTCAATGACTACTAAAACATAATTATTTCTGATAGCAGTACTTCTGCTTCGCAAGGATGTGTAGAGAACTTAGCTTGCATCCTAAACATCACAGAATCACAGAATGTTAGGGATTGGAAGGGACCTGGAAAGATCATCCAGGCAAATCCTTCTGCCACAGCGGGATCACCTAGATCAAATTGCACAGGAACGTGGCCAGGTATGTCTAGAGAAGGAGACTCCACAACCTCCCTGGGCAGCCCATTCCAGTGCCCTGTTACCCTCACTGTGAAGAAGTTCTCATATTGGTATGGAACCTCCTATGTTCCACCTTACACCCATGAATATCAGTTCCAATATAATTTCATATAGTTGGTAAAAATGAAGTAAGTTCAGATTTTTCAGAACACTTACAAAGAAATGTGATCAAAGGGCAAAAATATGCATAAAAAGATAAAGCATGTAGATTATCAAACAGTAGCCCAAGAACCAACTTCAATTTCAGACTCTGAAACCCTGCTCAAGTTAGCATGAATGGAAGCCAGGGGAAAACACATCATCATACTTACACGTTTTCCATCCTGGTTTTGAAAAGTGAGGCCATACTCCCCGTGAGCAGAAATACTGAGCTCATCACACTGAGGCATTTTTCTCTACCAAAAATGATGTTGTGTTGCAAAGAAAAGGGGTTGTCAAAGTTATTGTAGTGCAGCAAGCTGAACCAAACATCCTCGTCTGAGATCACACTGATAAAAGCTGTCATTAACCTCAGCCTCAACAAGGTTAATTTCAGTGATACCAAAGAGCGTTACCTTATTAAAACACGGCAATAAAGTAAAAGACTGATGTATTCATCAGAAAACAAAGTTCATTTATTTGCTGAGTTATTTTTTTAACTAGCAGAAGTGGATTTATATTCATATTATTTTAATGTCCAGACAATAGTATTAAAAGTGCTAGATACTGATGCTCTTTTATCACCACCTTTTTGTTTTATTGTCTGGAACATACTGGCATTCCTGTGGATTTGTTGTTCATTATCAGACATACAAAACTTAATTAATTAACTAATAGTTTTAAAATAAAGAAAATAAAATAGTGATTTTTAAAAAAGTTTTTAAATAAATGAAATAAATTAAATAAAATAAGTAAAAAGAAATAAAATATCCAAATATGCACATAAAAGAAAAATGCAGTAGATAATTATCATTAGCAAATTTAAACTAGGAACCAAATAGGATTAAATTCAGTGCTGACAAAAACCATATCTATGTTTCTACTATCTTCTAAGTGGGCAGGATCAGTAACTTGGAGGACAATTTTATATGAGTAGATTCCACCAAAACGTCAATCCTCTCTTTGGAAGAGTCTGGTTCCATCCTCCTGACACCCACCCTTCACATATTTATAGACATTAATGAAGTCACCCCTGTCTCCTCTTCTCCAAGCTCAAGAGACCCAGCTCCCTCAGCCTCTCCTCATAAGGGAGGTGTTCCACCTCCTTCATCATCCTCATTGCCCTGTGCTGGACTCCCTCCAGCAGCTCCACATCCCTCTTGAACTGAGGAGCCCAGAACTGGACACAATGCTCCAGATGTGGCCTCAGCAGTGCAGAGTAGAGGGGGAAAAGAACCTGATGCATGACTAGATTAATTAAAATGACTCCTCTATGTTTAATTCTTTTTGGACACATCAACAGATGTACTTGCACACAAAATGCTTACAGGTACTTTGCCGAATCTGAAGGAGCGAAGCATTTAGCTACTTATGGCCTTTTGATTGAAGTGCAATGATTATTGCTTTCCAAACCATGAATTATTCTGTCCTTCCTTTCTGCAGGACCTGCCAAGGACCATCTTGAGAGTCATGGTTGAAAAGATAACTCTGAGTATTAGGATCTGTGTTGTGTGATGTTTGTTACTCCTGTTCCTGCATCTCACCGGTAACTATGATGAACTGTCATACCAACTACCAGCAAGTACATACAACGATGAGGCGGTGCTGCTTTATGAAAACAGCCACCTGCATGGAACCCTAGAATCATCTAAGTTAGAAAAGACTTCTAAGGTCATGAAGTCCAAGAGTTAATTTACTGTACCAAACCCACAGCTAAACCATGTCCTTAAGTTTTATATCTGCATAATACTCTGATGTGAAGAGTCACTCAGAGATAAGTCAGATGGTTCATGCTCAATGTCTCATAAGAAACTTAAGTATGCTATTCCCTAAACATTGCAACACATAAATTATATTTTAATAAATTATGGAAAAATTAAAACACATTATTAAATAAATAATTATTAATTATGTATTATTAATTAAATATAATTTATGGGGAAGTGCAGTTAACATTTCAGCTAACCAACTGGTAGGATCCAGATCTGTTGGTCTGGGGGACCGATGTGTTTCAGATCCGCACGATAAAATACTTAAAATGGTTATTGATCAAAAAAAGGTAGATGAAAACTTAAATCACAGCTATAGAACTCCAGAATTTTCGCCAGCAGACTGTCAAGAGTCCTTGAAGCTGCATCTTGGCACACTTACAGAAGTGCTGTTTGCAGGCATTTATCTTCCAAAACCCAAGCATTCCCAGGAAACCCAGAGGGGCTGCTCTCTCACGTATGATGTACAATCCAACAGGAATTCTCATCAGACAGATGACAACATGTTGTCTGAAAAGTAGCCCATTCACCTTATAAAAAAAAGTAATATTTACCTCTTTAAAACGTTTGAATGCACAACTTTGTCCTCATTTATGATTTTAATTTTTCACAACGATTTTCATTCATTCTGTTCTGTATTGCTGTCAGCAGACTAAAGAGTTCATTGTCCTTCAGTTTTTCTAAACATCTGTGGAGACACCAGATGCTAAGACCTTTAGTCAAAGAACTAAACTACTGCAAGCAGAATGGAATGGCTGCATAACTTACACTACCACACTTCACAATTCACAGACACGATAAACACATCAGTCCTAAGAACTGGTGATTACTTGTAGCGAGCATTCTATAATCAGTTTTTCCTATCATTACTTTACGTGGTAAACATTTGCAACTTTCTATTTGCATTCTTGATTTATTTTCCATTTGTTCTGGTTGAGGAACCACATCTATGGCTTGCCTTCACATGCATATGTCTTCCAACCAGTTACTAAGTCTTTGGAAGAAGAATGGAATTTGCTGAGAAGTATCACTGTTAATTCTCCTCTGTAGCGGGTTGGGGATTCTTCACTAATTTTAGCAAGTCAGGTCTCGATGACATCTCGGACAAATTTGCCAGACAATGAATGGCTTAGGATACTGGATAAAAGTTTATTAACCTAACTGTATACAGACAAAGAAAAAAGGAAACAAAAAGAATAAAACAAATAAAAACCAGCAAGTTGGTGCACACAAACCTAGAAACTGCGTCAAACATGCCATTACACTATCTGAGGAAAATACCATGGGAAGTCACTATTGTTTGGGCCTTGGGTCACGACAGAGATCTGGGCAACTACAACTCAACTACACTACAACTACAAGCCCCTGTCTCTGTCCTTCCGACCTAAGAGATCTGGGCAACTACAACTCAACTCAACTCAACTACAAGCCCCTGTCTCTGTCCTCCCGATCCAAGATTTAAGGAGTCTCAAATCCTTCGGCTTTCCAACTATGCACGAAGGGACCTCCCCCAAACTTAAAAGCACCCCCAGTCTTCCTCAGCGGCAGGAAATGACACACAGCTTCTCTTCCCGTTGACCAGTCTCTCCAAAATGGCAGCGGTCCATCGCTCAGTCCCAGTCACGTGGGGGATCCAAAATGGAGGCACGTTCATCGCTGGATCAACAGGGCAACGCCCACACTCCACAGTAGGCCGAGAGGATTCTCAAGGCCCTCTCCTCTCTTCTCTCCTCCTGTCTCAGCTCCAGGGGGGAAGAGGGGGCACCCCAGCATACCACAACGTTACCAAAATGCTGAAGCTGCGCTGTGGGAGGTGGCTGCACTCAGTCTTGCTTTTCCCAGATCGCCCGGATCATGGTGTCAGGTTCAGGCCCGAGGCAAAAGGGCTGCGCGGAGCAGGGGGCACAGCGGCACAAATCAGGGTCTTCCCACGACCACTGAAGAACCGCGGCAGACGCGAAGGCTGTCCATTACTGGACGGGGAGCGGTGCAAACCGGCGCGTCCTCCATTCCAAAAGCAGCGGAGCCACTGGAGAACCTGCGGCAAACTTCACAGCTAGCGCCGGGGCGGGGAGAGCTTACAAGTGCGTCTCCAGACCGCGGCACATCGGCGCTACTGGAGCCCGAGGTGAATCACAGCTGGCAGTCCGGCCGAGGACATGGGGCTACGCGAACACGGGGCATCTGCTCTTCCCGCAGTAGCGGCTGCAATCGCTGAAAAGCCGCGGCCGAGCCGCATCCCGTGCCCTTCCCCCCTCCCCGCCACCGTCCCGAGAACGGACGGGGCGGGGGAGCGGGGGGCGCTCGGCTGAGAAGCCGCAGCCCAAGAGGGCCTGCAGCACACACGAGCGGGCTACATACTTCCTCCTTCTTCTTCTTCTTACTACTTCCTGACTTTTCTCTAAACAAACCCGCCCGCTCTGCTTTTTCATTGGCTAACCCAACACGGACATCCGGGGCAGGTCCAGGACCAAATGACACCTTCCCCCAGGACAAGTCCCCTGCGGGGCAGGTGTGCTCCAAAACAAAACAACTCCTTTTCTTTTCTTCTTCATGAAAGCAGAACTGCTGTAAGTTTGAAAACGCTAGCAATTTTCAAACCACAACATCCTCATACTTTCACTCACACTCAGGACACTTTTCATTATGCTTCAAACACCAATACTATTTTTAAGATGTAGCTTATTGTTTTAAAATCCAGAGTTTATGTCATAATGAGTCACAAGATACTAGGCCACAGCTTCAACTGCAGACCTTGAAGCTGTTCTCAAGCGCAGTTCTACAGAGAGGTAAAGACTCACAAGCCATCAGGAAGTAGATTTGGACCTCTCAAAATGCAGTATAAGTGGACTCAAGCTGGCAGGCTGAAGATTATATTTGTTGCTGGTCTTTACGGTACCTCCTCAGAAAGGACATGTTCCACTTAATGAAGTTATGATTGTCATAAAATCATAGAACATTAGGGATTGGAAGGGACCTCGAAAGATCATCCAGTCCAATCCCCCCACCACAGCAGGATCACCTAGACCAAGTCACACAGGAAAACATCCGGGCAGGTTTTAAACGTCTCCAGAGAAGAAGACACCACAACCTCCATGGACAGCCTGTTCCAGTGCTCTGTCACCCTCGCTGTGAGGAAGTTCCTTCTGATATTGATGTGGAACCTCCAACGTTCCAACTCACACCCATTGCCCCTTGTCGTGTCATTGGATGCCACTAAGCACAGCCTGGCTCCATCCTCCTGACACCTGCCCTTTCCATATTTATAAACATTACAGAGGTCACCCCTCAGTCTCCTTTTCTCCAGACAAAAGAGACCCAGATCTCTCAGCCTTTCCTCATCAGGGAGATACTCCACTCCATCATCTTTGGGGCTCTGCGATGGACTCTCTCAAGAAGTTCTGTCTGCTTTTTGAACAGTGGGACCCAGAACAGGACACTGTATTCCAGATGTACACCAGGGCAGAGTAGAAGGGTAGGAGAATATCTCTGGGTCTACTAACCACAGCCCTTGTAATCCACTTCAGATGCCATTGGCCTTCTTGGCCACAAGAGTAAATTGCTGGCTCATTGTCATAAGATTTCAGTTGCTTAAATACCTGGAAAAATCTCTCCTCACTCTAGCCCCCTGCACTGCACGTATGGAGTGTTAAGCACTCTGCTATTTTGCTATTCATTGGCACGACAGGATTCTCCTTTGCTAACAGTTACCTTTTTATTGTCTGCAAGAAGTAACCCTAAACCCCAAGCTTCCTTTTGTTGTTGCTCCAGACAGTCTGGCAGCCTCCCAGTAGGAAAATCTCAATGCTGCATAAAAATCATTCAAACCAATGTTTCATTGTACAAAATCAGTTCTACCCTTCACAAGTCAGTGCTGGTGAGCTGGATAAAAAGGAATCTCTTATAGTCTGCTCTTTTTTGAATTTTTTTAGATGCTTCCCTCTAAACTTAAGTAATTCCTCTGTTACAAAATGTAGTGTGATTTTATAGAGCTCTATAGTGTAGGGCTACAGGTAGTGAGGGAGTCAAGTGGGAAGATGGAAGGATGTAAATACCAATAGAGCAAGACATTTCTTGAAAGGTTTAGTTTCATCAAATAACCCTCTGATTTTTCAAAAAAAATTGAAACTCTTATTTCCTGTTTGCCATTGACAAACAGGCAGAGTTGGCTCGCTTCCTCCATTGCTGGCTTTACTCTCTAGACTGTTACTAAAATCTGTAGTTTGACAGAAGCTTGGTTCTTATTTTATCATGTAGTCTACCCAATATAACGTACACAAATATCTCCTCTTGCAAGTCCATGACTAATTAAGCAGAAAGACATGGATTTCAATATATTATGTAATTAGCTGTGCATGTCTCTAGTTATGATCAATAAGCAATTTGAGTAATCATCCATCTGTGCACTGAAATACAGTAAATACAGAGATTATTTCAAGCCGTTTTTCTGCACATATACTGCAGGGAGCAGACAGAGATTCTGCCTTTCAGTAATGCTGTCTTGAGAGTTCCACTGCTTAATATGCTTATTAGAAAACACAATGATTGACAATATAATAATTACTAAAAAGAAGCCAAGGTCAAAAATCTATAGACCTTCCTTCCCCACTCCCGTCCACATTCCTTCTTGTTGTGTAAAGAGTCACTATTTATTTTCACTGTGGTAATGCAGAAGGAAAAACATCCACAAGCCACGGGTCTGAATTCCTTTTGTAGAGGAGGCTTCGTCTCAGGATAATAAAAGAAAATGAAACATGGGTACAAGTTCAGTTTGCATGGGTTCAAAAAATACATGTATGAAATTAAGAAAAGGTATTCAAAAATCCAGACAAAAACTAATGGAACATGTACTGAGCAGAAATCATAGAATCATTAGGGATTGGAAGGGACCTTGAAAGACAATCTAGTTCAATCCCCCTGACACAGTAGGATCACCTCAACCAAGTCACACAGGAACACATCCAGGTAGGTCTTAAACATCTCCAGGGAAGGAGAGTCCACAACCTCCCTGGGAAGCCTGTTCCAGTGCCCCTTCACCCTCACTGTGAAGAAGTTCCTTCTCAGGTTGATGTGGAACCTCCTATGTTCCAGGTTATGAATGAAATGAAAGCAATGCAGCTTTCTCTGTCCTACCATTAGCCAACAGGTGAGTTCAAGTACATGGTCAGTATCCTATAGGTGTCAACGATTTTTTAAACATTACGAATCCCAGAAATGCAGTTTCACTGGGGCTCGCAAACTGTTCTGTAAAGCTTTCCTGTTTTTTTCTTTTTAATAGTCAGACACGGTTACTATTCTCCCTTACGAGTACAAATGGCATCTTTGTTACATCTTTGGGTTCTTACTCTATTTTGTTAACTATTGTAAACAACAAATCACTGTTCTTTCGAGAAATTATTTGATTAAGAGCAGACAGTCCTGAAACAGTTCTCTGTTTCTCAGATAGCTGAGAAAAGATTAAATGCACTTAATTCAGCAGAAGGAGATAATGAGAGCTCCTTACAAACCTTTTGTCTTCTCTAAGATAATGGGGTTGATATAACCACATTCAGTGAGCACTAATTTATTTATGCTAGATTTTGAGCCCAAATAGAAGTGGGTAATATGCTAAAAACAACTGAAACAAGATAAGGATGTCGCTATCTGATCACCGACATCAACATCGTTTAAGCAAATTCAAATTATATGCAGCAAATGATCTAGATTATTCTGTTCTTCAGATAATATCTTTGAAAGAAGTTAATGAAGTCTTGGACAGTCTTAAAGTCAATAAACACAGCACCCCTCTCACAATGGTCTATTCTGAGACCTGTTGATTAACACTATCAACAAGGCTATCAACAAGGAAGAGTGTCTGTAGGTTTTACAATATTTAAGCGCAGTATTGAAGAGGTTTATTAAAAGCAACAAATTCATGACCTGGCAGTGCTGAATTGTTCCCCTCTGATAATGTGTATTTCAGAAAACGTTGTGCAACCTGATTATGAAAGTGCTAATTGAGAGTCAGTATCATTATTTCCCTTTGGGAGACTATTCGTCATCTTTAACTGACAGGAATTATTTTCATCCCTCACATTAAACTTATTTCCCGTCCTCTTCTTAACAACATTCAGTTTTTGATATTTGAGTCTTGAAAAGAACCATTTTCCACCTGTGATTTTACTCTCTTTCAATAACTGGAACCTCTTTCTGTATTTCCCCTTTATTGCTGTTTGGTCCCATTGTTCAACTGTAAGGCCAGACCTCTTTGAGAATGTCACGCCAGTGACTTCACTCCTGGCAGGATGTCACTGTGATCTGGATGATCCAGGTATCAAAAGCTGTTCTACCTCTACCTTTTTTTTCAGAGCTTGGCAAGTGTAGAAAGAAAAGGTGGGGTGTCATGGGGTTTTTTTTAATCTGCCTTTTGTTATTAGTAGCTTCTCACTGCTTTTTGTGTTGCTTGTCCACTAAGAGAACAAGGGTGTTTGTTTTCAGTTGAAGAAATACATCAAGCATTTTTCTGTGTTTTCATCAACTATAATTGCTTCCATAACTCTGCCACAGAAGTAAAAAGCTTCTTGCTTTGGATATGCTCATCAATGTTCTTTTTAATATTAGCTAATTGCTCCTCATGTTTTCACTTACTTTCTCATTTCCATTTTACATCTCAACTCGTACAGTCTCCATACACTGGCATCGCTCACAAGAGCTTTTGAGGCAAAACATTTTCCTACACGTTATTTCTCACCTATTGCCTCTTCTGCCTTTCTTCCACCTGCCTTGTCCATGTAGGGATACTTCAGACGATATGAAAAATCATTCCAGCCCTCCCCCCACCCCAAACACTGACACTTTATTCTCTCAGATAAAGCAGAATAAGGTGCAGCACAGAAATGCTGAAGTTAGTAGAGAACTTGCTGAGTAAATTTTCCTATAACACAGGACCATTCAGACTTAGCAGCCATGTCTCCATGAATTATACCCAATTTTTTCAGTGTTAAAAATATCAGTCCAGTGCTGTGAACCCAGACTTGCAGGGCTAACACACATGAAGGCTACAAAAGGCTGCTCTGCAATTGTCAGTGCTGCTGAGCTAATGGGTCATCACAAGGAGACCTGCAGCTGTGTGGAACCGCAGTACAATTTTAACTGACCAGTACAATAACTGTGCTTCATACTGCAACACACACTAACTTCCCAGAGCAGACAATCCTTACCAGCCCACAATGTGAAAACCTGATTTATAGCTACCCCAGGAACCAACCTCTTTGTATAATAACATATGCATGGGGTGGAATATAATCCCTGCTTGTGTGCAGTCATTTGAAGTACCAACACGCTGCCCTCCTCTCTGGATAAATCCTGATATGAATGAAGGAATTTGATGGTTACGGTTCCCCTGTAACCTGCACATTGTCTTCTGCTCTTCTCCAAGAAACCAGCAGCACAGAAACGCCCCTGGCTTCCATGGCCAGATAATCAGCCCACTTCTGTGACAAATGCAGGACACAGCTTTCCATCTGTTCTGAAAGCAAATCAGAGAGCTGCAAGCCCAAGGGACACGACTGCTGGTTTAGGGGCACTTGTTATCTCAGGCTTAGTTTTGAATGAGGTTATATTTCTAAACTTAGCAGCAGGCATAGTGATTATTTTTCCTGCCACTTAATTGTCCAACAGCAAGGTTGATGGATTCAGACTGCTTAAGCAGACAGGAGCACACAGCACTCTGGTTAAGGCACCTTGTTTCATCGGGCTGCGGTGCACTGTCATCGTCCCTGGCTGCACTGAGGAAAACTGGACAGTGCTCACTTCCATTAGCTCACATGGCTCAGTGTTCAGGTTCAACAGCACCCGACTAGTCTGGTCCCTCACTACAGAGGATGTAGTGTCATTTTTTTCTCTCACACTGCTTTTAAGTCTTGTCACTGCTAGTAAAAAAAATTCAAGTTGCCAGACTATTTCCAGTGACTTTAAAGAAAAAAGAAGCAAAGATCTAACTAATATCTTGTTACCACAATATCTCTAATACATTTTATTCTTTTTATATATAGTTAGTTCATCTCAACAGCAGTCTGACAAAGCACCCAGATACCGTAATGATGGACACACTTCCTACCACACACAACATTTCCACACCTCTTTTCACCCAGTGAGCTTTGTAATGCCGATGTGATTCTCATCCTACTGTTGAAAACAACCCCAAAGATCTGTGTAAAGTTACAATTCTCATTTTTAAGCAGCAGAATAAAGCTGTATGCTGGGAACATTGACATATTAAACTTGAGAACAATAGTAATGTCACTACTAATGATGCTATATTTTCTTAAAAATATATAAACCTAAATAGAATGGCCACAGGATTGACATAACACTGCTTGCACCATGACATAAGATGTGGAAATTACACAGCATGCACTTTTGTCTTTCAAATACTGAGCTTCGAATAGTCTTCTTGCTACACATTGATCTCCAAAAGGTATGTTCTCAAACCTATTAGACACAGAACTATAGAATGACTTTGGTTGTAAAAAACTTGAGAGATCATCTAGTTCCAACCCCCTGCCATGGGCAGAGTGACTTCTCATCTAGACCAGGTTTCCCAGAGCCCCAGCCAACATAGTTCTGCACCTGTCCAGGGAGAAAACATCTACAACCTCTCTGGGTGACCTATTCTGGAGTCTCACCACCCTTGTACTGCATAACGTCTTCCTAAGATCTAGTCTAAGACCTAAAATAGTCATCTCCTCCCAATGTAGACAGCTACTTTTTGTTGAAGTGACTTCAAAAGTGACTGTTTCTGCCTTCTGGATAAAGCATTTCTCCATGTTCTCAAGGCCCAGATCAGTGATGCTACAGTGCTGGGATGGAGAGAGACCAATTAACACACAGAAGATCCTTGTGCCTTTGATGCCTTTGAAACCATGCAAAGTTGGATAAGTCTTTTCAAAGGGAATTGATTTTCCCTCTTGGAACAAGCCTGTTTGCACCTTCTGGATTTCCAGATCAGCCTCTGGTGCTGCACAGAGAGAGGAGCGTGAGGATAAGCTCTTTGGAATAACAAACCACCAGCATTTACTGTAGTTAGACCAGAAACGAGGTTTTGAGAGCTTGGTCATTTGAGTCCATTTACTTTTCAATGTTTTGCATTTCAGGCCTGAAAAGCAGATTCTGTCTCCTGAATTTCAATAGTGGCCTCTCAGGAGCTGAGCTGCAGGTTTGGCAGAGATGAGTTTTCCACCTGCTGATTGCTTCCAATAAAACACTGCCAACAGCTAAGCCTGGCACGTGCTACTCCTGCAGATGTCCACAGGACACCCTGGATTGGCCTGAAGTATCAGCTGGGAGCATGACCAGTTGTGTTTGCACTTGGGATCCTTCACGTTCCTTCTATGCTCTTCTGCACAGGTGTCAGCACAGCAACTGCTCTCTTCTATGACACTAAAAACACCAAGGTCACTCCCATCCAGTGGCCATGCAGACATTGTCATCAACAGGTTTGTATTTCTCAGGGATCATTTTTACTTTTTACTGTCTTATTTCTTTGACCTAAGATCAGAAAAACAACTCGCAGATCCAGAGTGTCTGAGGTTGGAAGGGGTCTGTGAAGGGCATCATGTTCAAACGCCACTCCTCAAGCAGGACCACCTACAGCTTGCTGCCCAGATGGCTTTCGAATATCAATAAAGACTCCACAGCTCGTCTGGGCACTCTGTGACAGTGCTCAGTCACCCTCACACTGAAAATACAGTTTCAGTGATGTTCAGATTCCTGATGTTCAGATGGAGAATTCTCTCTTTACAGAATCAGAGTTATCAAAGCTGGAAAAGACTTCTAAGATCACCAGCCTCAGCCCATGACCTAACATCACCACATCAGCCAGACCAGGGCTCTAAGGGCCGCAGCCAGGATTTCCTTCAATACTTCCAGGGATGAGGAGTTCCTCACCACCCTGGGCAATCCATTCCAGGGTCTAACCACCCTTTCCACAAGGAAGGGCTTCCTAACATCCAACCTAATCATCCCCTGGTGCAGCTTCATGCCTTACCCTCTTGTCCTATTACTGGTTGCCTGGGAGAAGAGCCCGACTCCCACTTGACCAGAATCTCCCTTCACAAAGCTGTAGAGAGGGAGAAGGTCCCCCCTGAGTCTCCTCTTCTCCAAGCTAAACACCCCCAGCTCTCTCAGCCTCTCCTCATCAGACTTTCCCTCCGGTCCCTTCCCCACCCTTGTTGCTTCTCTGGACCTGCTCCAGCCCCTCAATCTCTTTCTTGATGTGAGGGGCTCAGAACTGCCCCCAGTACTTGAGGTGAGGTTTGTGCACATTGCCTCTTGCTCTGTCATTGCTTGCTGGTGGAAAGAGCCTGACACCTTCTTCTTTGGACTTCCCCTTCAAATATTTTTACACATTGATGAGATCCCTCCTGAACCTTCTCTAACTCCAGGCTAAAGTAGTTTCTTCATTGCTCATCTGCATCTTTTCTTTTAGCAGAGAGAAATGAGAGGAAATGACTTATCCAACCAGTCACACATGCAACACAGGGGCAGTGCTTGGTCCAGAATCTAATACTAGATGGGGAACTGCTTGAGAGAGTTCAATGGAGAGCTACAGGTTTGATTAGGATCTTCGATACCTCTCCTATGAGGAAATGCTGACACTTAGGGCTGTTTAGCCTGGAGATGGCAAGGCTGAGAGAGGATCTTATTAATGTCTGTAAATTCCTGAGGGGTGGGTGTCAAGAAGAAGGGGGATTCTCTTTTCGGTGGTGCCAAATGGTATGATAGGGGGCAATGGGTACAAGTTGGAGCATAGGAGGTTCCACCTCAATGTCAGGAAAAACTTCTTTACTGTGAGGGTGATAGTGCACCGCAACAGGCTGCCCAGAGAGGTTATGGAGCCTTCTTCTTTGGAGACTTTCAAAACCTGCCTGGATGTATTCTTGTGGGATCTGCCCCAGGGGATCCTGCTTTGGCAGGGAGGCTGGACTAGATGGTCTTTAGAGGTCCCGTCCAACCCTTAACATTCTGTGATCCCATGTCACACCAAGTGGTGATCAAGAGTCTAGGAGCACGTACACCAGCACCACTGCTCTGGCAGTCCGCGTCTACTACTAGTATTTTAAAATTTTGAATGGAAGGCATTGTTTTGTTTTGTGAAATGTATTCATTTTTCATTATGAAGAAAAGAAAGATTTTTAGGAAGAAAGAACTGTACGCTATAAAGGACTTCAAGCTACCCAGGCACTACCAGTCACTCTTTTTTTTTCCTTCTAAATGACACATAACTGTTAGTGGGTTTCTTAGCTTTTTGTAAGTGGCACAAAGAAAAGCAATATCCATGCCATCCATTTTGAGCTGGCAAGCATGCATTTCTCTTCAGCAGTTATGAATTCCCTAAACGTTATTTTAGGGCTCCTAGACTGACTCCAAGTTTAGAAACAAAGCAGAACAGCTACTCTACTTGTTCCATGTTTCCAGTCACACTCAAACATCAATACAGATACCTGCACTTTCTTCATCAATACCCAGAAAATCAGTAAATAACCCACAAAACATAACAGAGTAGAAATACTGATCTTTTCTTACTGACAGGTTTGAGAACCCCATCCAGTATGTTTATAACACTGGTCCAAACTTTCAACATAAGCAGTTAGTAGGTAAGAGGTCACTTCTATTAATATTATAAAGTTTTGAATCTTTTCTTAAGAAGTATTTAGTAGAATATAATCAAAGTAAAAATTACAAATAAAAAACCCACGCCAACAACAACAAAAGTAGAGCACAAGTAATTCCCCTCAAAACTGCTATGATGCTGAGATTTATTAGCATCCTATGGCAAGAAAGAAGGAACCTTAAAATCTTACGTGTCTACGCTCATTGGAATGGCTCCATGAAGAGTGGGTGTCAGCAGTGTAGAAAGAGACAAATTAAGAAGGTTCTGTTCTGCCCTTGGTGTGTGCACAGACTTTGACTTCAATTAGTGTCATTAATCAAGAGGAGAATCAGCTCCCAAGCCTCCTGGAATTGGAAGCTGGTGTCGCACCAGGTACCCAAGCACTGAGAAAAGACACACCCAAGTGCTGACAGTGATGCATAACCTCGCTCTTAGCTCAGTCACATGCCATATGCTTAAACTGAGAGAGAGCTGACAACCAAGACAGGACATCAATTACTGTCATACAGACGTGTACCACAACACACGGGTTCATCCCAGCTTCCCAGTCATATCTCCACATGAATTCATTAAGTGTTCTGTAGTTAAAGCTCTTGCTTTTCTCTAGAAACCACAATTAAATTGCAGTTGACACAGAAGCTCTGGTCAGGCAAGGACGGGTCTTGAAAGGAGAGAGGTTCTCTTCTCCCCTCTACTCTGCTCTGCTGAGACGACATCTGGAATATTGCGTCCAGTTCTGGGCCCCTCTGTTCCAGAAGGGGACAGAACTGCTGGAGAGAGTCCAGCACAGAGACACAGAGACGACGATGGGAGTAGAAGACCTCCCTGATGAGGCTTGGAAAAAAAGGAGACTGAGGGATGACCTCATGAATGTTTATACATATGGAAAGGGCGGGTGGAAGATGGAGCCACACTCTGCTCAGTGGCATGCAATGATAGGACAGGGGACAACAGGTGTAAGCTGGAACATAGAAGGTTCCACATCAGTATTCAAAGGAACTTCTTCATGGTGAGGTTGATGGAGCACAGGAAAGGGCTGACCAGGGAACTTATAGAGTCTCCTTCTCTGAAGAGGTTTAAAACCCACTTGGACATGTTCCTGTGTGACTTGATCTAGGGGATCCTTCTCTGGCAGAGGGCTTGGACTAGCTGATCTTTGAAGATCCTTTCCAATCCCTAATGTTCTGTGATTCTGTGAAGTGCCAGTATCATTAAAGCTGCCACGACCATAACCAGCCCTCCTCAGAAAGCTGCTTCTGCAACTTGCACCTGTTTGTAAATTAATGATCTAAAAGCTGTCTTGATGTCTTGTGTGAGGCTGAGTTTTAATTGCCTCTGAAGCCTTTAACTGTGGCTAGGGAGACACTGAGAACCCAGCCCATGCAGAACAACACACCTCAAAACACCTGGGGCAGTAACACGTTCAGCTGAACCAAATGCTTACGTTTTGCTTTCCCAGCTGACAGTAACAGGTTAGAAATGTGGAAGCCCCACTTACAACACATCACAAAGCATGAAGATGGGGGCTGTAGGACTTTCACCCTACGTATGAGATTACTACTTGTCTTTCTGGAATAAAATGTCACCATTGTTCAAGTATAAGAACTAGAATTAGAAAAAATATTCCTGAATCTTGCTTTCAGTGATGTGACTCCTTGTCAATGAAACACAATTCGATTCAGCATCTGCTGAAGCAGAGCTGGCACAGAAACTGGCCTAGATGCAAACGAAATCATACTTGGAATGCAGACAAAAAATACCATTCAGACTTTTTGTTACGTGAAATAGTTGTTAGACGTTGGAAAAGGAACGCTAGGAAATCACATGATAAAAGACCTTTGGAACAGGACAGTCTGCTTCAATGTTTTCAGTTTCCCCAACAGTTTTGATGATTCTGGAGCTTTCTGTTCCAGAGTTAGGATTATTTTCTACACTGAAACATATGTACTACAGTACCAAGCTGTAAATCAATCATTATAAACCCCTCAATAGCCATGATTTGGCTTAAAAAACCCTCCCACCCAAAGAAACAGAAAAACCCAGCTCTGTATCTCAAAGCCTGTGAAAACCACATAAATCCCCATTTTTGTGATTTATAAAGGAAAACAGTACTTCTTCCTGATGTAGCCTGAACTTTCTTTCTGCAAGTTATACTAAAATTAGTAAGGTTTTGGTTTCTAGACTCGTCCCTCAAAACTTGTATCAACTTCTTTAATAACACAGACTGTCAAACAGTACAAAAGCACAAATCCACTTGGTTCGCTTGGCACTTGTGTTCTTGAGTGAGGCTTTCTCCCTTTCCCTGAGCACCGAGTAAAATACCACCCTTAAAAGGAAATAGTCCTTTTGTAATAAATGAATTGACTTTTAAATATTGCTTCCAAAACCAATTAAAGGTACCTATTGACACCACAAGGAGTAGGACTGAGCCTGGCTTTACAAAGCTTTTGCTATGGAAATCCTTGAGGAATACACTTAGCACCTACACACAAGACAGGGAGGGAAGTTAGTGGATAGTACCACTGACATTGGTAACTCTTGTCTGTGTCGCTTGCGAAGTCCCCTTGGTGTTCTAATTGTGGGCTGAATTATCTCAGAAAGCAGAGCATTTGCTCTGGACTAAATCACAATTATTGCAAAGTGAAGGCAATTACTGCAGAGCAGCTGAGGCTTGGTAACATATGGCCCTGCAGCAACTTCTCTGTGCAACTTAGACCTGATATTGAAAATCCATGTGGTTAAGGCTCCTTAAGGACTTTGAAACGAGGATTAAGTTGCCTAGTCAAAAGTAGGTGCTTTTGAAATATGTAGGTTTCAGTAATATTGATGTTTGCTATTATTTTGGGGGGTTGATTAGGTTTCTTCCCCTCTTTTTTCTTATTTTAGCTGATTTTAATAAACATTCTCTGTTCTCTATGTCTATAGAATTTTTATTGTTTTAATCATCTGTGGGTTTGTCACAATTTTGATTTACTTTTTTTTTGTTAAACTGAAAAAAAACCCAACTTGGTAAAAGCAATGCAAAACCTTTGTGAGTGGATGAGTTGTGATGCATCCAGCATGTTAAGAATTTGAAAGGGGAAAAAAAAGACATGCTTTTTCTTTTATATCTGATAAGGACTTTTTCACCTGCCAGCCCTAAAAAATAAGCATGAGGTCTGTACCTCACAATGGACTTTTTCTTTTCAATGCCTGGCAATAAAAAAACTACTTGGGTTTTATATTTGTTAACTTGGTGGTAGGTTGATTATTCTTCATTGTGTCCTTTCTTTTAATTGTCACTCAAATACTTCTCACGGAGTGCTTCTGGGGTCCACAAGCATACAAGCAACACAAGCAACACTTGCTAATTGCTGATAGGAATATTGTATAAAGGAGAAGTCCCCAGGAACAAGAAGGGTGGCATTTCTTTGAAAGTACCCACTTATTCTCGAGGCTGCTTTTGAACTGCGCGAGAAAGCCTACAGCTGTCCCTGCTTTATGTGGATGTTCATTCTACTATTTCAGCCTCCTCCCAAGAATTTACTCTCTCTTGAGCACAGCACCTCCATCCTTTTGATAGGAAGTTCTAGGGTACCTGACACATACAACATCATAAATATCTGATGATGATTGAAATTGTCACCTGGCAGAGCCATACTGGCCTGACTTCACAACGTCTTCATGTCTCAGCAAAGTGCATTATTAGGGAACAAAGATAAGAAATTCAGGATCAGACATAGCACAAGGATTTTTAAGAGTCTGAACTCTTAGAAAGATATCAAGAATACAGGCATCACAGAGTCACAAATGAGAAACACTGGAGTTATTCTGGATCCCTCCAAAAAGCCTGTTATGTGATAAATTGTCATGGCTACTGACCACTACTCTGTCTGCCCTCTCATTATGACCTTGCACATCTTCCACATGGTTCCTCTGAGTATCCCAGCTGGTTTTCACTGGCTCATAACATGGAACATTATGTTTGCTTGCTTTATCTCAAGCAAAGTAAGGTGCAGAGACTCAGCAAAGCAGGCTATGCAAAGAACAACTTGACATATAAAAGGTCAGCAACCTGTTTGAAAGCCAAACATAGAGGAAAAGGCAGCTGGCTCTTTTATGACTATTAGCTGCATAACTTCCAGTTTGTAGACTGTGCTTTAACATCCATGGAATAGAATCATAGAATCAAATAATGGTTTATGTTGGAAGGGATCTTAAAGACCACCTCGTTCCAATGCCCTGTCATGAGCAGGGACACCTCTCACTAGACCAGGTTGCTGAAAGCTCCATCCAACCTGGCCTTGAACACTTCCAGGGAGATGAAATTCAAAACTTCTCTGGTCAACCTGTTCTAGTACCTCAGCACCTTCACAGTGAGGAATTTCTTCTTAAGATCTAATTTAAATCTACCTTCTTCCAGTTTGAAACCATTCCCCTTGTCCTATCGTTAGATTCTCTGGTAATCAATCCTTCTCCCCCACAGGCCCCCTTCAGATACTGAAAGGCTGCTCTAAGGTCCTCAGGGAGCCTTCCGATCTCTAGGCTGAACAACTCCAACTGCCTTAGCTTGTCTTCATAGGAGAGGTGCTCTGTACTTTCAGCTGGCTAGTGGAAAACAGCTGGCTTCTACATTTGAAGATGTATCTTTCAAATCTTGATGTTCTTGTGGACAGCCCAGCTGTGTTAGTACAATAGCAGGAAGCTATTTGTAGAACAGATTTTTATGGGTTTTTTAACAGATTTTAAATGTCAATTATTAAACAGGAAGATTCTGTAAGAGTCCACATGTGAAATGGTTAGATCACACACCACTAATTAGTGTGATGGCACCCACTGTTAAATATTTATAACCATTAAGAAGGCTAAACCATCAACAGTACTACATCTGCAATCCACAGCATTCAGAGTCTAGAGATTAGGAACATTTTGTGTTGAAATTAGGGATGAGAACAGAGATAAAGAGTAAAGTAGGAAAAGGGAGGGAATCAAGTACAATGATGAAGAGTGAATGGAATTTTATCACCACATTTGTGCCAGTCTAAGAGATCACTACTGTTTGAAAAGCCCTTACACAAATATTTAGCTTTAGCTGTTTTATAATAGTCTGTTTAAAACCCGCGATTTTGTCATGAGCTCGCAATGAGATGAATGACAGACACTCTATTAAACTCTCTCCCTTCCCAAAAGAAGAAGAGAAAGGGAGTAAGGGAGACAGATTTATGGATTGGAAGAGAAGACTACAACAGCTTGAATGAAAACAATGATAGTATGAAATATATACAAAAGTCAATATTGGACCCAGCTGCCCTGGTGGCAATGGCATCACTGTCACCACTGATGTAGATGCTAGAGAAGTCCCAAACATGACTAAGCATCAGGAACTGAATGCAGGAGCTGGATTCTGAAATATGATTCAGGAATGCACAGGTTGGGGTCAAAGGCAGAATGCACAGAGCCCTCCTAAAACCCTGGACGTTGAAGAAGACAGTTAAGATACCAGAGAGAAAAGAGGTGATGCTCAGTAAACACCAAGGGTCTTGTGTTTACTCAGGTTTATGCCCAACATGATGTCTGTGGGATGGCACCTTTTGGTCAGTTTAGAGTGCAGCCTCTCACTTACTGCACCTCAGCATGGCACACAAGATAAGCAAGAGCCTTTCTGTGTACCAACCCTTGGCAGTAACTGTAAACACCAAGCATCATCACGGGTAGAAGCAGACATTCTGCACAAATACTCTGGGAAGTTCAGGAAGTGAAACAACTTAGAGGAGACTGAGCTGAAAGCTAAAATCAGAATTAATTCTGTTCAAACTGTTAAAAAATTAATTCAAACCAGGACAGATTTCAAAGTTGATGAGGCAAAAAAGAGGACATACATTAACTTAAAGTTCTGAAAATGAAAGAAGGGGAGTGGTGTCACCTAAAGCATCACACATCAGTTTAAAGTCAACCCTTCTAAGGATGCAAGTCTTTGTTGATGCATTTTGAATGTTTAATGCTAGTAAGAAAATTATAGACAGTACATCACCTTTACAGGTAACTAGATCCCACTGGCACCTCCAAAATCTGAGTAGGGATTGCATGGAACATTCTGTATTTCAGTTTGTGCCCATTGCATCTTCTCCTGTCACCAAGCCTGGCTCCATCTTTACCCTCCCACCAGATCCTTCAAGATCAGCCTTTTAACTGGCCTTAGTACAGTGGGATTCACACCAAAAGAGGAAACACCCTGCACCTTTCTCAGGGGCATTATACACATTCATATCTACAGCACTCAACAAATAACATGACAACAAGTGTCAGCATTTCTCAAAATCATTACTGGACAAAGTCACAGCCCAAAAACCTGTGTACCTAGAATGGTAATGCTCATTCCGTGTTTTTTTAAAAATGTATTAAAAAATGTAATTTATATTCACGAGACTTTTTCTTTATGATGTTCTCTGCTCCTAATTCCCCATTTGTATGAGGACAGTCTGTGCAAGAAGTACTTGCAAAGACTTTTCAAATATCTGTGCATAGCTTAGCATTTTGATCTATTTAACCAACACTGACACATTTTTTATGAGAGCTACGCTCTTACAAAGCAAATATCTTTTGTTTTAATTTTCTCGCAATATTTGTCAGAAAAGGTTAGTTTCCCTTCAAAAATTTTCCATGGCGAGCAGCATTGCAAATAAGTCCACTCATGTGTTTTGCATTCTCAAGAATTAGATGTGTTCTATGGATTGAATAATACTGAGCTCCACATGCTCATTATCTCCTTCAGTCTGCTAAGGAGCCTGTCAACCTTGTCAATTATATCACTTCACAGGCTCCCTTTTTGCTTTTTCCTCCCATGTTTTCTAACCTTTCTGATCATGATCTACAAAAGTGTTCTCTGTACCCTCATTTTGCCTTCAAATAGCCTTTTTTTTTGACAGAATCTCCCCTTTAATTTTTCATCAGCCTTTGTAGTGCCCAGGCAGTATATCTTTATTATTCCAGTGTTGCTTTCCATCTTTTATGAATTCCATTTTCACTATGTATTATATTCTGCAGAGCTATTGTCCTCTTCACCTCCTTGGTTCATCCTTCTGTTCTCTCTTTTCTACCTGTAAGCCCCTTCCTCCCTACTGTGACCTTTCCCAGTCCTTTGAAACTTCCTCAGTTTGTACCTGTCCTTCAAGTCACACTGGTACCCTTCATAATAATTTTGCTGACTGAAGCCTGGACTTGTGTTTGAAGATTTTATTCCAAACTACTTTTCAGACATATTCTAATTGGACACAACCTGGAAAAAACCCAACTGTCTTTTAATCTGAGAACCTACCAAACCAGGGAAGCAATGCCATGCTGTTCAGGCTTCTCGGTGCTACCAAAGAAGTGCAGAGTTTTAATAGTCAAGAAGGTAAAAAGCGCTGTTCTGTGATTCTACGATTCTGTGCTGAATTTCATTCAAAAGGCTGGAGACAGAAGAAATGAGGGAACTTACTTAAACCATAGCTATTTAATCAATATTCCACTTAGTCATCTAGCACAATCCAAGGTGAAGGTTTTCAATCACTTCTGAACAATCTATATGCAACCTGACTGGTGAAGGGATGTGATAAATCATGGGTTTACACTCAGTACTACTGGCTGCTACATGCAGATTAAGCAAGTTTCATCTGTAAGCTTCAACTCTTTCAGACAATCTTAGAAGCGCTTAAGCAATAAGTTTGATTGTATTTTATGGGATGTAAAGACACTTCTCTGTGAGACAAACCTCATGCTGAACCTGTGTTCAGTAAATGCTCGCAAATGAGCCAGCTTTCTTAAAGGCTGTCAGCTGTTTCCTCCTCTAATTTTCATTTCATGCTTATGCAGCTCAGGCTGCAGAAATTTACAGGTCAAATATCGAACAGGGAACATTTTTTTCTCTAGTAACAGTCTGGCAGATCCTATTTCCTGCTGGTGTTCTCTCAGTTGCTGCAAAAGTCATATTCTCGATGTACGATATCTTGTACATGCCCTGATACCCCAGGTATTTAGCTTGGACCAAAACTGTTCCCGTCTCATCTTTTACGGTACAAGCCTGAGCTAGCATCAAATGAATAAAGTGCAGGATAGCAGGAGGCAGAAAAATCAACCTCAGACTGCAGGTTTTGGGAGAACACAAAATATTGCTGTAATACAAATTGAAACAGACATCACATTTAATAGTAACAGTTCTAGTTCTTTAGTTGTTTTATTTTAGAGTAATGGATGGCAACTCACAAACGCTCGTTTGCCTCATACACTAACAAGACACACGGCAAAGTTGTCTGAGTTAGAGACCTGAACTTTCTTTTCCTTTATCAGCCTTCAGCTTTTGGAGTCTCAGTGGTTTTTATGGTGCTCTTTTCAACTCCTTCTCAGGAATGTTTATGAACGGCTTCTTTGTAAATTAAGAGCAATGGTCATACCCCTTGCACAATGCCAGCCACTCTTACTTAGTGTTCCTAGGCAGCTACAGTCCGGTGGCACAAAACCTGACAATAGTTGGAAGCAGACTTTTGAAATTAATAAAGGCTATGCTGCTTTATGGAGGAATCATTATTCAGGGCTAAGGGCTTCTCCGACACAAAAAATAGCTTAAAAGCAACGCTAAACAAGCACTTTACTACGTCCTTCAAGACTTGTTTTTAGGGTATAATTGAAAGGAAAGACAAAACGTGAACAGCTGCCATATTCTTCAGTTGCTGTTATTTTCTAGTGTTTGTTTTAAGCAGCAACTGACAAAAGAGTGTCATGTTCTAATTGGTTCTAGTTTAATGCCAAAATAAGAAAAGGCTTCATAATGATGGTCCTAACTTTTAAAAAGCTCTGCCAGTCCCCTTTGTTAACAAAGATTAAATTTTAGGTCACAATGAACATGATTTCGATACCCATGCAGTGACAACCCAGCTTTAAAGAGACTTATTCAACTCCATTTATTCAAACTGCCAAGTGTGTTGAGGAGTTCTAACAAGGTTTATTCCCTTTTCATGAAGGAATAAGTGGGAAAGTGGAACCCTGCATTAAAATGGGGGGTGTGGGGTGTGGGGTGTGTGTATTTTCTTTTTTGAAGGGGTTTTTTGGTTGTTTTCTTTCCAGGTTTTATATCCTGCTGCATCACATATTTCAGAGCACCTGACCTCTTTCTCAAAGGAAAAAGTTTGAAGTTGCACAATATTGATATTGTTAGACCTGAGCTAAAACAAGAGAACAGAAAATTAATGTAAGTTAAGCTACTTATCTATTTAAATGATGTTTCATTAAAGGAAACTTACTATAGCGTATTCAGAAATGCTGCCAGTGGCAGGGGAGTTGGAACTGGATGATCCTGTGGTCCCTTCTAAGGTTCTATGGTCCCTTCTAACCCTGACTGATTCTAGGACTTGGTCTAGGGGATCCTGCTGTGTCAGGGGGATTGGACTGGATGACCTTGCAAGGTCCCTTCCAATCCCTAATGATTCTATGACTCTAAATAGCTTCATAGCTGTTTCATATTGTGAAAGTTTTGTGACCATTTAAATCCTATTTATTTCTTTGATATGTTTAGGATAAAAGAAAACCACTCCAGAGTAGTCCATGGCCAACAGGAGTGGCTCAATTTCCTTCTTTCCAGTGGTCCTAGACTGTGAGGTACAGAGTTCAGCCTCTTTAAAAGCGATGCGATAGAAAG
The DNA here is from genome assembly GCA_013400115.1 of Rhinopomastus cyanomelas. Taxonomy (NCBI): domain Eukaryota; kingdom Metazoa; phylum Chordata; class Aves; order Bucerotiformes; family Rhinopomastidae; genus Rhinopomastus; species Rhinopomastus cyanomelas. The sequence goes on along the minus strand of VXBP01000240.1, from coordinate 97,077 downwards.
GACCCAGACTGCTCCATCCTCTTGCAGACTTTGTTTGGTTACTATCACCTCTCTTACGGGTGCTTAGAGCAATGGGACAGCAAAGCATATAGGAATCAGACTGTGACACAGTAAAAACAAGGTTGTTACGGTCACTTTGATCTCAGCAGCTCGATGGCACAATGGTTTACAAACGAAAAGTCTTACTAGTAAAAATAATGGGTTTACTTCATCTTTGCCTTCCACTGTTGTGAATAGTCAAGGTAACATTAAGAAAGCTGTTGCTAAGAAAGTGTAAGGACACTTATTGTTTAATTACTGATCCTCAGAGATGTGGGACCACTGGTATTCCTCCTTCTCAAATAAGAAGCACAGAACAAGCAAGGCTTTATGAAAAGACCTGGGTGCTTAAATCAAGGTAAAGACCAGAGACCAAGAGCTGGTCCCTGAAGACCACAACCAACAATTCAACCAGTTTTCCCTTAGATCCAAGTGGATCTAGATCTAATGGACTTATTCAGGAAGCACATTCTACTGTTTTCTAGTACAGCCCAGCAGATGTAAGAGAAAGACTCATAGACAGAGTCCCTAAAATGACCGGCAGAACTCCTGATACTGGGATCTAAATGACAGTCGTTTGTAGTGGAAGACGAGAGATTATTTTCTTTCAAGTAATTATGTAATGTAAGCTATTTCTCTAGACTATAATTACTTTTGCTTCCTTTTGTCTTACAGTCTACTCTCATTTCCACCACTTTCAATATCTCCTAATATTGATTAGTAAAAATACTGCCAAGTTGTTTTGTTTCAGATGTACAGTTTACTCTGATGCTGAAATGCACGTTGTATCCTTGGCCAAAAAAGTCTCTTACATTGAATAGAACTTCTCACAGGCAATAAGACTTGTTCTTTCATGTGCAACAAGGTATTGGCTCGGCATGTTAGACACGACTAATTATACACTTCTGTTTACGACTGGGAAGGTGAGTTGTGTGTTTATGCTGTTAGACACAAATGTGCTCATCCCTTCAGAGGATACTTGTGCATACATAGAATCATAGAATCATTACGGATTGGAAGGGACCTCGAAAGATCATTTAATTCAGCTAGTAAAGCCCTGTGACACCACTGTCAACTACTTGGTAAATTTATCTGTGTCAAATGATATTTTTCATACGCTATTTCACTTATTCTGATTTATGTTAAATTACATCAAGAAGAGGTTTAGAATGAATGACAACAAGATTCCCATGGAATAATCAGACATCTGTTGTTGTTTTCCACTCAAAGGCATTTTTTAACCTTAGCTTTTTAAAAACCCTGGTGAATCTTTCCATTACGAAGAAAGAAACAACAACAAAAAAGTATATTGTGGAGGTATTTACTGTTTTTATTCCATAAAAAACAGTGATTGAGGTGTGACTATATTATTTTGAGCTTACGGTTCAGAGAACTCAGAACATAACTAAAAGGATTTTCCTTCTTCCTCTGTGGATTGTGATTGAAAAATGTGGTTGCAGAAAGACTGATCATAGCCGCTAAAGCAGAGGACAGATGGTTTAAGCATGAGTATTCTGGAACCTTCTCCTTTTCTGTGTTTATTTTTTTGCTGATTGTCATTGCATTCCTTCAAGCTTCAATATATTTTTATCGACTTCTCTTCCCAATAAACTACAACTGCCTACACCATCACCCCACCTCAGCAAAGTATAAAACATCTTGAGGTAAATTATATTTGCTTGATTTTTTCTTCTTTTCTCAAGGAAAAAGCAGATATCTTCCAGGTCACTTTCCCAGCACATAAAGTGTGCACACTGTAGGCATGCGTATGCATAATTGATATGGTAGGAGAGAAGGAGGAGCAGATTCTTAAGAGAATTCATGCAATCTAATAGTATTTTCTTGGAAGCAACCAAAAGTACGTGCCAGCACACAAGAAAACATTCCCCAGCTTGCTCATAGGATACACTTTTAATGTGATGCAGATTTCGCTTATTAAAGGTCTTTGTTTCCCAGAAAGGTGCATGAGCTCAGCCTAAGACTGACCCCTGGTCTTCTATGGAAATTACCTCTGCAGAATTGACAGACCATGACATCCATATCAAATCAAGCCCCAATAACTCTTGCAGAAAGGCAAGCAGATACGTGTGGTTTGTTGTTTTTAAAACCCAACACATTACAAATTACATTCCATGCACAAAAACAGGTGAAAACATTGAAAAAAAAGCTTTAAAAAAAAAATCAAACTCCACATCTGAGCTACAAATACAATCTCAGCGTAAGGGGAGGGGGGAAAGAAATATTTTCTGATTCTATTCATAGAATCATAGAACAGTTTTGACTAGAAGAGACTCAGTCAAGTCCAGATTCCAAGATCATTGCCCTGTAAGCATCCTTAAACACTGTCCCCAAATGCAATATTTACCATTCTCTTCAACACCTCCAAGGATGGGGACTCAGCCTCCTCCTCCTTGGGCAGGCTGCGCCAGTGCCTGACAGTCCTTTCAGTTGAGAAATTCCTCCTGACATCCAACCTGAACCTCCCCTGGTGCAGCTTAACGCCATTTTGCTTGGTCTTATTTGGCCATTAGGGAGAAGAAACCAACCCCTGCCTCCCTACAACCTCCTTTCAAGTAGTTGTAGGGAGAAAGAAGTTCTCCCCCATCTACTCTTCTCCAGGCTACACAGCCCTAGATCCCTCAGCCGTTCCTCATATGACACCTGCTCCAAATCCTTTACTCTTGGTAGCTGCCTCTGTTCCCTCTCCAGCCATTCAGGTCTTGCAGTGAGAGGCTCAACACTGGACATAGGACTCAAGGTGTGACCTCACCAAAGTTGAGCACAGGGGAGTGATCACCTGAATGCTCCTGCTGGCAACACAGATGGTGTTATCTCATGGCAGAAATCTTTTGAACAAATCCAGTACAATTCTTCTATTGTGGTAGAGATATCACATCCTCCTGTGATATCACAGTAAAGATAAGGTTGGAAAAGACATTAAAGATCATCCAGTCCAACCTAAATCAAAATAAACCCAGTAAATCTAACATCTAACATCTAGATCATGCCACTGAGCACCTCATCCAGCCTAGCCTTGAATACCTCCAGAGACACAAGGCACAGCTGGCTTACATTTTCTTTTGCCATTATGAAAATCACTGGATTAGTTGATGTTTCAACAATTTTCCAAATGTATAGAATCTTCCAGTACAGGAAAACATCACAGTACTGAGATGTGGCAGCTGCAGTCCTGGGCTAACTATCACATTGGGTTTTGGTCACTAAATTTAGAAGAAGAGAAACATTCACTTATTCCAAGATGGTAAAAGACATGAGAACTTGCCTTCAGAGTCGTGTTGTGCAAGAATCTAACCCTGGAGTCCTTATCAGAGGAGATGCTTGTTGTGGGGCAGGCACTTGCTGGCATCTACCTAGTCAGTAACCACTCACTGCCTCTCTCCACAAGCAAATATACATCATTTCTTGCTAGTAGGTATCTTAGATTTCCCTTGAATCTTAGATTTACCTTGAAGACTGTGGGTAATTTTGCAGGTAAGTATTTCAGAACTTACTTAAGAAAGAAAAACTCAACAAAAAAAAAAAAATTAAAAAATCAGAAAACCTCAGAACTCAGCTGATACCAAAACCCTTGTCAAATGAAACTCTTTTTGTTTTCGAGAACTATGGGAATATAAAATTAAATGCTGCAGTGTGAGGCAATGGGAAAAAAAAACCCAACCCTTTCTTTCATAGACTGCATAATTTAAAAGATTGTGCATTTAAAGATCTGTATAATTCTTCATAATGTCCTAACTGCAGTTTCCATAAAACCTATAAGGGAAATGGTTGCATGTAGTTATTAGGCCAGCATCTAGTGCTTTCCTTATCCTAGCACTGTTATTTTCACACCATCATTCATAGAGCCATTGCCAAGTAAGCACAGCTCTGAGCAGCACTAAGCATTTCCATTACATCCTGCAAAGGTAAAAAATGCAGTTAGCTCCCATCAGATAATCCAAGTGTTTGGAGAATGGAATGTGAAGCAAAGGTTTTGCTTGGCTTTTTATTTTTGTAAGGTAAAGAAAATCAGTTGAAGCCTTAAGTGGCACGTAGGAAGAGGGCGGTGGGAAGCTTGCTGCTTGACATCATTCACGGATAATGCTCAGAGCTTAAGTGGATGAAATGAAAACAAAGGCAAGCAAGCCCATCTGAAGTCATGCTTCCTCCCTGGCTCTCAGTGAAAACCATGCAATTGTGTTTGGAATCTTTAAAGGTTAACAGGGAAGACAGTTCCATCATGATCTCTTGTCATGTCCCACTTACCATAGAATCATAGAATATACTGGGTTGGAAGGGACCTCCAAAGGGCATCTAGCCCAACCCTTCATGGTTTCTACTTATTTCTATCTAACATTGTCTTAAAAAATAGAAGTAGGAAGTAAAATTCCCATTAACTGTGAAGATAAACCCTGCCAAACACCATTTACAAAAGGTCTTCTATTATTTTTATAATACTTATGGCCACCATTTCCTCTGCTTCACAGGTAGGCACCAATCTTTACCTGGATTGAAGTTTGCAGATCTTCACAAGCTAATCTGAATGTGCTGGACCAATGTTCCTTGTGTAAGAGAGTCTTACAAGAGGACAGGCTGTGGGAGCTGGGGTTTATTTAGCCTGGAGAAGAAGACACTCAAGAGGGACCTCCTCCTGCTCTACCACTCCCTGAAGGGAGGTTGTAGTCAGGTGGAGGTTGGGCTTTTCTTCAGGCAGAGCCTGAACCTGTGTCAGGGGAGGGTTAGGCTGGACGTTAGGAAGCCCTTCTTCATGGAGATGGTGATCAGACACTGGAATGCACTGTTCAGGAGGTGTTTAAGGACAGACTGGCTATGGCCCTTAGTACCCTGGTCTGGCTGATGTGGTGATGTTAGGTCCTAGGCTGGGCTGGCTGATCTCAGAAGTTTTCCCCAGCCTCAAGAATTCAGTGATTCTGTGTGTCAGTCACAGTGCTTCTGCTGCCCACAGGCTCCCTAGGGGTGCGCATCCTGTCCTAGATTATGCGGTTAGTTGCCAGAGGTTATGGTGGGTTGCCTCAGGATTGCCCTGTGTGAATGATTGAGCTATGCCCATCATAAGCCCCTTCTCATGAACTGGCACACCAGTTTGAAATAGAACATGAAAGGATAAATAGCAGCAGTGAATCAGAAGCCCAGCCCTGTTCTCATCCATATTTAAGACAGAAGACTATGGCCCTCACTCCTGGCATAAAACAAGAGCGATGCTGCTCTCACCTGACTTCACCATCTCGACTTATCTTTCCTGGCACCATGAAAGGACTGTTACTGTGTGACTGCTTTTGAGTACCTGCAGAAAGGACAAAGGTAGTGAACAAACAAGTACTCAAGTCCACTCTGACTGGCAGTACCCTCTTACCTTCCCCAGGTACCTTTGGTGACTACATTTTGTGTGCACACGCCACCAGCCCTTGGTGGCATCAGTGCCTTAATACCAGAAAAATCACCTTGCTCTGAGGACTGAAACAGGCCCTACAAAACTACCTCTCACAACCAAAATGTGTAGTGAGAAAGACAGGGAAAAACCCTCCCATTGTGGAGCAATTTTGCAATGACTTTGCAGCGTTTGTTCCAGCCTGATTGTTCTGACACACAGAATCCACACTAAGTCTGCATGGGTTCAGAAAGTTTTTCTCCAGTGAATTTCCCCACAATACTGGTTAACATCACGACTTTCATGTGTTACACAGAGCCACACAACCATTCAGCTTGGAAAAGACCCCTGGGACCATCAAGTTCAACCATTAACCTTACCTTCACCATATTCACCACTAAACCCCATTGTTCAGACTCCTTTTGCATCTGTCATGCCACGGTGCTTTTGGCATCCCTCTGACTCAGGTCTGTAGTTTTCAGTTCTCAGTGTACATGAGAATTCCATACCTTTCTAAATTTAGCTGAAATACAAGTTTATCTTTTTGGTTTGCTTTGTTTACAAAACCAAAGCCTCCCAAAGTGTTATCCCTTCTAACCTGAGCTGAAACTGTGACACCCTGCATTTGCTGTGGTTCATTTACCTTGCTGTGGGTATCGTTCATTGTCAGAAAGATTCCTGTAGGGGAGTTTTCTAGAGGAGTAATATAGGGAATAGTGGCTGCATCTTCCTCTTTTTTTTTTTTTTTTAAACCAAAATGAAGACTGACTTCAGTAAAACAGGAGACCCAAAGCAGCCTAATCTAATGGGTAGCCTCTATGTGATTTATTTTGTGCATGTCTGAAACCTTAGCTCATCTACACTGTCCAAAAAGCAGGCAAACACTAGGACAGACTAATCCAGCAGAGGTGATGATTACTAACAAACACACTTCACATTGTCCAGCTGGATTAACAAAAGCTTGTCATGCAAACTGTGCTCATCTGTTTCACAGGAAGTAGTTCCTTTGGTATTTTTAATGTTGGAGGTTGCCAAAGAATGTTAAGACTGTTCTTGAAATTTATAATCTTCTCAGACTTTACATGGGTGTACCAACAGGAATTTGGAGATGAGGTATCCCACAAAAAATGTGTTTAATGGTTTTTCTCTCTTGCAGTCCTTTCAGCAGTGGGTGTGTCAGCCAGTGCTCAGTACTTGGTGGAAAAGAAAGTGCAGTTAAGTTTTATCGGTATTTGTCACTCGTGGCATGATGAAACCAGACAAAGAGTTCACTAGAAATTTTGCTCTGCTATGTCTAGACTCTTTCATGTGCGTGTTCCAGTAGAGCTGAGGGATACAGAAAGAGGCAACTGATCCTCTCTGCCTTTGATAACTGAAATAATCACAGATCCACAGAACATTAGGGATTGGAAGACATCTCAAAAAATCATCCCGTCTAATCCCCTTGACAAAGCAGAACCACCTAGACCCAGTCACATAGGAACATATCTAGTGGGGTCTTAATCATCTCCAGAGAAGGATACTCCACAACCTACCCTGGGCAGCCCATTCAGTACCCTGTCACCTTCACTGTGAAGAAGTTCCTTCTCATATTGACGTGGAACCTTCTATGTTCCAGCAGACACCCTTTGCCCCTTGTCCTAGCACCAGATGAGATTGTGAAGAGCCTGGCTCCATCCTCCTGACACTCACCGTTCATATCTTTATAAACATTAATGAGGTCATACCTCAGTCTCCTTTTCTCCAAGCTAAGGAGCCCCAGCTCCCTCAGCCCTTCCTCGACAGGTATTTATTATCTTCATTGCTCTGTGCTGGACTCTCTCCAGCAGTTTTGTGTCCTTCTTGAACTGAGAAGCCCAGAATTGGAAACAATATTTCAGATGTGGTCTCACCAGGGCAGAGTAGAGGGGGAGGATAACCTGTCTCGATCTGCTAGCCACTCCCTTTCTGATCCACCCGAGGATGCCCTTGGTCCTCTTGGCCACAGGGGCACATTGCTGGCTCATGGTCATCCTGCTGTCACCAGGACTCCCAGGTCCCTTTCTCCTACACTGCTCTCCAACAGGTCATTCGCCAGCCTATACTGGTACCTGGGGTTGTTCTTGCCCACATGCAGGACTCTACACTTGTCCTTGCTATCTTTCATTGAATTCCCCTCTGCACAGCTCTCCAGCCTGCCCAGGTCCTGCTGAATGGCAGCACAACCTGCTGGGGTGTCGGCCACTAGTCTCAGCTTTTTGTCATCAGCAAACTTCTTGACAGTGCATTCTAATCCCTCATTCAAGTTATTAATGAGTGGACTGAACAGTAGTGGCAAACCAACCTAGCACCACTGACTATATACAAACGTTTGCGTAACCAAACCCTCCGTTTAGACAAGTCCCCCATTCTGCTGCTGTTGGGTAAATTGCTAAAACCTAATGAAGTACACAGTATATGGTACCAATGGTTCAAGGTAACAAGACTAAGCAAGAAAACTGGTTTAATACAAGAAAAGAGACTCAGTGGACTGCCTGGTGAACACAGAAAATTGCAAGCCATAAATATTTTCACTGTCATGGGTGAGAGTAAGAGACTGCGTGTCTGAAAACCTGCCAGCATTTTCTTTCCCTCAATTGCAGCAGCTCATTTGTGAATGGTATTTATTGTCCCCACTAATCCTATGTCCTTCTGCAACCGTGGTTTAGGCAAAATTACCTACTAACCAACAATATCCAATTATATTAAAACCTGACTCAAAATTACTCTTTCATAGACTTAAAATTCTATGTTAGGGCTCCCAAACAATAATCTTCATATATTCCTGTACAATTCAGTGTACTACAAATCAGTTATCATTTTTCCTTCTCAGAGTTAACTGACAGAAAACCTCAACAGCATCTAACTAGTAAGAAATAAGACAACAGTATTTGATCAAAACTCCACTGAATTTTAAGCTGTGCTTTCACATTTATGTAAACGATTTCTTTTTATTATTATTATTATTACTAATTAAATTGCTCAGAGTGGAGGAGAGAGAAAGCAATGGAAACAAGCACGAAGCATGTGTTGCAGTCTTTGTCTATTCTTTACCACTTCATTACATTAGTCTGTTGTGAAAGGAAAAGGGCAACAAACAAGAAGCAATGGATAGAAAGAGTGAGAACAAAAGTAGTTAAATCTTCTTTCTTGAATTTAAAAATAACATTTTAATTCTATACTGAATTAATAGAATAATAACTGTCTGCTTGTAAGCCGGTATCAACAGTGACAGGCTGGAGAGCTGGGGAGGGCGAAACTGAATGAAGTATAACAAGGGTAAGTGTAGAGTCTTGTATCTGAGCAAGAACAACCCCAGGTACCAGTACAGGTTGGGGACTGACCTGCTGGAGAGTAGTGTAGGAGAAAGGGACCTGGGGGTGCTGGGGGACAGCAGGATGACCATGAGCCAGCAATGGGCCCTTGTGCCCAAGAAGGCCCAGGGCATCCTTGGGTGAATTAGAACTGGGGGTGTTAGCAGATCAGAAGAGGTTCATATCCCTCCTCTACTCTGAGCTGGTGAGATCATATCTGGAGTATTGTTTCCAATTCTGGGCCCCTCAGTTCCAGAAGGACACAGAAGTGCTGGAGATTGAGGGATGACCTCTAACGTTTATAAGTATGTGAAAGGTGGGCATCAGGAGAATGGAGCCAGGTTCTGCACAGTGGCATCTAATGATAGCGCAAGGGGCAATGGGTGTGAGCTGGAACACAGGAGGTTCCACATCAATATGAGAAGGAAATTCCTCATGGTGAGGATGACAGAGCACTGGACTGGGCTGCCCAGGAGGCTTGCGGAATCTCCTTCTCTGGAGAGATTTAAAACCCACCCGGACATGTTCCTATGTGACTGGATCTAGGTGATCCTGCTGTGGCAGGGGGATTGGACTAGATGATCTTTCAAGGTCCCTTCCAGTCCCTAATGTTCTGTGATTAGTACTGCTTATTCTATACTTGACAGGTAATAAGTGTGTATTTTGAAATATTCTTGTTTTTGTGCAAATGTTTTACCTTCAGATGCTTGTTCCTACATTAAATATCAGGCCTGTAAACAGAACTCTGGCAGAAGATATTTTTCTTGAGGGGAAGGTAGTTTAACAATCTGAATCAAATTCATAGGGGAAAGGAGAAAAGTAATCCTCCTCCATTTATCTGAACCAGTTGCAAACATATTGATCAAGTCTTTAGTTTTCAATTACACACTGCAGGATTAAAAGCAGACAGTACTGTCCTGAATAAAAGACATTCATTCTGTGTGAAGAAAGCTTCTCTTGATACCTTATTTTATGGCTTAATTGAAGATGATGAAAACAGGATAAATGAAACAGCTAACAGTATCAGACACCTTCTGCATTACGTCTGTGTACGTGCATTGCTCACAAGCACAGGAAAACACACCCATCCTTGTGCAGAAGCAGGATCTGCCCTCGGCTTCTAGCTGCCCGCTGCTCATCATTCAATGAGCATTTACAGATGAAAATGAGCCAGAGAAACCTCCTGCTAAAGGAGCAGCAGCAGCAGAAAGACAGATGCAGAAATACTGAATGAGGCAACACCCTAGAAAAAGGCTAAAGTCCTAAATTACACGGAAGCTTAAGTGCAAGACACCTTCAGGACAGGCCCATGTTGTGCTACAGAGAGTCAGTCAACAATTGTGTATGTGGTTGTATCATATCAGCTTCTAGACATAGGGTTTTTGTTAGTACAGCATTGTGCCTGAACCAAAGATTTCTGACCTTTGTCAGGGCTGAGTGTTGACGCACAGCACACTGACCATGAGATGGTGGAGTTCAGGGTCTTGTGTGGAAGGAACAGAATAGCTAGAAGAATCACAACCCTGGACTTCAGCAGGGTCAGCTTTGGCTTTTTTGAGCAATTGCTAGGGGACATCCCATGGGATAGGGCACTGGAAGGTAAGGGAGCTCAGGAGAGTTGGCTAACATTCAAAGACCACTTTCTTGAAGCACAAGAAAAGAGCATTCCAACAAGAAATAAGGAAGGGAGCCAGAAGACCTGTGAGGTTAAACATGAAGCTTCTGGGGAAACTGAAGAAGAAGAAATTCTATAGGTCATGGAAGGAGTGGATGGCCACTTGGGCTGATTAGAAGGCTCTGGTGAGAGAATGTAGGGATGCAATTAGAAAAGCCAAGGCCTCCTTGGAATTCAACCTTGCAAGGGAGGTCAAGGGCAACAAAAAGGGCTTCTTCAAATACACTGCAGGTAAAACTAAAACTAGAGGTAACGTAGGGCCCCTGCTGAATGAGGTGAGTGCCCTGGAGACAGAGGATGCAGAGAAGGCAGAGATACTCAACACCTTCTTTGCCTCTGTCTCTACTTCTGGGGGCTGTCCTGATATCAAGCCCCAGACTGCTGAGGTTCCAGAGGAAGTTGAGGCAAGAGAAGAGCCTGCCTTGGTTGATGAGGACTGGGTTAGGGATCAGTTGAACAAACAGGATGTCAACAAATCCATGGGCCCAGATGGAACTTTTAAACTTAAAATTACCTTGATTCTGTTTAAGATTTCATGCTTTCAGGACAACATTTAATTGTAAGGTAGTTTGTATTGCAACTGCTCAGGACTGTTCAGGAACAATATTCTATTGTGCCATTGCATTGAGTTGGAATAGAAATCAAGACATTAATTAACTCAAACTACTGACATCCTTAAAAGCAAAACAATGGTTTAAAACTCCAAAGGTGTGAGATTTACTCTTGCCTTTTGAAACAGCATTTTACAAGTAAACTTCAGGAATTAAAAGATGAGCATCTAAAAGTTTTCTCAATGTTTTCCAGTGTAACCACTACCATTGTTTCATTTAGAAATTCTGTCACAGATGTCTGGTCCTGTTAATTTATTTATATATTTATTTTTATCTCCAAGGTGCAGAATAGTCATTTACATAAATCAGCTCACTCCTGTATAACACAATTCCACAGCAAAATGTATTTCTAAAGGGAAAGAAAGTACAGTAAATACTTCAAAGAGACTGAAAGCTACTTTCAAAAAGGCAGTGAACCCTCTGAAGAAGACACCAGCACTCGTCTCACCAAAACACGAATCCACACTCTTAGCACATCACTCCTGATTTTTCTGGGCAATGTGAAAAAAGCCCCAACCAATCCAACAAACAGCAGTTATAGTAAAGCTTTAATTAGAGAGCGCTTGATGATCTCAGACGTCTTTTGCAACTAAATAGTTCTGTGATTCTGGGAGGGGAAAAAGTCCTATTTTGACAACTCTGAGAACTATTTCACAAATTAGTATAATAAGTTGCCTGACCAGCATGTAACACTTTATCGAAGCAAGTTCAAAGGAGACAGGTGATTAACAAACACCAAAGAACCTCCAAAAGTTGCATCCACCACTTTTTCTGATCCTCCGTTGTAGACATGATAGTAAACTGCAAATCTGCCTGAGGAAAGAAAAATGCCTGCTGAAAAGAGCTTGCACACCTGAAGCAGGCAGACGGAGGAATTTAGGTAACTCCTCCAGCAACCCTATTCATTCATGTATTTTGGGGTAGGGATGGGGAGGAGACAGGAAAAAAGATGATGTGATACACCCCACTTCAGGAGAGGCCTCCATTGTGAGTGAAGACAAGACACCTGGGTAATTCCAGGTTGTTCCATAAGTCTTAGAAACATAAAGAAAATATGAAGCACATACTGTGCTCTTTACTTTCTCCATGTTACCATTAGACAATCTTCAGCTACCATGTTTTCATGCAGGATTCTATAGCAGTCTACTCCTTGAAAACCTACACAACATGGGAAAATGATGCATCCAGCACAAGTTCTTGACTCGTACCTTATAGCTTAATATCTGCTAGGGAAATACAGCAATGAATACTTTTTAAGAGCTAGAAATCAAGTAAATTTGATCCTTATTTTAATTTTTTTAAGGCAGAAGACTTTTTTTTCAAAAGTAACATGTATTACATATAGTACCTATAAAATATATATTAAAATATTTATAGTATCATGTATTAATTGAAAGTCACATACACTATCCAAACATGATGGTACACACACACTAGAAACATCTGCAGTTCAATTTACCTACGAGGAGTAGGTGTAGAAAGAAACAACCCTTTTCACATACCTAACCACAATTCCGAATCACCTCAGTCAGACTTCTCGATGCACACCTCCCAATAAAATAACCAGTCCACTGCATCTGACATTACAACCATTCTGGAAAAAGAGGAAGGAGTCAAAAAACCCAAAACAAAACTGGCTACCTTTTACCCTCTACTGATGGGAATTTCAAAGGTTGGGGTGGTGGATTTTTTTATTTCACTGGGAGACATCTGGACAGGCTGAGTCAATGGACTGACAACAACAGTATGAAGTTTCATAAGTCCAAATACAGTGTCTTATACTTTGTTCACAATAATCACCTGTAGTGCTGCAGACTGAGAAGATTCAGAGGGACCTTCTCCCTCTCTACAACTCCCTGAAGGGAGTTTGTAGTCAGGTGGGGGTCGGGCAATCAGCAACAGGATGAGAGGGCGTCAAGCTGCCAGGGGAATGTTAGGTTGGATGTTAGGAAGCCCTTCCTCACTGCAAGGGTGATCACATACTGGAATGGACTGCCCAAGGCAGTGGTGGAGTCCCCATCCCTCAGACTGGATGTGGCCCTTAGTACCTTGGTCTGGCCAGTGTGGTAATACTTGGTCCTAGGCTGGACTTGATGATCTCAAAGGTCTATTCCAGACTCAATAAATCTGGGACTCTGTGAGGAGGTTAGATACTCTGAAGCAGTGTTAAAAGATAGCTACAACACAGTGTTTCAGGATGCAGCCCGTGCTCTGAAGGAGAGATAGTTGAGACCCCCAGAGCAGAACTGCACCACTTTTGTGTCATTATGGAGCTAACGATAAACCAACTCTTCCAGACTGCCTTGTTCAATATTGAGTAACTGTCAGAATCACACAGGAACGTCTCCTCAATATTAAAAGTGTCAAGTCAAGTGAGGTACTTTCATAATGATTCCAACATTTCTTTCTTGTGTTTGCTTTTTCCCTCTGTGATTGCATGTTTGGAAAGAGTAGAAAGCGGCACATTGAATAGTGCTGTGCCAAGTCCATAAAGCTTACAAAGAATCACAGAGCATTAGGGCTTTATCAACATTATGGACATCATCTCTCAATCTCCTTTTCTCCAAGCTAAAGAGACTCGGCTCCCTCAGCCTTTTCTCATCAGGGAGATGTTCCACTCCCTTCATCTTGGTGGCTCTTTACTGGAGTCTCTCAAGCAGTGCTGTGGCTTTCTTGAACAGAGAGACCTAGAACTGGACACAATATTCCAGATGCGGTTTCACCGGGGCAGAGTAGAGGGGGAGCAGAACATCTTTGGATCTACTAACCACCTCACTTCAGCATCTGAGTCTTGCTTTGAGAACTTACTAGTAAAGCAGAACATGACAGTGAAAAATTCTATCTTTTTCTTTTGAGTTTTAACAACTGCATTTCATTGCAAAACCAGGAGTAAGGTAAATCATGTAAATTTAAGGAACAGATGAGGCAGGGAAAAAATGGGACTGGAATCATAAAACAAAACTGACACATACAGAGGAAGTGAACCAAAAGCAGAGGCAGGACAAGGTCAAAAATATTAGCAGACAAGAGAGATTTAGCACAGACAGCAAATATCTATTCCAGACTTTAGAATTGCACAGGCTTTCAAGTGTTTTCTGCTACTAAGGAATAGTTTTTGTTCTCAGTATGAAAACACATTTCTGATTCCTGAGATAGTAAAAACCCACACAAAGGAGAACAAATCACTGACATAATTTTATCTTACACACAGACTTCCACTCTCTTCACTGTGGAAAACATTAGGGCTTATGTCTAACACTATATTAGAAAGCTGGACTGCATCCATCGAAGTTGCTGCTCAATGCTGCGTAAGTACATTAATTGAAGTTATCATCTGTATGCATTAATTAATTTTTCAGGGTGCTTCCTACGATTTGGACTATTTGCAGTTGCAAGGAGGGCAATTCAAGCATGCAAAATTACTTAGTCCAGATAAGCATGTTCGCTGATTTACCAACGTTTGTACCCTAAATATTCAGTCTCAGTGCCTCATTTCTACACTTCTAAAATGAAGGCAAGGCTAACTTGCTTAGAAATTATCCACTGTAGTTGCTTGTTCATTGTTCTCTGGCAGCAAGTGTCACTTTGTCAGCCTTGAAATGCTTCAAAGCAGGTGAAGCGGGTGCCATCCCTGCAGCAGACATGTGCACCCAGCCCTGCAGGCGAGGCCCCACGGACAGTGTGCAAGGTCCTCTGCTCCTGACACAACCACCTGATCCCCTAGAGGATGGGATCCATGACCCATACAAAGCTGTAGCTCCTAACTACTAAGTGAGCATCACCCCTTAAGTCCATGGGATGATAATGTGATACTCTGATACTGTGAATATCTGCAAATGCAGTAATGAAACCTGCCCTATGCATGGGCTCTGAATGTGAAAAACAGAGATCTAATTAAAGAAGGTATCACACACGAAGGGACCAGTTGAGCTTGAATGGACAAACCTTCATGCAGGTATTTCCTACATTTTAAATGAGTTACTTTGCTGTATTGATAACATTCCTATTTTCTCCTGAACATCTGTCCCTGTGCACAACATGTATACACACAATCTATTCTACTTAATACAAAGATTCTGCTGTTAGATATAAAACTGTGTCTTTTCTGCTATTACACATATTCTGTGACAGTAAGTGAAAGAAAATGTAGGAAAGCAATAAAAAAAATAGCAAAAGCTCAAATTACCATTGTGCTGGACTAATGAAACGCTTCCAGAAGAAAGGAAGAAAAACGCTGAGGCATGGCAAAAACCAAACTGCTGCTGAAACTGACAGCTAGCTAAAAGAGACAACCATAAGAACCATCCAAAAAAAAAATAAAATCACATTTTCCAGTAGCGCTCCAGTCTTTAGGGTCAGTGCAAACTATCTAGTTGACAGATAATTTGATATTCTTGAGGTGAGCTTCCTTTAAAACCACAGACAACATCACTGAATGGAAAGGTAAATCTCAATGGATGAAACGGACTGAAAATTGGATCTGATGTAGCTATCTCTCCAATTACCATGCTAAGTGTTCCAGCAATGGGCATAGGCAGATATGTGACAAGATTCTCCGTCAGAATGGCAATATTATCTTGGGCATTTTAGCTCGTATAAATGAAACAATGTCCTCAAGAAAATAATATGTGTAACAGGAGGGTTGATAGGATTTCTCACAGAACCAATTGTATACTGAGCCGCTGAAATGCCTATTGATGTTAGAAGCTGAGTATACAAACCCCTCGTATGCCTAGCACTGAAAAAGCAGAGGAAGACCACCGAACAAGTAATCAGTTGGACTCTTTTCACTTTTACATGCAAACCTTATAACTTTTGTGGCAAGGGATTGAAGGCTTACACTGTTTCCTAACACTTCCCTTGAGAGATGAATCCATTATTCTCTGTTTAGAACTCTTTGCCAGAGGAAGTACAGACAGTAGTCGAACGTCTTTTAGAAACCATTTTTCAAGCACGAAAAACTTCTTACAGATGACCAGATGCTATCTCTCCAATGAACCAATATTCTTCTCAACTAACACTCTGTACAGAAAGCAAAATATTCCTCAAGTTCTCTAGAAAGCAAACCTTCTCATTACAGGAATTAGAGGCCAGGCTGGATGAGGCTCTGGCCAGCCTAATCTAGGGTGGGGTTTCCCTGCCCATGGCAGGAGAGTTGGAACTGGATGATCCTGTGGTCCCTTCTAATCTTAACTGACTGTATGACTTGGTCTGGGTGGTTCTGCTGTGGCAGTGGGATTGGACTGGATGATTTTTCGAGGTCCCTTCCAATCCCTGATGATTCTATGAAGTCTAGTGAGCTACTTCCATGAACTTAATGAATCAACAGTCTTTTATTAATTCCTTAAACCAAAAGCTTGTTTCAAAAAGAAATATGGCCTGTGCTCTTGAATGTCTCATGTAAGGTTCCATTGTCTATGTTGAGTCAGAAAGGATGAGTTTTCTTTCATAAACAGACAAAAAGTAGACATGCAACTGGAGGCAATACAAAATGCCTGAATTCTGTTAGGTGAGCGTTCAGTTATGATTAAAATGTCAATTTCATTTAGGAAAACTACTGAAAGGTTTATTAGGGGTGTCTCACAGCCACTGTCTGCTCCAGCTTCCTTTTACCCCTCCCAAAAGATGTCATTTCCTTTGAGCATTCCAACAGGAAATAAGGAAGGGAGCCAGAAGACCTGTGTGGTTAAACAGGGAGCTGCTGGGCAAACTGAAGAGGAAGAAGAAAGCCTATAGGTCATGGAAGGAGGGGGTGGCCCCTTGGGCTGATTATAGGACTCTGGTGAGAGAATGTAGGGATGCAATTAGGAAAGCCAAGGCCTCCTTGGAATTAAACCTTGCAAGAGAGGTCAAGGGCAACAAAAAGGGCTTCTTCAAATACATCACAGGTAAAATTAAAACTAGAGGCAATGTAGGGCCTCTGCTGAATGAGGTGGGTGCCCTGGAGACAGAGGATACAGAGAAGGCAGAGATACTGAACATCTTCTTTGCCTCTGTCTATATACCAAGCCCCAGTCTGCTGAGACTCCAGGGCATGTTGAGGCAAGAGAGGAGCCTGCCTTGGTTGATGAGGACTGGGTTAGGGATAAGTTGAGCAAACTGGACATACACAAATCCATGGGCCCAGACGGGATGCACCCACATGTACTAAGGGAGACGGCGGAAGTCATTGCTAGGCCACTCTCCATCATCTTTGCTAAGTCCTGGGGATCAGGAGAGGTGCCTAGGGACTGGAGGATAGCAAATGTCACTCCAATCTTCACAAAAGAAAAGAAAGAAGACCCAGGTAACTATAGGCTGGTCAGTCTCACCTCCATCCCAGGAAAGGTGATGGGACAATTTGTACTAGAGGCTGTTTCCGGGCACATCAAGGACAGGAGGGTCATTAGGGACAGTCAGCATGGCTTCACAAAGGGAAAGTCATGCTTGACCAACCTGATAGCCTTTTATGAGGGCGTAACCAGGTGGATGGATTATGGCAGAGCCGTGGATGTGGTCTGTCTTGACTTAAGTAAGGGGTTTGACACAGTCTCTCACAGCATCCTTGCAGACAAACTGAGGCAGTGTGGTCTAGATTATTGGGTAGTGAGGTGGATTGTAAACTGGCTGCAGGGTAGAATTCAGAGAGTAGTGGTCAATGGGACAGGGTCTAGTTGGAGGCCTGTATCTAGTGGAGTGCCCCAGGGGTCGGTGCTGGGACCAGTCCTATTCAATCTATTCACTGATGACTTGGACAAGGGATTGGCTGTTGTAGTTGGTAAAATAGCTGCTCTTAAGATGGTGGCGATGGCGTCAGGGTCATGCACTGTCGGCAAATTTCCTCATAACACAAAGCTGGGGGGTGTTGCTGACACCCCTGTAGATTGTGCGATTGTGCAGATTGTACAGATTCAGCGAGATCTGCACAGGCTTGAGAGCTGGGCAGAGATATATTTAATGAGGTATAACAAGGGTAAGTGTAGAGTCTTGCATCTGGGCAAGAACAACCCCAGGTACCAGTGTAGGCTGGGGACTGACCTGTTGGAGAGTAGTGTAGGAGAAAGGGATCTGGGAGTGCTGGGGGACAGCAGGATGACTATGAGCCAGCAGTGTGCTTTTGTGGCCAAGAGGGCCAATAGCATGCTGGGGTGGATCAGAATGGGGGTGGGGGTGGTTAGCAGATTGAGAGAGGTTCTTCTCCCCCTCTACTCTGCCTTCATGAGGCCACACCTGGAGTATTGTGTCCAGTTCTGGGCTCCTCAGTTCAAGAGGGATGTGGAGCTGCTGGAGAGAGTCCAGCATAGGGCAACAAGGATGATGAAGGAGGTGGAGCACCTCCCCTATGAGGAGGGGCTGAGGGAACTGGGTCTCTTTAGCTTGGAGAGGAGGAGACTGAGGGGTGACCTCATTAATGTCTACAAATATTTGAAGGGTGGGTGTCAGGAGGATGGAGCCAGGCTCTTCTCAATGTCATCTAGTGATAGGACAAGGGGCAATGGTTGTAAGTTGGAACACAGAAGGTTCCACATCAACCTGAGAAGGAACTTCTTCCCAGTGAGGGTGACAGAGCACTGGAACAGGTTGCCTAGGGAGGTTGTGGAGTCTCCTTCTCTGGAGACATTTAAGACCCACCTGGATGTGTTCCTGTGTGACTTGGTCTAGGTGATCCTGCTGTGTCAGGGGGATTGGACTAGATGATCTTTCGAGGTCCCTTCCAATACCTAGTGATTCTGTGTTTTGTCTCAGTCACCAGCACACACACCCAGCACAGGAGCCACTGTTGTGATCCCTTCATGTAAGAGAAGGGTTCAGCCAGCAGCAGCTGTGGGAGTGCAAAAACCACAAGAACAGAACAACTATTTCTTTCGGGGAAACAAATACCTGGTATTTATTGCTGTTGTGTGTTGGAGAGAAAAACAAACACGTAAGGAGAGGTCTTTTTTCTATTCACAGGCTTGAGGCTGCCAAAGACATATGATCAGGCCCTTGGTTTTACTTTCAATTATGGTTTACTCTCCCTACAGCAAAGGTGACGTAGACTGGATTTTATTTACAGATGTGGCAAAATATTGCTAAGCATTCTAATAAAGGTTTTTTAAAAAGAATATTAGCTTGATTCTTCATTCTGGAGAAAAGATAACAGATGCATCATAAAAGCCTTCCCTTCCCCCTCCCTGCCTCTCCTCACCCTGACACAGAAACAGTTCTATCAGTAATTACAAGTGCTAGAACACAGGAGGTATGCAAAGCCTTTTGGTATCAGGCTACTTCCTCAAGAGGTGGACAATAACATTAAACAGAGAGGAACCCAAGCTTCCACCAGGGAAGAATCATGACCTGCCCAGTTTGAATTAGAGCTGGAGACCTCCCAGATGAGTTAGTAGAGCTAAAGCCTAAACAAGTCACATCCCTCATATCCTGACTCTGTTCCTGTGTGTTTAGGATGGGGAATAAGCACACGTCTTGCAGGGATAGATCTATTAAAAGAAAAAATAATTGAAAACCTTCTTTTAGATTAACTATCAGTCAGATCACAACGATTTCAGCTGCAGCTGTGGTGATGTGTCTGTTCAGAGTGAACCTCTCTACAAAGATGTGCTCGTAACAGCAGGCTCTGCTGAAAGTTCCTATTAAGCTGAACTAAAGAACCAACTTCAGAGGAAGAAGCTTTTAGTTCTGACATCTAACTTGAAGAAGTTAGAGAAGAACTGCTGAAGGTCAGGGCTGCAGAAACTTTCATGTAATGGCAAGCAGTGGTGTTAAATGAGAGATCATCTGCTACCATCTTTACAAATAGCAAAGAAATTCAGCTTTATTAAAGAAGGGACCTTCTAATAGCCTTCCGGGCTACTTGGCTAACAGTACAACAAAAGAAGGTTCCAGGGTTCAGGAACAAAATCAGGGTACAATTATACAGGAAATGCACAACGGCCTCTGAAGGAACTGATGATTAAGCTGATTCGCAGCTAAAATAAATCTAAGCTCTTCATTTGTGCTTAACTGAACTGAACCAGCAGGCTTCCCAGGTTGCCCGGATGGTCAATGGCATCCTGGCTTGTATCAGCAATAATGTGGCCAGCAGGACTAGGGATGTGATTCTCACCCTGTACTGGGAACTGGGGAGGCCTCCTCTAGAGTACTGGGGGCAGTTCTGGGACCTCCAGTTCAAGAAAGAGATGGAGAGGCTTTAGTGGGTCCAGAGGAGCAATGAGGGTGAGGAAAAGACTGGAGGGAAAGTCTGATGAGAGGTGGAGGAAGCTGGGGGTGTTGAGCCTGGAGAAGAAGAGACTCAGAGGGGACCTTCTTCCTCTCTACAACTCCCTACAACAGGCCATTCCTAGTCTATTTCAGCTAAGCTGCTGTTTTCTTGGAGTGTGCTAATACCAGGATGATGGGGCTGGGTGGCTGTGAACACCAGACACTGGGGAAGGGCTGTCAAAGTGGTGGGAAGTAACAGCATCCATAACAGCTGGGCAGTAAGTTCTGAGCACTGCACGGACCTCACAAGTTCCTGCTCCAGGCATTTAGGAGAGAAGCAACAAGAAAATCCTAATGGGACTCAGGAAAGACAATAGTTCTAGTGGGCTGCAACAGGGAACAGAAATGCTCTCCCAGACCTGCAGGTGTTGCCAGCCTTAGAAACCCCAGTATGGTTGGCAGGGCTTGGCACTGGAGCCCAGTGAACAGAACTGGACTGGGCAGATGGCCTGAATGGCATGATCATCTGGGAATGTACCTCCTACCAGAGCATGTGGACACACAACCCCTAGTGCTTAGGAGTACTTGAGTGAGGATCAATGAGTCCCGTGAGCTTTGTTTTCAAAGGGAATCCCCTTCCCCTCCTGTAAGGTCTTTCACTAAGATTTGCTATGTTGTTCCAAACGACACAGCACACAGTTGTGTCCTAACGCTTTCCCACAGGCAGTTTGGAACTGATCTTTTGAGGTCCCTTCCAACCTCTTACATTCTGTGATTCCGTTAGAGATGAGCCAAGTTCACGCTTTTAAAACCTGCCACGAGAACCCACAGCCTTTGAGAAGGATTTGTGGCACACTGATACACAACGTTCCCTTTGCAGCTCTCGCAGCAACACTCCGCACAGAAATGCCTCTGTCTGTCACACACACCACCCGTCTTGAGAAGATCTGGAAGGAGGATGCTGAGATGAAAATGCAGCAATAATGAAGCTATGGAGTCCTGACCAAAGACAAAGGATCAGTGCTGAGGCTCTCGAGGCCATGCGTGTTATAGGGTCATCAGCGCAGCATGTCCTAAGCTGTGCAGGCACACAGCACTCAGGGAGCCCTGGGCTGGTAAGGATTTTGCTGAGAAGTGCTGTAAATGGAAGCACAGTGGAGAAGAGCAACACTACCTCATCAGAGCACTGACTTTCAGATTAAACAGGACTACCACCCTTACAGTTAGAGACGATACCATTTAAAACTGAGTTTGGAGACTGTTTTGTCTTGAGTTAAAAAATATTTTCCTATGTTGTTATCATGTAGTCACTTCCAACCCAGCATTTAAGGGGTTTCTACATTATTTGATTTCTAAGCTGTGAGATATATAAAGCTAAAACTATAAAGCTTCGCTTGCTCAGTTTTGGTTCTCTCAGGAAGCCTCTGCATTACTCTTTCCTCATAGCTACGCCTGCTCAGTCTGAGTTCTTACTGAGTTCTTTAATAAGACAATTTATGATTCAGTCCTTTAATTCTTTGCAAATTCTAGTCATGGCTCTTTATAGTGTTGCTCTTCCTTATTAGTGCTTGTATGCAGAGACACATTCCTAACTTGTTTTGTTATATTTAATTTACTTGGATTTGACATTTTACTGTAGAAAGTGTTAAAAAAACCTAATTAAAAAGGTTTTTAAAATTCATTGTTGTCATCTGGAAAACAGTAATGCAATCTCTACTTAGAATGCACATCCTTAGCAGCAGGAGTTTGGGTACCAAAAGCTTCTTTGAAGTATCTATAATGTCATGGCAACCTGGTATTTATATTGCATAGAAATTAAATTATTTAATGGGTTTGATTGCAGTATCTGCAAAACCTATTAATCATTTCATTAGAGCAAAAAAATACCCTTTGTCTATACATGTACATTTCCAAAATGATTGTTAATTCTGCACTGCTGTTTATAATTAATAGAGCAATTATCTTTTTAACTATTGATGTGACTTTGCTTTTCAGAAGCAATCCTGAGCTTTAAAAACTGCCTTAATGATATCATTTGGGTGAAGGGTGTGAGATACAGGATTGAGTATTGGTGATTACTTAAGCTTTCAGTTACGTAAACATTTACATACAGAAAAGAAATCTACTTACAGTAATGGACCCCCTGTAACCTTTGTATATTTGTGGAGTCTCACTCATGTGGAAATAGAGCACACAGACATGCATGCTACTTGAAAAAAACAATCATACGACTGATTATTCCATTGTTTAGGTGTCATTTACCTGGACCTGAGCAAAGCCTTTGACACTGTCCCGCACCACATTCTGGTCTCAGAGCTGGTGGAACGTGGGTTTGATGGGTGGACCACTAGATGGGTAAGGAACTGGCTTGATGGCTGCACCCAAAGAATGGCTGTCGATGGGTCCATGTCCAAGTGGAGGCCAGTGACCAGCAGAGTCCCTCAGGGATCAGTCCTGGGACCAGTCTTGTCCAACATCACAGAACATTAGGGATTGGTAGGGACCTCGAAAGATCATCCAGTCCAATTCCCCTGCCAGAGCAGGATCACCTAGATCACATCGCAGTCCTTAGTCTTTTTGCTTCAGAACAAACCTGTGCACTTCCCAAAGACTAGGCATCCTATGTTGCATGAATAATCCCACAATCTTCTCTAGGGACTGAATCTCCCCATTTTCCTTCACTCTACAGAAAACATGCACTTATATGAATTATTTCAGTGCTTGAATCCACACATTTGTGTAAACTCCTAAACCAGGCTGAAATAAGCATGAACAGAAAAGCAGGTAATCTCCTCTAACCTGCCCAAGATGACATGTAAGTACAGACCTCTGTGCGGATCTATAAATGCAACGAGGTGGCATTGAGGTGGCTCATCCTCAAGCAATATCATGATCAAATAGCATTCACTCACTTTGACAAGAATTCTACTCCAAAATCAAGCCAAAACAAAAGAAACTTGAGGAAGAAAACCTGAAATTCATCAGAATAACTCTGAATATTGCTGATAATACGTTGCCACCTAAGCTTTATGATCACTGTTTAAAAAGTGTTTTTCTACAGCTCTTAAGATGTAAAAGAAAAAATCTCATTTTGTTGTGCATTCCTGTTTCAATACCCTTTTTTTCCAGATCACTTTAATATAAATTGATTTTTAGACCTAGACTCCATCAATAACATGTTCAACATTATTTCCCAAAAGGGCAATGCATGTATGCCACCTGCACGCTAAAAGTAACACTGAGGAGTTCAAGAAAATGGGATTTCAAGTTCAGTCCCCAGGTTTATTGAAAACAAGCACGGTGGTTCTTTCTCAGGGGTAGGAATTCCTTGTAATTAAAATGCTGCTGGACTATGTTAAACAAAAGAGAGAGGGATAGTATGTTTCAAAAAATATTGTTGCTAAAAAGCACTTTTTTATGAAGAACATGTCCCGAACAAAAGTCATCTGTTTCCTCTACACATGGAAAATACTGCTGATGCAATAGTCATCTGAATAACATGATTCCCTGTATCTCAGTATTAGACTTCTGTCCTGTGGACAGCCATAAGAACACAGTGTGTGGTGATCAGCTCTCACACAGCTGCTGCAGCTACTACATTATATTGTTTTAATATTTACTTATTCTAAATAACCTTAGAATGCTTTCTTCCAAACACTTGCACCCTCCTCCTCCGTCCATGTGAGAGGCTCTCATGCTCTGACAAATTATCTTTATATATACAAAATGTGTTAGGAATAAGATGTACTAAGTCAAGTTGGGTAGCTAAAATTATCCTGCAATTTTAATACATTTGTCAAGATTTAGGTAGATTTTTAAGTATGAATAGAAAAAAAAAAATACTTTTGGTGCCTAGTTTTATTAGATGAAGCATTTTGGATAGAAAATCAGTGCTTTTCAAGGAACCAGTGGGTTCTAAAACTTCAAGGTGAATACTGTCTCCTCTCTGCATACTCTATCACCTCCTACCTGTACTATTTCCTTTCATATGATAATTTAAGCATTATTAAAGCATCATACCTGCATCAAGTAGTACTGATTGCTTTTCGAAAAGTGCATTCTGATTCAAGAATGGAAGGACCGTAGCCCATAATCACAAGGTTTTCATAAGGAAAAGATAGCATCTTTCCAAGAATATGCAAGCATGTTTCAAGGACTTTAAACATGAAAAGTGGTGGATAGGATTTGTTTTGAATGTGGCCCATACTTTGAATTCTTTCTCAGCTACTATAAAGAGAAAAGTATTTTATTTTATACTACACAAGTATATTTGATACAAACAGCCATAGATGCTCTTGCATTTTTAAAATGAGAGCCTTCTTAAGAGACACTTCTATTTAAAATCATAGAATCATTAGAGATTGGAAAGGACCTCGAAAGATCATCCAGTCCAAGCTCCCTAAGACAGCAGGATCACCTAGACCAAGTCACACAGGAACACATCGAGGCAAGTTTTAAACATCTCCAATGAAGGAGACTCCACAACCTCCCTTGGCAGCCTGTTCCAGTGCTCTGTCACCCTCACTGGGAAGAAATTCCTTCTCAGATTGATGTGGAACCTCCTGTGTTCCAGCTTACAACCATTGCCCCTTGTCCTATCACTAGATGACATTGAGAAGAGCCCAGCTCCATCCTCCTGACACCCACCTTCAAGTATTTATAACCATTAATGAGGTCACCCCTCAGTCTCCTCCAAGCTAGAGATACCCAGCTCCCTCAGCTTCTCCTCATAAGGGAGGTGCTCCACCTCCTTCATCATCCTTGTTGCCCTATGCCGGACTGCCTTCATCAGCTAACACATCCCTCTTGAACTGAGGGCCCCACAACTGGACACAATACTCCAGATTATTACGTAGCTGCATACTGTATTATATTAATAATATATTGTGATATACTATTACAGTATAATATGTTGTATTTATTATATATTATTATATATTGCATAATTTAATTCTGCCCCTAGTTATTAAAATATTTATTTAAATACAGAATGCACGTACCTTCATTGTGAAACGTAAGTCGCTGCCAGAGAAACAGGCACTAAATTAGAGAGCTACTTGTATGCAGATAGTTCACGTTAATACTCACATCTAGACCCAGCACTAGCAAGCAAAACAAACATTTTACCAGCAAGCAAAATAAGCGTTTTGCTGACTAACAGTGGTTCAGTGAACTATCTGAACAAAAGCCTGCACCTAAGCAAAACCTAACACTCCATAAACACCAGGTGTTCTCCTGATGTCTGTTGCCTTAGGAGAAAAGGTTCTCACGATGAGCTAGAAAAGCTTAGTGAATTAAATTAGAAGCAGATACTCAGAGTCAAGAAAACTAATTCCTTATGGCTTTTTTTTCCTCATGCGTCTCGAATGAGAAAGCAATAAAAAAGAAACACAGAGTCACAGAATCAGTTTGGTTGGAGCCAAAAACTAACCCAGTACTGTCAGGTCACCACTAGGAGATGCCACATCGCATGCTAACACTGAGAAGCTTTCTAAATCACTGTACTAAAACTGGATTCCCATAATGCTGATGGTATAATTTAGATGACAGCTCTAAATAACTCTCTTCAAAAATCATGCACCCCTCAGGAACTAGTCAACATCATCATCCTTCACATGAACACCTCTTGGTTTCATAAACCAGCATTTTAAACATAAACTGCATCGGAAGTAACAACGCCAAGAAAGGAGAAAACAACAGGGTAACTAGGAAATTAATCTTCTTCAAACAGAAAGATCAAGTACCCTGGCAAATGGTGCACTTATCACCCTTGCATCTTATTTTGCTGCTAATTCCAATCTTCATTTTCTTCGCATTGCGTATCAGGATTATCTTCTGGGTTTGGGGCATTTCCCCTGAGCCCTAATGCAATGAGCCATTCACTTCTCCAAAACTCTGCACCTTAGCCTGAGCCCAGTCATCACAGAGCTGAGCATCCTCCCCCTAAATTACTCAAGAATAGACGTGGCTGCAGTTAACATAATTCTCTGAGGATGGATACTGCTGCTTTATCTCCAGTGTCATAACAGCAGATGCAAAATTCAGGTCAGCCTTGCTGTAAATAACATTCATTTGCACTGGACGAAGCCTGGACACCAGTTTTTGTGTAGTTAAATTAAACGCGTAATATCTGAATGGAATTGCTGTCCGCTGAGGCTTTAGCTACTACTACACTAAACCCTCTCTTGAAATGAATGTTTTCTGCCAGCGACTTCCTTTAGATTTCTCCTGACAGGAGCACTTGAACCTACGCAGTCTGGAAACTAGCTTCTTCACAAGGTTTGTAGACCAACAACAGCTACAACAATAACTTCATAGCTGAATAGTCAACAGCGAGCTGAAAGGGTTTGACCAGAGACTTCTTTTAACCTGTACACACGGTATAAAGTAATCCCAGCACCCACTCGGTGGTTAATTCTCTTAGGTCAGATACATCTGCCCCACTTGAAAGTTTCGGTCTAGAGGGATGTGATTCTCAAGGTAACTTGTAAAAGTGAGTATGCACCTGAACACCATACCCCTGTTTTTCCACCTTCGACAGAGAAAGGTCAAGACTTCCTGAGAGCCTCTAAAACTTAATGCAGGTGCTCTAAATAAAGTGCTGAGATAAAAAAGGGAGCCACCAAGATACTAATAGGGAACAGCAAGTTGAGGAACTCCAGCAGAATTCAGGCCACTTGAACACAGCTAGATTCTTTTTTTATGTGAGTACATTTGATCTCTGTTTAAAGCTGCAGTAGGAAAGATCCTAGCACCATGTACACAAGCTAATTTTGCTTGCATGTTCCCAAGTTATGTGATGCAGTCCTTTAGGACATGATTTTTATCTATTAAAAAAGTACCAATAGTAAAGGTATTCCGTTTAACAGCAGCTTTCGTGTGGCAAGTACCGAGAATGATGTGTTTTATAAAATACTTGGCAGATTTAGTCGTCTTTACCTTGCGAATCCTCAGCTTGCTGTACTAAAGCAATGTGCATTTATTGAGACTGAGCCTTCTCAAACCACCACATGTACTTCTCTACCACAGGTGATTTCAGAAATACTGTGGCCAGCAGAACCAGGGACGTAATTCCACCCGTCTCTTGGATGGGCAGATGGCCCAGAAGGTCAATGGCATCCTGGCTTGCATCAGCAATAATGTGGCCAGAAGGACTAGGGACGTAATTCTGGGAACTGATGAGCCCTCCCTCAACAGATCTGGGCCAGTCACTTCAAGAAAGAGATGGAGGGGCTGGAGTGGGTCCAGAGGAGCAATGAGGCTGGGGAAGGGAGCGGAGGGAAAATCTGATGAGGAGAGGCTCAGGATGCTGTGGGGTGTTGAGCCTGGAGAAGAGGAGACTCGGGGGGCACTTTCTCCCTCTCCACAACTTCCTGAAGGGCGGCTGTAGTCAGGTGGGGGTCAGGCTCTTCTCCCAGGCAACCAGCACCAGGACAAGAGGGCAGGACTTGAAGCTGCCAGGATAGGGTTAGGCTGGATGTTAGGAAGCCCTTCCTCATGGAAAGGGTGATCAAACCCTGCAATGGACTGTCCAGGGCAGTGGAGTCTTCATCCCTGGACGTGTTTAAGGACAGACTGGCTGTGGCCCTTAGTGCCCTGGTGTAGCTGAGGTGATGAAGTTAGATCCTAGGATGGACTTGATGACTTCAGAGCTCTACTCATGCCTTAATAATTCTGTGATTGTACAAGGAGAAATTTCCAGTAGTGAACATGGGGAAGGAAGGGCAAGTTACAAGATTTGACGTACAGTGGAAATTTTGAAAATTCCAGTATTTCTTGGTCTAAATCAGATGAATTACAGACTTAAACAGAGGAATTCAGGCATCCACGCATGCTTGAAACAAATACTCTTTTCTATTTATTAAACCACACCAAATCTAAACTGCATAAAAGTTCTACTGTAGGTCTATTGCCTTTTATCATTAAATGCACTTTACTGAGAAATCACAATCTCCAGCCTATCTAAAAGGTACCTCAGGTATCTCTCCCAGGACAATGTGTTGTGTAAGAAAGACATTGTGCATGGTGCTCAATAAATTCATTGGGATCAAAAATGAAAAATTGTGGTCTTCTCTCTGCCAAAAACAGTGAGAGGTTTTTTTCTCCCCTATACATTTGGGGTTTCATTTTGGGCTTACATGGGTTTATTTTCTTTAGCATTTTTTTTTTTTTTTACTTTATAAACACACCCAAGTTCAATACCATCTTCCAAAAAAGTGGCTGTTGATTATTTGCTTAAAAAGTGGGTTTTTTTAAAAAAAATACATTGTAATTCAAGTACAAATAGATCAAATCACCCTGATCTTACCTTTTCTCCCTTGCAAGACGAGTTACATAGCATTAACAAAATGACACCACCAGTGTGAGCCTTTAGACTGATACTGCACAGTGGACCACTAAGAGGACAAGAAATAGCCACAAGAGGCCATCAGGAGAATTACTGGGTCACTGTCCTACACAAAAATATTTTCCTCTGTGTACTCAGAAGGTTCACCTATGGGAGCAAGCTATCCAGAAGAAGGTGTGGAGTACCTACCAAAGGAAGTGCTTCACGTGATAGAATGTCTCTCACATTTCTTTGGGCGAACATTAGTTGGCAGCAGAGTGGTCAGTCCTCTGATTTCACAATTGTATTTGTGGACGACCAAGTAGCCTGGTTTCTAAGGCTGGAAGCCCAGAACTGCTTGGATGACAGCATGATTTTCCATGGCTAAGGTTAGATGAGTTCAGTCCTACCTTGGGTGTCTGATGCTTCTGGATATCTATTCTGACATATAACATACTGTTAGAGACTGAAATCTATAATGTCCCAACATCATAGAGCTTTGGAAAGTCCCTCCTAACTGCAAAGACACACCCCACCCCCNCTGCAAATACTTGTTCTGAGCTACAAATCCTCACCCCCATTCTCTCCTACCATAAAAGTGAGACGTGTTGTGTTTCGAACCAAGAGTTCTAAGAACTGAGGAACACAGCATCCTCTTGTACCCACCTACTCCTCAACAAAGCCAAACCCCATGCATTAGCTTGGAACCTCTTTGGATGGTATCAAGCATTCCCACCATTGACTAGACAACACAGGCCAACACTCGGTTGGCAGGACGATTCCACAGATGCTGCTGACTGGACTTTTGGACCCAAAATGCTGGTGAACGTGGCTTAACCAAAACTTAACCATGAATTATCACCATGGAAACATGCCACAGATGCAGAAAACCACAAACAGAAACCACCAGCAAAAAGGGGGGGGGCTTGGCCGCTATGCCAAGAGAAACTTCTCCCCACTCAGTGGACCCTTGGGATGCCACTGGGATGGTACTTTCCCTTCTACTTTCTTTCTCAATCTCTGTCTGTTCTTTCTCAGTCTTTATCTCTTTTTCCATCCTCCCCCCATCTTCTTTCTCTCTCTTTCCCCTCCCTCCATGCTCCATTTTGAGTGTAATTCGTGTGGGTGTAATAAAAGCTACTTTTGTCTTAATTCTGGGACCAAGAACATTGTACCTCTCACAACTGGAACTTTTCCAGATCATGACACATATGGGCACTCAAGAAGGAAGCAAGAGACCAGAATAGATCAGGTGTAGCCAGACATTTCAGACTACTCCACGAGAATGCACATATAATTCTACCTCCTCACAGATGACACTGTATGCAAGGATGGGCAAGAAGTAAAGCTGCTGCTCAGAACAAAATCATGGCTAATGTCCTTCAGGGGTTAAACAGATTTGCCAAGACAACATGCTTTGTTACCATCTTAACACTGTAACTCAGAGCAGATTAGAAAAGACAACACACTGGGCATCACGGAGAAGAAAGGACAGGGGTGAGCACACCATGACCGTGCTCTTGTTCTGGATGCTATTACTCCACTGGATAAGCACCAGCACCCACCAGTCCCAACAACTTTTGAGCCCTGTCCATCACGGGCTGTGGTAACTGGGCGTCCGTTAGACCAGTTTCAAGCAAAGCAAATTTAACCTAAAAGCATACGCATATATATTTAAAGAAATACTTTATTCATGAGAATATCTGAGAACACATCTGTTTATGAGAAAGTCACTGAGGAAAGACCCTTAAACTCAATTTTATTGCAATGTTCTTTAATTGAGTTGACAGCTGCTGCAGCACTCATTACAAAGCCCACAGTCTCCTGCTAGGCATACTGATCTCACCGCAGAACCAGCCTCTTCATTAAAATATTGATTGTATTCCAGCAGTTCTAATTTAAAGCTTTATTGAAGAGGTTAGAAAGTTATTCTCAACATTCGGGCATGGATATATACTCTTCAAATACAAGCTAACTCAAAAGAATCCAAATGTTTGTATAAGAACTTTATAATCTGCTGAAATTTAGCACCTACATTTCAACTTAGACAAATGATGCACAAGTGACAGGAGCATTAATTGACACTAACTTGCCTCATTTTTAAAGCAGCTCATTTCATGGAGCCACTATCAAATATAATTACATAATGGTTAAATAAGAAGGCATTTCAAAGCAGTACACTGATCAAGGAAGTTATTTTTGTGTTGCTATTAACATGAACAGCAAATACTTCTACCACAGCAGTGTGCTTGAAATGTAATACAATGAGGATCTGTATTCTGAAGTAGTCTGGAAAGGAGAAGACTCAGAGGGGATCTGATTGATGCCATAAATCCATAAGGGCTGGGCACCAAGAAGGCAGGGATAGGACAAATGGCAATGGATTCAAGCTTGAGCACCGGACATTTCATCTCCACATGAGGAAGACATTAGAGTAAGGGTTACAGAGCAATGGAACAGGCTGCCCAGAGAAATTTTGGAGTCTCCTTCTCTGGAAACTTCCCAGATCTGTCTGGATGCATTTCTGAGAGATCTTCCCTAGTTTTGGTCCTGCTTGGACAGGGGAAGTTGGACTTGATCTCTGGAGGTCCCTCCCAACCCCTGATATTCTGTGATTCTGAGATCTCCCTTTATTCCTGAGTACATAGAATCACTAGGCATTGGAAGGGACCTCGAAAGATCATCTAGTCCAATCACCCTGCCACAGCAGGATCACCTAGACCACTATTTAAAAACAATGAGATTAATAAAAACATGAAGGAATACAGATCTGATGACCCTATCAGAACTTCTGCACTAATCAGTACAGAAAGAGAATTACATCCCTAGCCCTGCTGGCCACACTATTGCTGATAAAAGCCAGGATGCCATTGGCCTTCCAGGCCACCTGGGCACCCTGCTGACTCCTGTTCAACCGTTTGTTAACCAGTACAGCCAGGACCATCTGCCAGGCTCAGCCATTCTTCTACCAATTTGTAGAAGGTGGTAAGAGAGAATATAACACAGTTGCCTCAGACATTTGTATTAACCATAGGGCTTTAATGTGGAAAACAGGAACCCTTTCTCAGCTTGCAAACAGCACCAAATATAAAAAGCTTATAGATTTAAAACATAAAAATGAGCCTTCCTAATACCGGGGTTCCTGGTAGCATTTCATGTGCTACGTCCCACACATCCGTACATGAGCCTAAGGACTGCAGTCTGTAAGAAAATCACATAGATTCTCGACCCCGTTACAAACTGTCGTGTTATGATTGCTCAGGACAGACAAAACCAAAGCAACACAGCCACCCCTCTCTGGAAACAGAGAAAACACTTTCCCTGGGTTCCCTGGGCCAACTAAGAGAAAGGGAAGCACCTGCACAGGGCGAGGATTCTTTTACCAGCAAAACCAGTAAGTTTCCCTTCTCCATTCAAATCTGTCTCTAAACTTTGGCTCATTTCACACAGCTACCATGTCCTGGGTATTCCCTTCTCTGGAAAAAGAAATGGGAAAATACAACACAGAGGCACAGAGGAGAGCTAAGAGCAGGGAAAACAGGACCACGGTTGCAAAATATAATCAGGAGGAAAACAGGCACCAGAAAAGAAAAGAAAAGAAGGTCCTTTAACTGACAGAGCTCCTTTAGAAACTGAAATTATTCTAAATCGTTCCCTGTATCTGTTGCTGCCAAACTTTGCTTTTACAACTTTTAAGACCAGGGCGTTGATGACATTACTGCCAGTCAGAAAAAAAAGCCCTGCCACGTTGGATGTTGATCCCATCTTGTCCCCACTGCTCTGCCAGCTCTCAGTCCCTGCGTTGGTGAATACCAGTAATTTCCCCTGGGGAAAGGGAAATGTTTATCTGAAATAGCTTTACAGTTTTATTTATTTTAACAGAACTCTTGATGCTGTTTATAAAAACTCCACAGGTTCTGTGAGACTCCAAATTATATTCCCTCTGGTCTAAAATGATTTGACTTAAAATGCATTTTTCTGATAGCTCGCCAGCCAGCAAACTTTTCTTTTCTTTATATTTCCAGATACAGGGACCCAAAAGGGTTTTTATTTAACAACAGCTCAATAATTACCTTTTCTAACTTCCCATCTCTCCACTATTGTTTCTGGCATATTAGTTTTCAAGGTCTCAAGGTTCATGGCAGGTTTTTTGCAAGAACAGTGATAAAGTGCTCACATTATGAATAGTAATTTCATTGCCTACTACTGTAGCTGAATATAGTGACACACTGGTACCTGGTTTCAATATTCCATTGTAAATTCCTTAGGGTTCTGTGTCAGCAGCAGCATATTTAGCAACCTTGAAGAAACCTTTTCCTTAGGTTGATGGCTTTATTTATTTAAAACCCAGCCTCATCAGAGTAGCCGCACGACACAGAAAGGCTCCCCAACAGGAAGATCCAATGGAATGGGAAATGGTCTAAAAAACCTCAACAGCTGCTAAATCAGGTTAAAATAAATCAGCTGAGTTTCAGATGCTAGCTGGACACCACAGTTTAATGAGACAGACATGCCACGTAATTATCCTGCTTTGAATTGCTTTTGATCAGGGATGAGAGGATCTGAAGGATCTTGCAAACATTAACTTTCTAGCTTGCTCCTAATTGGTGTTAATTAATTAATTAAATATTGTAACACAGCTCCTGCTATGTCTGACTTAAAATCTGAGACAGGTAACAGCTCTAGGTTACACGGACATTTAATGCCAGGTTCGTGGGTTTGTCTGGGAACAAATGATCTTGCTGAGATCCTAATTTAAAATGAAAAAGAAGCATTATCTATTGAATTGATTTTGCTCGCATTGCACAGATTTAAATCTTGTAGTTCAAATACAACTTCACAACAGTTTTACCCTAGTAAACTGCCTAAATATATATATATATATTTAGTTTTAACGACAAAACATGATATTAACTTCCACACAAATATAAAAATGAAAAATTCTTAAACCGAATGAGATGTGTAAATTCAATCAGACATTCTTACATCATCTGTAAACATGCAAAATCACAAATAGAAACTCTCTCTTGCAGTGTTCCCCCACACCTCCACCTCTATTACTGATTTCAGAATTTCTTCTTGGAGGATACATCCAGAGATTTCCAGGCAAGTTGGACAACAAAATAATTTGGTAGAAATGCATTTGTCCTATTTCCTTTGTCTCTAAATAAACAGCACAGTTTAAACAAACCAAACTCTAGCTGCTAAGTATTGAATTAATTCTTTTAACCACAGTGCATTTAGTCTCAATTCTTCATCTAACCAAGCTCGTTACAGGAAATTACATCTTCACACTGACAGCAGCTACCCGAGTTTCAACTTGTCACAACCACGTAAGAGTGCTTATTTTTGTAGTGTAGTGTAATTTTTACTGGTTCCATATTGAATAATTCAATAATTTCAATGCATCCTAATTCAATGTAACTGGACGGACACGGCAGCACGTGAGAAGGGCTTCAGCTCTTCTGTGCTCACGCAGCGAAGCACAAAACCTGCAGCTAATTTGCTATCTAAATTAGCTACATTTAAGTGTACAACACCTTAAATGAACATATTCTTTGATCAGAAAGTGACAGCCTTGGAATACATTATCCACAGGAAGAGCGAGGAAGGATACTATTGCCTTTCTTTATGCATGATAGGCTCTGCCAGTTAACATGCCTAATTTCACATGCTGAAGCTCCAGTGGCTTCCCAAATTAGATGGTCTGGGGAAAACATTAACTGAGTCAGGTCATTCTGTTCACCCACCTGTTACAAAAAATAAATGTAACTATTGAGCTGGTTGGGCAGGGAAAATTCACTAGCAAAGCTTTGCCATATATCAGAAACAAATGAGAACGAGTTCTCTCAAGTGTGTTATCTATGTTTAGAAGCTTTTTTCACATCAGGAATTTTTTTGCTGCCTCTAGCCCACTAAAATAAAATTAAAATTATATTCATGATGTTAAAACAGTTTTTATCCCTCGAGAGGTGAAGTGCAAAGTTAGGAGCACTAAAAACTGTGCACTTAGATACCCAGTCAGTCCTTAACAGAACCACAGAATTATGGAGGCTGGAAAAGAACTCTAAGATCATCAAGTCAACCTAGGAGCAGACATTACAACACTGGCCAGAACAGGGCATTAAGGGCCACAGCCAGGCTGTCCTTAAACACCTCCAGGGATGGGGACTCCGCCACTGCCCTGGGCAGTCCATTCCAGGGTCTGATCACCTTTTCCATGAGGAGGGGCTTCCTACCAATCCAACCCAACCCTATCCTGGCAGTTCTCAGGCCCTGCTCTCTTGTCCTGGTGCTGGTTGCCTAGGAAAAGAACTTGACCCTCACCAGGGAGTTGGAGAGAGGGAAAGAAGGTCCCCCACTGAATCTCCTCCAGGCTAAAAAAACCCCAGAGTATGAGTATGAGCTTGGAAATTCTATACTGTCTGCACATGACTGTAAAATTAACATCTCATTTAAGCAAAATGAACATCAAATTAAATAAGTTTCTGGATTTTGTTTTATCCAGACACATTTCTTGTGACATACGTTCACAACACTGGCTGAACCTGCAATCGCTATTTTAACGTAAAACACTTCTGGTGTCATTTACCCTTCTGAAAACTCCTTAAAATGCAAATAAATGAGGATGAACAACATATTTTTCCTGTCATGTTTTGTATTAAACATCACTACCACTAATAAAGCCATCATATTAATCATTAGAAATAAGTTAAAACTAGAAGACTATTACAGGGGAAAGGATAGGGAAGGGATAGATAGGAATATTTTGGGTCTTTTGACGATAAGGGAGAATAATTAGAGATTATTAACATACTTCAATTTTTCTTCCTTCTAGTGAAATTCTTGTAGAAATAGGTCAACGGAGATTGGTTTTGAAGTGGCCTTCAGCTGTTTTTGTACCACAAGCCCATCATTTTGAAGGGCAGAAGTACAAACTGAGTGCTAAAAATGTTTTTAGAGTGGGCAGAGGAAAGTAGACTTTTCAGGCGCAAGCAGCTAGGTGAAAGCATGGCCTCCAGATGGTTCCAGTGCCAAGCCAAGGGTGGTTGATCTCTCATCATGAACAGGGTGGACTATCCAGTCTCCTCAAAAACACCTGCATGTAAATAATCCTATGTCTATGCTACTTCATCCTAGGAAAGCTTTCATGAATTTGAGAAAATATGTGACAACACTTTATGTTCCTAAACTAGTTCCTGCGTTACCTAAAATTAGGAATTACCTGCAAAATGAGATGAAAGGATTAAAGAAGAGGTGTAGACCGTTTAGGCCAGAAGAATTAGGCTATTTAGGTCAGAATAACCAACTGGATAGATACAGGGTGAAAAACAAGAGTCTAAGACACAAGTTGCTGTCAGGAAATTAGCAGTGGGGTATCATGGATTCCACGTAAGACACCCTGTAGGGAAAAAGGCCAAAGCTTTCCTCTGAATGTACAGGCAAAGAGTCTTCAGAAGTTAGGAAGTTATTCTTTTCTGCCTTTCTCAGCTGAGTGCTGCATTCAGTTTTGGATGCTGCACTTCAAGGCTGATACAAACAAATTGGAGAGAGTCCAAGGAAAATGTTGGCAACAACCAGAGGTCCAGAAAATGAGGTCTCTGTTAGAGACAGCACAAACTGGAGATATTCAGAGCAAGAAAAGAGCAGTTGGGAAGGTAAAGATACCCAAAAATACAAAAGGGCCAAAGATGAAAGGAATATACTGTGTTCTCAGTTACTGTAGTAGGATATTCAAGAACAGAGGCACTTCAGATTTAAATCAGATTTAAAACACATATTCCTGGTTTCCATGCACCAAAGATGGAGTAACTTCTTTTTGTGACTTTCGACACACTGGAACTTTTTCCAAAGAACATGATGTACATCACAGTTTACAACAACAAGGCAGCTCTGTATGAAATTATGGCCATAACTGGAACGCTAGCCACATTAATATTCTCTAGTGATAGAACAAAAAGGAAAAGGCAAACAGAAGCCATAATAACTGTTCAGCAACCCTTCAGATATCACAGAACATTAGGGACTGGAAGGGACCTTGAAAGATCATCTACTCCAATTTCCTCGTTACAGCAGTATCATCTAGATCAAGTCGCACAGGAACACGTACAGGTGAGTTTTAAATGTCTCCAGATAAACTGACTCCACAAATTCTCTGAGCAGCCCCTTCCAGTGATCTGTCTCCCTCACCGTCAAGAGGTTCCTTCTCATATTTATGTGGAACCTCATCAAATACTATCAGGTTGGTTAAGTATGACTTGCCTTTGGTGAAGCCATGCTGACTGTCCCTAAGGACCCTCTTGTCCTTGCTGTGCCTGAGAGACAGTGTCAAGGATAAATTTTTCCATCACCTTTCCTGGGATGGAGGTGAGGCTGACCAGTTTATAGTTACTTGGGCCCTCCTTCTTAATCTTTTTGAAGATTGGAGAGACATGTGTTATCCTCCAGTCCCCAGGCACCTCTCCTGATCCCCATGACTTAGCAAAGATGGTAGGGAGTGGCCTAGTGGTGACTTCTGCTGTGCCCCTTCGCACTCATGGGTCCATTCCATTAGGGCCCATGGATTTATGTACATCCAGTTTGCTAAATTGATCCCTAACCTAGTGTGACAGAGAGATCTATAGGAGAAAAGAACATCTGATGAGGGAGCTGACGGTGTTTAGCCTGCAGAACAGGAGATTCAAGTGGGATCTTATCCCTCTCTACAGCTCCCTAAAGGAAGGCTGTAGTCAGGTTGGGCATGGGTTCCTGTCCCAGGCAAGCAGCAACAGGACAAGAGGGCAAAGCCTGAAGCTGTGCCGGGGAGGGTTAGTTTGGATGTTAGGAAGCTCTTCCTCATGGAAAGGGTGATCAGACCCTGGAATGAACTGCCCAGGGCAGTGGTGGAGTCCCTGTTCCTAGAGTTATTTAAGGACAGACTGGATGTGGCCCTTGGTGCCCTGGTCTGGCCAATGTTAGGTCATGGGCTGGACTGGATGATTTTAGAGGTCTTTTCCAGCCTCCTCAGTAATTTTGTGATTATAGACAGAGTATTCCAAGTGGGAACACTACACTTGTGAGCTTTGTTTCACACAGCTGCCTTACTGAACTGCTGCTTCCAGGGCACAGCAGCGACCTTTTTGTCTGATTAAGGACACAAGAAGATTAAAGCAATCATAATGAAAGCCAGAACCACAACACCACTACGCTTCATCTCATTTGGACTAATCAAAGTGGCAGAATGCAACACTTGTTCCTTCAGTATCAATGAACAGTGCAGGTATGAAGTTTTTCTCAAAGTAAGTTCCAGGTATAAATGTAAATTATTGACAAGGTAACAGAGATGAGAATAGAAATACAGGCTTGAATGATCCATTGTGATGTTCGTATTTGGAAAAACATGCACTTCAAGGCTACTTTAAATATTAATGGTTAATATGTTCATCACAACTTTATACCACTGGCTGTAAATACTAGCAGAATGTTAATAAAAAATTACTGATAACAATGGGGTTTTTTCCTCACATTTTCAAACACTAACCAAACATAGCTGTCCCCATCGCAGTATGATTTGTTCTTAACTGGGTTTCGTGGCATTTGCTGAAAATGTAAGTACCAGTAACTGACACCTTTTTCCACCACCAGCTGTAGACTATGTAAGAAGTGTGTGCATTCCATTTTCTCCTAAATCATATTTTGGTTAAAATGTTACTCTTAGATAATTTTATAATTTCTTTAATATAAAGGCTCACAGGATATGAAGTAACTTCTCGCATTTCTGCTAGAACATCTTGTTCATGTGCGTTAATCTTGTGCTTACTTGGCTCTCATCAGACTGAGGTATACTCAAACCACTACTCTAAATGTTCCTATGAGCAGAAGCTGTTAAACCTACATGCAGTTGCACTAGAGTCAGGAAGACTTTTGCACTGGTTACTGCAGATTAACTTCTCATAATTTTTAGAAGCTAAAAATGTACTCAGGTTTTGGAGGAAAATCAGATGTACATCTCTTCATAGACCACAAAACATGAAACATTACTATTCCCGGTTGCTGGCTTCAAGCTGATCATAAAATCATAGCAGGAGGGAGGGTGGGGAGGGAAACACCTACAGAATTAATCAACTTACACAGTTATATAAAGTGTGTTTTGGTTTTCAAAATTAAAGTCAAGCTTGAATAACACAGTCTGAACAGAGGCAGCTGTGCATTTCAGAAACTTGGGTTGAGAACATTTAAATGCCTTCTGGTTGTAGAAAACATTGTGTGGGAGCTTCTTGGGACACTAGCTCTGCTCACTCATCACAGTGATATTTTAAAACCCAGCTTGCGGATACATAGAAACTCTAACTGCCCTAAGCCAGCAAACCTGGCACCACAGGTTTAGACATTTTGTTTAGAAATATCTTTGCTTTCCTATACTTGGGGTCTAAATGAGAACAGCTCAAAACCCTACCTGCTACTGTGACTGGCCAAGTTTGAAAACTAAACTCTCTGTGCATCTGTCCCGTACATGCCCGTGGCCTTGGAGGCATGTTCACGATAAGAAGGGTGCAGTCAAGATGAGATGAGACCACAATCACAACGACACGTGATGTCCTCAGCCAGAGGTAACACATTCCTTGTTTAAAAGGTAAGTTGGAGGCCTCTCCAGGAAATCTCCTGTTGATACCAGGATGTCTCTGGAATGGCTTGGAGCCCTGAACGCTGATAAGCCAACGGCCCATGGAAAGGGCTGTGCTAGGGCTACACCTATTGTTTTGACTACAGACTCATGTTGCACACCCCCATCCCCCAAATACACACAAAACATATAAAATCAGTCAGTTACACACTGAAAAACAGGAGGTGAAGTGCTTGTGCCCAGAGTCTATTCTGTATCCCTTATGGACACACAGTGTTTCTGCAAATTAATCTCATCCCTGACAACCCAAAGAACTTATATAATATTGCCTGTGAACAATAAATAATACTATTTTATAATTTGGTTTGGATTTTATCCTCACTGCCAATTGACATGTGTATTAAGGTTTAAACTCAGCCGCCCCTAGCTCCTCCTGAGTTCTGTGAGGACTCAGCTAGAACGCAGGGGGGTTTAGCCTTAAGGAAATTTACCCACCGTTTTCACACAACAGCATCAAATCAGCAATGATCAAAAACTGCCATGTACCCCAAACCAGAGAAATGCAAAGGTTCTTTCCCACATTTACGCACTGATCACTTGTCTTAAAAAAAATGTAAAATAAATCTTTGTGTTCAGAACTCTTTCTAATGTAAACATTCTACTAGTATGGTCTAATTTCAGGACACTTTATAACCCTTAAAATATATCAGGAAATGCCTGTAAATGAACTTTCATACAAGTTCTAATAGATGAACGCTCCTTAAAGGAGATTTACACTGCAGACATCCTTCCAGCCCAGATCAAAAGGATGAAGAGAAGTAATTTGGGGATGGTAAAATGCTGTTTGATAGATTTGTGCTTTGTCACCTTTATGATTATTTAAACTTCCCCAGCAATGCCATGTGCAGTAAGCCATAACCAGTACACTTTGTCCTAATTAGTTCTGTCATGATCTTACACACTGTTAGGCGACATTTGGTAACGTCCAGCCTTTTGACATAGGGTGCCATAATGAATATAACCTTTAATGTGTTACTTCCAGGCTAGTGAACGCTACTGACCTCAGTACCTCTTCTTGTTAAATCGTCAGCAAGATGTAAACTATGAGAAACCAACTTGTCCCGTGAGATGTTAAGCTAACCAGCTCCGTTGTTTATTAAATTGATATGAAATGCAGACTGCACCACACTCTTGTGTGTAGGTCATAAAGCACATTCCAGAGCTGGCTGTGCCTGGGTTAGTGTTTCACTAGGAAGCACCACACATTCCAACAGAACTATTGAGATGTTTGAACACACATCATCTCAAACATTGAAAAACACAACGAGGCTACTCCTTCATCCTTTGTTGAAACACCTGCCCGCAGCAGACAGCAAGACTGCAGTTTGGCAGTGGAGATGAAAACAACAGTCTTTCTATTTGAAAAGGCAACATAAAAGAGATAGGAAAATTATATGGAAAACCAAAATTTAGTGAAGGAAACAGTTAACTTTCATCTGTTTCTGAACAGAACCATGGGGTTTCAATGCATCGTTTCTCATCTGTATGAGACTTTCTGGTTGCTTTTAAATAATTCTATCATTGCTTCCCAAAACTACACATCATACAGCACAAGAAATTAATCTAGTGTCTGAAAATACAGAAATAACTTAATCTTGGAGAAATAAGGATTTATGTTCTTTGTAAACTCAATAAACTAAATTGCTTTCTTTGTTCCTTAGAAGGAAAACAAGGTTGGAGTCTTGCATACATATCTAATACTACAGGCCTACAGTGGTTTCTTGAAGGTATACAACAGATTTGGGAAAATGGGGATAAAATATAAGAATAACTGTAAGAAAATAGTGCCTGAATACTGATTTCCCCAAAGGACTGTCACATAACGTTAAAACGGATGTGTTCCTGTGTGATAGCTAAGAGGAAAAAAAGATTAAGGAAAGTAGTACATGGTATGATTCTGGTTAAAGCAAGCTGGCTTTCTGGGAGACTCAAAGGCAAAGATACACAAAAAATGCTAAATACGATGACATTAAAGCCTTTAATGAATTCAGTTGAAAAAAACCCCCAAATCTCAAAGGTTTTTTGAGAAGTCTTACTGAGAAGCATATTCCCAGAAAAGAATTTGGAAATCTACCCAAGCAGATACAGGTTACTAAGTCAGAAATTTATTCAGGAGGCAAAATTAAGCACCTTGAAAGTCACTATGTTAATCCTGAATTCAGTCTTCCCTCTAATGGTCACTTGGGACGGAGTTGTACAGTTAGACCGAGTTAACACTGGGTTTTACCTACTGGAAGCCTGAAATGAAAGATATCTTCTAGTTCCATTACAGAAATCACCTAAAGCCACTTTCGTCAGAAGCCTGCAATGTAATGTTAGCTGAAGTAGCTAAGAGAAGAGAAGCAAGACAGAGAATGTTGGTACCCCAATGCTAGACCACACTAAATTAATTACATCTTCCCTCGGTAAGAGTTCTAGGGCAAAGCAATGCATTATAAAGTAATGCACAACCCTGGGAAAACATTGGCTGGGAAATAAATCTCAAAAATCTAATTACTTGTTCTAAGCCTGTAGCACTTCCCACTAAGTAGTGAAAAACATTGTAAGGGCACAATCAAATTGAAAACTTTACGCTGTACAATCCGTCTTCATTAACACATCTCTATTATTTTGTAACATGCCTTTTGCTAGTAACGTATTTCCCTTTCATATGTTCCAGTGCTGCAAATGTACCGGGATTTTCAGCGTTACACCTCAGCATTTCATTTACTGGATTTGCCTTTTTATGTGGTTCACAACAAAAGGAAACTGTCAAATTTGCCAAATTTCGTAGAATCATAGACTCATTGGTGATTGGAAGGGACCTCAAAAGATCTTCCAGTCCAATCCCCCTGCCACAGCAGGATCAATTAGACCAAGTCACACAGGAACACATTCTGGTGGGTCTTAAACGTCTCCAGTGAAGGGGACTCCACAACCTCCCTGGGCAGCCTGTTCCAGTGCTCCATCACCCTCACTGGGAAGAAGTTCCTTCTGATATTTCTATTCCAGCCCGTGTCCTCACCCCAAAATGGAAGTAATGAAGAGAATACCATTTGTGCCCCAGACTCTTTTACCAAACGTCCTGGGGTCTTGTAGGCTTTCTTCATTCACTTCAGGCTATGGAACACAGCTTCTTCCCCACCTGTCTGGAAGATCAGCAGTAGGTAATATTCAGCTGATCTCACCAGGTTAAGGAGCATCCTGGTGATATCCCTGATTCAGGCTCCAGGTAGACTGCAGACTTGCCTGTGATGAGGGTCAGTCTGCATAGGGCCCTCAGTCCCTTTCAGGAGCGAATCTCCAACAGCTAGGACCCTTCAGTTCAGTGATGACCTGCTATACTGTGGTTTATTGTCTGCATCTTATTCCTGACCCTCATTTCTTGCCACATACCCTGTAGTAGTGGTTCTTTATTGCCAAGATTGTAACAATTAGTTTGTTCTTAAACTAATAATTACTTTTGCTAACTCCTTAACCGTCTGTTCTCCTATGCTCTCTTTCTAGTGCTCCTTCTCACAGCTGAACAGGTTCTTTAAATATATTTTTGCCTTTATTCTCTTCTGATAAAACAAACAAAATCAAACATTTACACAGAAACTATTAGTTCTTATGCGCTGGGTGTATTTGATGGAGTTCAACTTTAGCATGTTCACAAATATTTCATTTCTACTTCATGGTGCTAGCTGCATCTCCCTAGGAGCCGAGTGCTTACCAAACATCACATGATGAAGTATTATTATGTTTCCTCATCTGAAAACTGACAACTTTCCCTGCCACTGAAACGCGCGCCGTGCATTACAAATCTCTCCGAGATCCACAAGAAGGAAAGAACAAGCATATGGGTCAAAAAGGCACGCTTTAGGAAACTTGGAAAGAATGACTAGTGTCATAAACAAAATAGGTTTACAACTGCCTCTGAGAACTACTTCATCAAATCGTCCTCCTCCGGGAAATAACAAAATTAACTATTGCTCTGGACTCAAAAAATCCTTGCACATCCCTTTAAGAAACAGTTTTCCCAAATGTTTGTTTCTTTTTTTCCCCCAGTATAGTTCCAGAGTGTCAAGAAAATACACATTTCCATTCATCAAAAGAGCAATACAGTATTTTTGCAAGAAGCTGCTCTTTCTTCCCGTTAAATGTTAACACACATAAAGTGAGGCTTCCACCAAAATGCAAATCTTAGGAGTTATTTTATATTAACTGAGGGCCGGGAACGTCAAAGACAACATCATGGGGATCTCCAGTAGAATATAAAACAGATTCCATACAGTAAAATACACATTCTTATTCTTTCAACAGGCAATTTTCTTCATGGCACAACTGCTGCAGACCCTTGTGTATCAGCTCTTTATTTGGAGGATGAAAATATTCCTTCAGCAGGCTACAATAGTTAATCAGGTTGCAAGAACAAGCGCAGGTGCATTTTGCTCTGACTTGCTTTGGCTTTGTTCTTTTAACAAAGCCCGTGCTTTGGAAATGTCATTATATCATACAGGACAGAGATGAAGTGTTTCCTGGATTAAAATGGTAAATACAGACCTTGCAGCCTGACTGCAGCAGGGCTGCCGGGCCTTACGCACACACGAGGCAGCCGCTTTCCCAAATACATTTTCTATAGTCTCACAGATTAAAACCTGACCTTGGTAGGACTTCTTACTTTAAATTGGACTTTTTGATCTGTAATTTCTGTATGGGTGTATTTAGTTGATTTAAGTATATCAGGACTGGATTCTGACTAGTCAAAACAAAAAAAACCACAACATTAAAAATGAAAACTTTGCGGATGGGAAGGAACAGATACTTAAAATTAAGAAAATGTTAATGAATATTAACCTTATTTTTTAAAAAACTGAACACTTGTTTAACCTCACCTGTGTTCAATGACAATTATCATCACACTGATCATAGAAGTAGTCCAGCTGAACGCCACGAGGACGACTGCATGTTATGTTAAGCAGTGTCCTCTTGGGACAAGTATATTTTGCTTAAGGTCTATGAAATCTATGAACAAGGGTGGCGTTTTGAGATGGCTAATTAAAATCTACTGCCCTAAGCACCAGCTCTTCTTTATTTAAATAGCTTTTTCATCCCTACACACTTGCAACTCACCAAGAGCTAATTGACCTGGACCTTCCTACCCTGGGAAGAGGGCAGGAAATTAGAATTTGTAATGTAGTCTGTATTTTAATTACGACCGTGTA
The DNA here is from genome assembly GCA_013400115.1 of Rhinopomastus cyanomelas. Taxonomy (NCBI): domain Eukaryota; kingdom Metazoa; phylum Chordata; class Aves; order Bucerotiformes; family Rhinopomastidae; genus Rhinopomastus; species Rhinopomastus cyanomelas. Next base: position 52,682 of record VXBP01000240.1, on the reverse strand, counting down.
CGTGTGTGTACAAACGCATACACATATACACGGTACTTGGTCTTTTTGTCTCTGGTGAAATCCAAGCTGAACCAAGAGTGTAACAGGAATTGTTGAAGCCTAGCTCAAAAGCACTGCCTTGCGCTGCACCCTCCCTTGATGTTTCTGCAGGATAATATTCTTATAGGGTTCTGAGGGTGAGATACAGAGATGAGGATTTTGTCTTCCTTAGCACTCAGCATTTCCATAACTGAATATAATACAGTCACAGAATCACTGAGGCTGGAAAACACCTCTGAGATCATCAAGCCCAGCCCACAACCTAACACCACCACATCGGCCAGACCAGGACACTAAATGCCACAGCCAGGCTGTCCTTAAACACCTCCAGCGATGGAGACTCCTCCAATGCCCTGGGCAGTCTGACCATTCCTTGCATGAGGAAGGGTTTCCTAACATCCAACCTAACTCTCCCATGGTACAGCTTAAGACCACGCTCACTATTTCTAAATCGTAAACATCTCAGACACTAGAGTTCTCCTTACCATGGAACAGTGACAGCAGAACTTGAAATCCCACAATTCACAATCACCAGGAAAAGAAACCCCAGAGGTAGCACACTTTATTTTGCTGGCTATATCTTAGGTCCTCAGTGTCATCATGACTGAATTCATGTATGGACTGTTTGTGAATCACTGCTAGAAGGTTCATAAGCAGTCTGGGTATGACAGATGGTGAATAAACCTTCAATTTCTTGGAATTCTTCTGGCTTTAAAGCAGATGGAGACATCTCTAAGTAGCAGATACTAAATGCTTGGAATGCCAGGCATTCTCACCATAGAATGACAGAGTCATTAGGGATTGGAAGGGACCCTGAAAGATCATCTAGTCCAATCCCCCTGCCACAGCAGGATCACTTCATTGGAGAAGTTATGGAATCAAAATCAATCAGGGTTGGAAGGGACCACCTGAACATCCAGTTCCAAAGCCCCCACCATGCTGGGACACCCCACCCAGGCTGGCCAGAGCCTCATCCAGCCTGGCCTTCAACACCTCCAGGGATGGGGCCCCAATCACCTCCCTGGGCAACCCATTCCAGGCTCTCACCACTCCTATAGTAAAAAACTTCCTCCTCACATCCAGTCTAAATCTTCCCATCTCCAGCTTTGCTCCATTCCCTCTAGTTCTGTCGCTACCTGACATCATAAAAAGTCCCTCCCCAGCCTTTTTGTAGGCCCTCTTCAGATACTGAAAGGCCACGATAAGGTCACGTCGGAGCCTTCTCTTCTCCAGACTGATCAGCCCCAACTCTCTCAGTCTGGCCTCATAGGAGAAGTGCTCCAGCCCTCTGATCATCCTCAGGGGGATTGGACTAGATGATCTTTCGAGGTCCCTTCCAATCCCTTATGATTCTATGACAAGGAACTTCTTGACTGTGAGAGTGACAGAGCACTGGAACGGGCTACCCAGGATGACTACAGAGTCATTTAAAACCTGCCTGGGCATGTTCCTGTGCAACTTGATCTAGGTGATCCTGCTGTGGTAGGGGGATTGGACTGTATGATCTTTCAAGACCCCTTCCAATCCCTAACATTCTGTGATTCTGTATGATTTCTAGTTCCTTTCAGGTCTAGGAGATTGAAGTGGTAATTCTTTATGCTAAATTGACGTTTAATCATTGGGCAGCTTTCATTACAATGTAATGCTACTTCATTTTCCTAAATTACTGTTTCTTCACTGACACTTGGTACTGACGTTTTCAAAACATTTGTACGACAATTTCAACTCACTAAAGGTTTAGGCATCTTAACCCATTTTGCAGATTAAATGACTGACATAACATTTTTGTCGCAGAGAAAAACCACCCTCCTGTTCTGTGACTAATAAAAATTAACTTACACAAAGTTTAAGAACAGAAATATGTAAAGCTAGGGTAGTCCCCATCAGTGTAAGGTCTAGTCACACTAGTACTGTCTGTAGTGGTTTTTCCTCTATAAGTGTACAGTTAAACCAGATTAAAGGCACAGCATTCTTCAGAATATAATTTATTTATTGTATAATATCAGTTAATTCATAGAATTGTTTTGGTTGGAAAAGATCTTTAAGCTCATTGAGTCCAATCTGATTTTTGCCTACTGGAACCCTTTATGAACAAAATGTATTTTTTATGCTTTGACTTATTTTCTCCCCATACTGATCTGAACATAGTAAGTTGCACTTTCCTCATCATTTGACCAAGTGTACTAGTTCTGAGGAAAAGAAAGTATTCAAGATCTGATTGTCTGCATACACAGCACTTTGGATTTAGAATCACAGAATCATAGAATCATTAGAGATTGGAAGGGACCTCGAAAGATCATCTAGTCCAATCCCCCTGCCACAGCAGGATCACCTAGACCAAGTCATACAGTCAGTTGGGGTTAGAAGGGAGCACAGGATCATCCAGTTCCAACTCCCCTGCCATGGGCAGGGACACCCCACCCTAGACCAGGCTGCCCAGAGCCTCATCCAGGATTTGCTACAAATCCACTGGATCAGAGACCTCCTTTAATGCCCAAGAGACTGGTCCCTACAGGGCAGGTGTTGCCTCTATGGATCTCATTGAATATGGCTGACCTGTGAACTCCTATATTAGTCCTGCACCTGTGACAGCAGCTGGAGTTTCCAAGTCAGTAAGTGGCACTGTGGATTTTACTTTTAGTGTGCAGCATCACAGGAAAAAAATCATCTATTCATTCCAAATTCTTGCAAAAACCTACGTTCTGAAATAGAATTCAAAATGCAGCTGGCACATTTTCCACGTGTGAGTAACGAAACGATGGAGCGTAGGAAAATGCCATCCTTTTAGTGCAATCCGCAACCACCAAACAAATTCCTTAACTTGGGAAACCCATTCATTATCAAAAATGATTCAGTTTTTGATTCATTATCATTGATCATAAGGGAGATTAAACCAATGTAAAATCCACTAATGGTATTAAAGGGAAACAACCAAACAACGTCAGTACTAGACATTTTAACTGCTGTTTCAAAATAAAAGTGTTGCTAACTTCAAAATTAGAACATGGACAACCCAGATTCTCACTGTGCCTAAAGACTGCAGTAAAACCAAGGAAAATAAGAGCTATAGGGACTGTTTTATTAACAGTTTGAATGTCTTATTTTCAATTTAGGCAGCAGCAGTAGATGCCAAGTCTGTATTAGAAGATAAGAGCTAGATTTAGAACTGAGGTTAACATTCAGGTTTGGAAAGACCTGGGTTGCACAGCCTGAACCATTGCTAAATCCTGTCAGGTTGGCAGAGCAAAGCTGACAGCTGACATCAGGAGATAAATGTGACTTAGTTTGAATTTTTAGTTTACTTCTTACTCCTGTGCCACAGTGAAGGCTGGGTTTGGGATTGGAATCTGAGAAAGCAAGGGATGAAATTAGTGCTGTAGTTAGCAAGACTATAGAAGAGAACTGAAAGCAGATACAAGTAGCTCTGAGTACCCAGTTTTCCATTTCCAGACTACAACAGATCTCGGGTGAATTTTACCAGGAGAACTGTAATTAGTTTGTAAGGCAATCTGTCTGAAGAAACTGTTACCAATCAATTTTTCCAGGGCTGTAATGATGAACAGAGTACTCCCATCAGGAGATTCAGAAGCCGTAACTTAGGAGCACTGGTCCCCTTCCAAGCATGGTTGTATGGACTTCAAACTGAACTCAAGGACTGCTCATGAATTAAAGGATGCTCACTTTGACAAACAGTTCAGTTTGACAAGCCAACAGAAGTCCGCTACAGGCAAGCGTGAAGCAATTGTACAGTTGCGTGGAGCCTCACTACCTGGAGCAGCTGCATCGAAAGGTACAGACAGATCTACCTTCACTGCCTTTCAAATTCCTTCCCACTTTACTAATCCTGAGACTGTCAAATGGTCCAAAAGGAGACCATTCTCATTAGTTGTGCATCCTAGGGAGCTTTACCACCATCACAACCACTGCTCTGATTAGATCGTTGGTCATTTGGGGGCAATTTCTGTTAATCTTAAGTAGGACTGTGCTCATCACTGTGAAGCAAGTGGTCAGAATCTTAATCTGCTGGAAGATGCCTTTGGGTAGGCACCTTTATTGCCTCTTTTTATTGCTTGCAATTCCAAGCATGAGAGGGGACTAAGTTTGAGGCGAGATCTGCAATAAGAGATTTCCCTGTGAGTGCCATTTGCCCTCTTACCTCCTTAAGCAACTATTTTGTTGGTTTCCTCAGTAATTCTTCCCTACAACAATGAAGGGGTCGGTAAGATGCAGTGAGTAAGCAGACTGGAAAAGATACACTGCATGTGTTTTGCTTTTCTAGACCAGAAAGATGCATCTGTATATGTATGTTGTCATATGAGGAATGGGATCTGGGACTGTTTAGCCTGAAGGAGATGGAGGGGAGACCTTGTTTCATACAACTACTTGAGGGGAAGTTGCAGAGATGAGAGGGTCAGTCTGTTCTTTCTGGTGGAGAGTGATAGAATGAGGGGAAATGGCCTTCTGCTGCACCAGGGAAGGTTCAGGTTGGAGGTCATGAGGAATTTCTTGACTGAAAGAGTTGTAAAGCACCAGAGTAGCCTGCTCAAGGAGGGGGTTGAGTCCCCATCCCTGGAGGTCTTGAAGAGAAGGGTAGCTGTTGCACTGGAGGACAGGGTTTAGTGGTGCTGATAGGGCTAGGAAAAGGTTGGACTTTATGATCTTGAAGGTCTCTTCCAGCCAAAACTGTTCTATGAAAAAAAGTACAAACCCACTTATTTTTGTGGGTGTAGGAGCTTCACTGCCCCTCGGTACCTCTACAATTTTATAGATCCTAAAGACTACAAAAGTCACAGAGGTATTGTCTCCCCTTATCCATTTGTCACATTAAAAATAACCACAAACCAAACCCCATCACCACAAAAAAGTAAACTCTTTTCATCCAGAGTACATCTTGTTAAGTTTGTTATTAACAGCCTTATGAAAAAAGCTCATATCAGCATCCCTATTAAATGAAAAAGTGAATATTAGTGAGGAGTAGAAGGCTTAATTTGACCTTGGTTGGGTGTTTTTCACTTTTTACCAATCTGAAGATGTCACACAGTCTTAATTGTGAATTGTCAGAATACTATTGTGAACACAACAAAAGCCAGATGTTTAAGGTCTTTCAGAAAGCTGTGATCAATCCATTAGTGGCTATTAAGCACAATCATCTCAAATGCTATTCTTCCTCACAGGAAATTGCTAATGCCATTGATTGGACATGTGAAGAGATAATCATTCAGCTCTGCTCCGCTCCCTCTGTATTGGTTTCTCAGATGCTGTTGAAGAGGTAAAGTATAAGGAGAGATGGGCCCACAGTCTGAAACAATATTGTTATTATACTGAAAGATCAAGATGGGTTTCCAAGATACACTGAAGCCTACACATGTCCTGGTACAACTAGGATACTGATAAAAAAAGTGCATGTGATGGCAAGATATCGTGGAAATACGACAATGGCTACGGGTGTGACTTTTCAGAGCATGCTAAAGAAAAGAATGATGTTGAGAATGCTTGAACAAGAATAAAAAATATAGTTGGATATGCTGACACCTACCTGTCATGGAGCTCAAGATACCAGTTCTGTGGTCTGCAGGGAAGGGACTGTATCAGTATTCAGAGAGAAAGAAGCCACTCTACTAAACAGAATGCTAGTTAAAACAGCCTGACAATTCATGACAGCTGAAAAGGAGGGTGTTAACTGGGCAAATACAGCACTTTTGGGAGCCATGAGCCAACCTGCAAGAAACTATAGATTTGTTGTCAGAGCCATCACTACAATTTGGTCCAAATTAGAATATCAGAACGTTAGGGTTGGAAGGAACCCCCAAAGTTCACCTGGACCAATCTCTGTGCAATAAGCACGGACATTTTCCATTAGACAAGGTTGCTCAGAGCCCCATCCAGCCTGACATCCTTAGAATTAGTTTGGTTGGAAGAGAACTTTAAGGTCCTCAAGCCCAACCACTACCTCAGCACTGCCAGGTCACCGCTGAATCTACTTGTGAGTCTCCTAGGTATGTACTCCTGAAAATAAATGGGACAAAGCAGGCATTACTTGAAATTCTTGTATGATAAAGTCTGAAATGCAAAAATATTTTTTACAATAATTCTGTGATGAAAATCCACATTATTTTATTTTTTTTTAATAGAGATAATGAAGAATGACAGATCTTGAAAGTGGACACAAGAAAAATTGACCGGAAGTGTTAGAGAGCACTGAAGAAAACAGAAGAACAAAGAACTTGTATCTTAAGGCCTATTTTGTAATACAGAAGACTAAAAAACCTCTCAATCTCACACTACTGAAGAAATGTATGCTCAGAGCTTCAGGTGACTCACAGCAAAACACATAACCCACTTCTTTTGCCTGCTGGAGGGAGTCCAGCGTAAGTCAACGTGGATGATGAAGGAAGTGGAGCACCTCCCTTATGAGGAGAGGCTGAGGGAGCTGGGTCTCTTTAGCTTGGAGAAAAGGAGACTGAGGGGTGACCTCATTAATATCTATAAATATTTGAAGAATGGGTGTCAGGAGGATGGAACCAGGCTCTTCTCAATGTCATCTAGTGATAGGACAAGGGGCAATGGTTGTAAGCTGGAACATAAGAGGTTCCACATCAATATGGGAAGGAATTTCTTCCCAGTGAGGGTGACGGAGCACTAGAACAGGCTGCCCAGGGAGGTTGTGGAGTCTCCTTCACTGGAGACATTTAAAACCCACCTGGATGTGTTCCTGTGTGACTTGGTCTAGGTGATCCTGGTGTGGCAGGAGGTTTGAACTAAATGATCTTTCGAGGTCCCTTCTAATAACCTAATGATTCTATGACTCATGGCAATCAGGAAAGAGCTTCCAGTTTTTATTTTGTAAGAAGAATGAGAGATACGATGACTATGGATCAAGAATATTTTTTAGAGCAGCAAGCCTCATTATTTAGCACTAAGGAGTCATAAATAAGTCACCTGGGATGTTTCTCAGTCTGGAGATATTAATTTTGCATAAGTTGTACCTAACAGGGATATTCTAGATATCAGAGGCTTTTGGACTGTGACTTTAAAAGTCATCATTAAGGGAAAAAAGATTATACTTTCCAGCTTCCACAGATAATGATATTGAAAGAGTTGTCAAGCATTGCAGGAGAGTTTGAACTGTCATCCCTGGATATGTTTAAAAGTCATGTACATCTGGAGCTTAGGGACATGGTTTAGCAGTGGACTTGATATGGTTATGTTAATGGTTGGACTCTAAGATTTTAGAGTATTTTCCAACCTCAGTGATTCTATGATTCTATATAAACTAGTATGTTTGTAAGAACAATATATGACTTACTGGCATATATTGCTTGGCAAAAGCTCTTCAACTATAGAATTAGCACTATGCAGTATTGCCAGCGCTTAAACTAATTTGAATTTAGAACGGATTAGCAGATACTTGTTCCAAGCAGCTTTCAAGTCCTTAGTCAAATACAAGTATTATTCCTTGGAAGTTAGATGGAGGAATTATGTTATGCAACACATCAATCATTAGGAAATCAAAAACTTATGGGTGATGGGTTCAAACATGTAACCTTGGTAAATGTTCAGCACAAGCTCTACAAAGAACAGTCTTGAGTCATTCATAGGGAGTCAAAACTTGATGTCACTGTTGTTTGTAAAAGCGTTCAGAGATGTCAGTCTGCCGAGTTTATCAAACAAAATTTGAGGTGTAATTTGACAGCAGCATGTGAGCACTTCCAAAGGGAAACAATGGGGGTTCTACAGGTCTCTACACAAAAAAGCTTAACTCGGTAGCTGGAACCTGAAGCCAGACAAAGTCATACTAATCATTAGGAAAAAAATACCAAGAAAATTCATTCATTTTCTGCTTCTCAGTACCTTCAAATGAAAGCCAGATGTCGTCTGAAAGAAATACACTTTAATCAAACAGAAGCTATTCTGAAATGTGCCTGAGCACTCTTGCAAAATAATTGTTTAAAACACACACAAGATTCAAGTATGTTGCAGGGGGATTGGACTAGATGGTCTTTCGAGGTCCCTTCCAATCTCTAATGATTCTATGTATTCACGGGTCATGTTTGGTCTTACATTTTACGTACCCAGCTTCAGCAGCTCTGCTGAACATAACAATGAACGCTGCTCTTTTGTCCCCTTTTCTTTGTCATTAAGTGCTCTCTTAATCATACCAATCCTTGCTGTTGGAAACACTCACAAATAGAGCTCCCCATAGCGATACGTACGTTCTGTCTAAGGTTCTGGTTTACTGTTTCTAACTGTTAATAGGCTGAGACTATATATAACGGGTTTACACTTCAAATTACTCAATCTACCTGAGACTTTTTTTTCTGCTGCCAAACGTGTGCATTCTGCAGCTTTGTCACTTTTGTACAATGTAACTTGAAGTTTTAACAGTTTTCTGTATAAGAGATCAATTTTTTGTTGTTCAGTGTGATACTTCTATTACTTTCCACCCCGAGAAAGAGTTACAGCATGTTCGAATCATTATAATTCTTTCTCCATGACTTGCAGTTCAACCTATAATTCTATTGCAAATTACACGATATGTAAAGTACACACTCAACAAAACGTGTGAATATTCTCAGCTCTATTACAAACCAATCTAATGTCTTTGCTATTTCTTTCTCAATACCAAATGTATTATGCTCAAAAACTCCTTGAGATTGTTACAGTCCTAGGACTCTGAACAAGGCAATAATTTCCTCGCTTACTCATACTTCTTTGTTCAAATTTGACTGCCTAAAGTCCTCGTGGGCCATTCTCCTGCACAGTGCTGTTTGGCACACAGGAGCTATGGACCATCTTGCTTCTGCGTTCCACTTTCAAAATTCTGATTTGAAAGTGGAATACCTTTATGTTGGTGAACTTTGAGTACCGCATTATTATGATTATTTTAAGAATGCCTTTACGTTTCATGCTGACACCACGTAATATTAACACTGCTGATCAGTCAACTATCCTTCTTCAAGTGATTTCCAGGCACTGCTGCTGCCAGTATAACAGCATGCACCTCACACACCTGGAAACTTGTGAGTGAAAAGAGCTGCAGTCTATGCCAATCCAATAGAGACGTATCATCTTGACTGAACTATACCATTACCCCAAATAGGAGTATTGAACTGGTCTTTGTTAATATCCAAAGCATGGTGAACAAAGGCATTCAGGCATGCTGGAGGCCATAGTGAGCAAAGGGTGGACTTTCACAGCATTTCGAGTATTTTACTGCCTCTGCACATAAATAAGCAACTTAAAAACCAAATTTGACTTGCTTTGTGCTATCTAAATGCTTCTACTTCTTCAGGATGGAAAAAATCTATTCAGAGAAGCACAGTGCAATACTTTTAAAATAAATAGAATCATAGAACAGTTTTAGCTGGAAAAGACCTTTCAAAATCATCGAGTCCAACCTTTTCCTAGCCCTGTTAGCACCACTAAACCCTATCCCCCAACACAACAGCTACCCTCCTTTTCAACTCCTCCAGGGACGAGGACTTGACCCCCTCCCTGGGCAGGCTGTTCCAATGCCTGACAACTCTTTCAGTCAGGAAATTTCTCCTGACATCCAACCTGAACCTCCCTTGGCACAGCTTAACATCATTTCCCCTCATCCTTTCACTGGCCACTAGGGAGGATCAGACCAACCCCTTTCTGTCACCTCCTTTCAAGTATATGAACTCAATAAATTCAGAGCTGCCACATACAAACAACAACTGCAAACACAAATTACTTTGACATTAATCTCATTAAATACTGCTTCTTATAGTAGTGGCCAGTGGAAGACAGCAAGAATTCTGGTGGAGCAAAGCAATAGAAAATCACAGAATAATTGAGGCTGAAAAGACCATGAAGATCATCAAGTCCAGTCTATGACCTAACATCACCAAAGTCAGTTAGACCATGGCATCAAAGACCAAGACCAGAAAGCTGTACAGGCTGCTCTCCCACAATGGCATACGCAATCATTTCTTAAACACCGACAGGGATGGTGCCTCCCCCACTGCACACAGTAAAAGAGCCAGAAATGGGAGCACATTACGAGTAAATTAGAAGGACAGTATCACAAGTTTTTCCTACACTGATGTAGGAATTTTGTATGCCCTATGTAACAACAAACTTCAGAAGGACCTACTGGCAGCTAAACCTATAAGACTTTATTATTGGTATTACTGAGGCTGTAAAAGACCTGTGAGTTCAAGTCCAGCCCATGACCTAACATCACCACATCATCCAGACCAGGGCACTAAGGGCCACAGCCACTCTGTCCTTAAACACCTCCAGGGATGGAGATTCCACCACCGCCCTGTGCAGCCCATTCCAGTGTTTGTTAACCTTTTCCATGAGGAAGGGCTTCCTAATATCCAACCTGTTTCTCCCCTGGCAGAGCTTCAGGCCCTGCCCTCTTGTCCTGGTGCTGGTTGCGTCAGAGAAGAGCCTGACCCCCATCTGACTACGACCGCCCTTCAGGGAGTTGTAGAGCAGAAGAAGGTGCCCCCTGAGTTTCCTCTTTTGAAGTCTTTACTCCGTTATACCGGAGACTGAACTCGGCCTGTGTGCAGATGCCTCGAGATTGCAGTTCTTCATTTTCTCAACACACATAGCCTGTACATCATGTACCAGCCTGCCTCTCAGACACGCATGTCGAGTCCGTATGAAATAAACTATATTGCGTAAGGTGCCTCAAGACTTCCTTCTGCTCTCAGGCATCTGAATGACTGAACCCAAAAATGTGTAAATACTAGTGAAGAGCAGGCAAAACCAGTATAGTATTTGGGTTTTTTTCCCCAAATCAATACAAGTTTAAAACTAAATTTAAATTTATTAAATTTCACTTAGTTTAGATTTAGATCACACATATTCATAAAGATCAACATGTCTCTGCCAGTAACTATCTACACTAGGAAAAAGTCCATCTTTTCCAGGATCGGAGCCAGTGCTGCCCAAACTACAGCCATATTTTTCTCTCACAGCATACTAAAATCTAAACCTGTCAAAACGGAGGCCATTATCTGGCTGTCCAGCCATTTAACAGATGAAGGGCCACATGTAAATATTAAATCGATTAAAAACCGGCTACAGAAAACATGGTGATCACCAGAGATGAGCACACAGGCTCTGAAAAGTCAAAGGCATCTTTTGCATGTGTAGAGATGTAAGAAGGGAGTAACCCATGATGTGAGGGTGGGGTTTTGAATATGAAAGCTTCTGTTTTGTGTGTCACAGTGCGCACAACGCCACGCCACTGCTGCACGGCAAAGGTCAGGACGCAGGGAAGAGCCCTTCATCAGTCGTACATATCTAATTCACTATCCTGAAGACTGAGAACTAGATTTGCCTAACTCTGATTACTAAACCTGACTTTCACAAAACCATTATGAAGATCACTGTGGTACCTTAATTTCCAACAGTGGCCACAATTTTTTTAGTGAAACAAAGAAGATTAAAGAAGGATTTTTCTGCCCATTCTCTATATAGCTAAATCCTTAACCTCATGATTAGTCATAAAAGCTGCTGTCCATTAGCTAAACACCATAATAAGGGACTACCATCCTGATGATGTGCAATAGTATTTGAACAGCAGACTAGAGGGGTTTAGCCTTTCAATTTGATGGAAAAGCACTCCTTATTTGCTAACTTTTAATGCTCATCCAACAGAATCACTTTTGCAATTCTGAAGTCAGATTGGAACTTTCTATAGCATTTCTACTTGTTTTCAATCAATGAAATAGAAAGAGATCATGAAAAATTCATATTGTTACGTTTCCAGAATGTTTTTAAAGTACTGACACAACCTGGAGATAGAGACCAAGGTAAATCAACTTGGTTTATTTAGTGGCAGGTTAGTAATTCTATGAAATAGCTATCCATTAGTCTCCCATTAATTTGCTCAGAGTAACCAGGAAGATTTTGACAAAGCAAATGCAAACACACAAGATCTGTTTCCTTTATTGCTTATTGGTTCCTGTTGTTATTGTTCATTTAAAATGGTGGACTGGATCTTAGACAAATAAGTAAATCTTTACCAGAGGTAATTAGAACAGGAAGATGGCATAATAAACAAAAACTTCATTTAAAGCAAAATACCAAAATACCATTTTTCCAAACGTAAGTTTCATTAATTTTTCCACAGGCTTAAACAACTACGTATTGCAATGGTTCAGCTACTCACATTGTAGTTTCATGAGATAATATTGTAAAGACAGCTAAATCAATCTAACATCTTTGTTCTCTGTGGATTCAGCTGAGGGTAGAGGGCCAGCAATGGAAATACACTGAGCGCTGAAATCTTTGTGAACCCAGATAGGACAATTTGTTTAAAAGCTGTACACTCTGATCACCAGGTGATGGGAAGTCTCTTCCTTGTGGATGCAAACACTGATGATAAGAGGATGAAGAAAAAAGATTTAGGGCATAAAAAACCTAAATCTCTTCTCTTCCTCTCACAGAAATTAATAATAATAATAATACTCCCTCCAAACTGCAAATCATATACACAGGATTCTCTATGGTAACATTCAAATGTGTCTCACAGAAAACCTTAACTCAGCCTTCAACTCCAGTCTAATGTAGCAGATACACATGCAGATACGTGATTTGTCATTTCTTAATTAAAACACAAAGCACACTGCACAAGATGTGCTCACAATCTATTCACTTATGAGGTAGCATGTTCCAAATGTGTGACTGAAATCTGTATAGCTAAAAGAAATGAGTCATACGGGTGAGTAACATGTAACTAAGATGTGAGATTAATACACCAAGACATTTCTCACGTCTTTACTCCTTTGAAGGACTAAACCAAAAACCAGCTTCTGATAGTTTCAGCACAACAGTTGCATCAACAGCATCCAATCTCCACTCTGTTTCACCTTAACACAAAATTAAATAAAACTGCCCAGCAGAAAGCAGACTTTTGGTTAAAAACTGCGTCTACAGGAATTGTCAAACCTGTTCCCAGCATGTGACAACCAACTTCAGAAATCCAGTTTTTATGGAATGGGACTTACCTGCTCTATGTTTTCACATAAAACAACACAGATTGTTTAGTTCTCTTTGTTGTGCTCTGTCACACAACATTTCCTGTCTTCAGCTATGTCATTCTGTATGAGTAGGAGTCAGTGCTACAGGTTACTGGGATGCATTAATGGGTGATGAGTAAGGGCAGCTAAAAGGGTATATGATCCAGATAGAACCCAAGTAAAAGCTGCAGCAAACTCTTCAAAATTCTTATGTGTGGCAGGTGCTGCTCACGATTCTCACCCAAAGTAAGAGTTGTGGATGTACTCAAACACAGCTAAGAGACTGCAAGACTGTAACAGTAGGATGGCACCAGAAGTGCAAAACTGTGCACCACCAGAAGAATTTAAGAGACTGCAGATGAAGTATCAAGAAAATTTACAATGATAATTTCTTTTCTGAAATAATTAAAATTAGCAGTGAGCCAGAGGATCCATTAAAGGAAAAACCTGTGCTGAGAGGTAACTGAGGAAGGATATATTGACAGGACGACAAATTGGTTTGCTTCTAATACCTGTGATTCCTAAAGCACTGTCAATATCCTGCAGGAATACGACACTAATGCTTTGCGGAATTCATACGGCGGGTTAGGAGACAATATATACATTGCACCATGTGCTTCACTTCTGTCCTCAATGACCAACTCAGCTTCACAAATGGCTGATGATGTCTGCACTCAATGCCAAAGTCCTGATTTCTACTCTGCCTTATGATTTTCAGTCCTTGAATGGATTTTCCTAATACATGTTGCAAAGCTTTGCATTTCCCCTTCTCCAAACAAATGCATTTAGGGCATTTTTATGGGACTTGTGACATTTCAAAAGAAGCCATCAATGTGCACATTTGCAAGGCAATGCAGTCTTGCTTAGTGAAAATATTGCCAATATTTTACATCTTCCTGGAGCAAGACAGGACACACAAAAGGTTAAAAAACCCCTAAGTCCTGAACCTCACTAATGCTGTTGTCAACAGTAGAGACACACACACAGTTGCAGATCATGTTTGTTGTGTTAGAAGACACAAAATTGAGTAGAGACTCAGGATCATAGAATCTTGAGGAATTGGGAGGGACCCTGAAAGATCATCTAGTCCAATCCCCCTGGCACAGCAGGATCACTTCACTGGAGAAGTTATGGAATCAGAATCAATCAGGGTTGGAAGGGACCACCTGAACATCCAGTTCCAAAGCCCCCACCATGCTGGGACACCCCACCCTAGACCAGGCTGGCCAAAGCCCCATCCAGACAGGCCTTCAACACCTCCAGGGGCCCCAATCACCTCCCTGGGCAACCCATTCCAGGCTCTCACCACTCTCACAGTGAAGAACTTCCTCCTCAGGTCCACTCTAAATCTACCCGTCTCCAGCTTTGCTCCATTCCCTCTAGTCCTGTCGCTACCTGACATCCTAAATAGTCCCTCCCCAGCCTTTCTGTAGGCCCCCTTCAGACACTGGAAGGCCACAATAAGGTCACCTCGGAAACTCCTCCAGACTGAATAACCCCAATTCTTTCAGTCAGGCCTCATAGGAGAAGTGCTCCAGCCCTCTGATCATCCTTGTGGCCCTCCTCTGCACTCGCTCCAGTACGTCCACATCCTTCTTGTAATGAGGGCTCCAAACTGGATGCAGTGCTCCTGGTGGGGTCTCACCAGAGTGGAGTAGAGGAGGAGAAACACCTCCCTCAACCTGCTGGCCACACTTCTCCTGATGCAGCCCAGGATCCGGACCTTGCAGTTAGTCTTGTTGAACCCCATGAGGTTAGCTTGTGCTCACTTCTCCAGCCTTTCCAGGTGCCTCTGGATGGCATCCTTCCCTGCAGTGTGTCTGCTGCACCACACAGCTTAGTGTTGTCAGCAAACTTCCTGAGGGTGCAAGATGATTCACTAGGTCACTATCAGAACCACTCAACTGTAAAATCACTAATTTGACTTATACGTAACTGCCAACACAAAAAGCTTCCTTGTCTTAAAAAGCTATTGGAAGGATTTCAGAGAAGGACCTCCATGCTATGGGACAATATTCCACACTTCTATAGGTAAAAGGAGCAGCTTCAGTCCTAAAAACTAGCTTCAACCCAGCCAAAGATCAGAGAGGTTCTCAGTGCAGATGTTTGCAGCAAACACCAGGTGAGCACAGTAGATCTTCGTTCTCCCCTGTCATCACAAGCAACCAAGCAGGGAAACGTCATCATGCGACGGTTCTTGGCTGCTTAAGGTATCATCAAGCCATAGGATTATTCCTTGAGCGGATTTGCAAAGACTATCACTCTAGCCCTCTTCTATCTTCTGGATTAGCCAACCGAATGCTTCAATACACCAATAGGTTACTTAAAGGTTTGGTTCATATGGCACTATTGATCATTTTTCATTGTTTTGACAGACTTCTTCATGAGCTTCAGAAATATACAAAAGTACAGATCCAGTCAATGCAGAGCAGCATCAAATCCCTAGTTAAAAAAAAGAAAAGAAACCACTTCTTTTCTTTCTTAAGTAGACATATGTCACCTAGCACTTCATTATTGAAAGTGTCATTTCTTGTAAGTTTCTAAAACATACTACTGGAAGTATTGATGGAAGATGTAGCCAGAGATCCTGATCAGATTGGAAAGTTCCTGAACGTGATTCACACTATTATCTCCATGTGATTTCCCACAGCTGCCCTGAAGAGGAGCGAATATCTGATTAGACTGGAGACAAACATTTTCAGCAGGTGGAAGCAGAAGGCAGAAAACCAGAATGCTTGTTTATATACAAAGACATCCCAGCTCTTGCTAAAATCATTAACAAAATGTAATAATTTACCTCTGTTTACTAAGATATACAAGGACTGTGAAAGACATAAGAACAACGTTTTATTACAAGAACTCGGTTCTTTCCAGTAGCAGAGTCCCTGCTCATCTGCCCGTCTCCTGTTTCCCTTCTTGTCTCTGAAAAAAACACTATTTACAATTTAAATTATTAAATTTAAAAAAAAAAAACAAACAAAACCCTCTGCCTGTTTCAGTAACATCTGGCTCAGTCTTGTGGCAAACGGGACCCAGTGTCCTATAGCACTACAGAAAGTCATCTTACTGGGAAAGGACAAACTGCCTCAGGACTGCTGACACACAAGCCACATAGTACAGGGCTTTATGATTAAATGTTTGAATTACATATGCCCTCTCCTTCTTCCTTATGCTGTCACAAACATGACATATTTCTTCTATAGGTCTTTAGTGTCTCTTTTGGCTGACCTGCCACTTCAGTTAATTGTTTGGCTAGCAATAAATGAATTGCCACTGAAAACTTTAGTAGTCATTCTTCAAAGTCAAATGAGAGAAAAATTTTCAAAGGTTATTAATAAAATTGCAATCATTTATAATTATCTTTGTTCAACAGAAATTCACTTCCTTGTTAGCAAAAATACTTAAAACTATTTGCATCTGCAAATATCTTCCCTTATATATTGAAATCAATACTCCATGTGGAGCTGTATAAAGCAAAATTCACTGCAATTCTTTTTTTTTTTCCTAAAAGACTTGCATAATTATTACAATTTCTCTAGGAGTTCAACAAGGAGATGATACAAAAGATCATAGAATCATTAGGGATTGGAAGGGACCTCGAAAAATCATCTAGTCCAATCCCCCTGACACAGCAGGATCGCCTAGACCAAGTCACAGAGGAACACATCCAGGCGGGTCTTAAACATCTTCAGAGAAGGAGACTCCACAACTACCCTGGGCAACCTGTTCCAGTGCTCCGTCACCCTCACTGGAAAGAAGTTCCTTCCCATTTTGATGTGGAACCTCCTATGTTCCAGCTTACAACCATTGCCCCTCGTCCTACCACTAGATGACATCCTGACACCCACCCTTCAAATATGATGTGATTTCAATTTTAATACTATTAACTCAAGTCAAACTACAGGGCTCAGTTCTGCACTTTCATGATTAAAAGTGCTAGGCACAGATTCCACAGATTCCAAGTTAAAAATACACACTTAAAGCAAACCTTTTGATCCAGATTAATGTTAAGTGCTTGCCATTTCATTGAGACTTCATTGAAATAATGCAAATGCAGCAGCCCAGACAACACAACAAACAGACCCTTTCCTTTAATCTAGCATGGATCTCCAGTTGATTGCATGAATTTATGATATTAAAAAAACCAAATCAAACATAAAACATGAAATCACGTCTACATTTCATTTCTTACTGGTTTAGTCTTGTTCAGTTCACAAAAGCAGCCTAGTGGTTAACCAAGTAATTTAAGCACAAAAATGGGAGCACAATGGAACATGAGAATTTGTGGACAATTATGGTACAGATGCCTTGAGAGGCAAGAAGCTTATTCTCTCCTCTACTTCTAATCAGCAGAGTCATACCCTCACCACTTTTTCTTGTGAAAGGCAGATCACGTAATAAAGACAAATTCATTCTCCTCAGCCCCAGAAGCCCACATACAGATTTTTCCAATATCCAGCATGACCTCAGAGGTCACAAAATCAAAAGAGGATCAGAGTGAACCCCTCATTTATACAGCAAGAAATACATATGTATCCCTTTTTAATAGAAATATATATGCCTTTTGTACAGAGAGAAATAAATACCCCTCATCCATATATGTTTTTCAGCAGTTACCTATGAAACAGAACGGAGTTCACATTATGCAAGTGACAAGTGTGGGCAGAACTTTGAAAAAGGCACAGACAAATATTTTGGACATGTTATGGGAGAAACCCATTTCATTTTCTGTCCAGAAGTTTTGAAACTTGGAAGCATGCGCGTAGAGGCATGTCTGTTACGTCTTCACGGCTCTACAGAGCCACAAATATATTCCTTTGCTGAATTTTTCCTACAGTTCTACTGAAAAACTCCTCCTGTGAAAGCAGTTTTCCACTGCAGAACTGTTTGGCATAGCACTCATGCAAGCACAACTCCAAGGAACTCCTGTCATGTTGGAAGCGACAAGGTGTTTCTCTTACCCCAGGGCAAGTAAAGAGCAGCGGCAACCTTCATCTCTGCTACCAGACAGCTCTGCCTTCAGGGCAGGCCGCTAGCATCAGAAGTTGAGACTTTTTCATCTCAGCCCCACAGCTTGGCATCCAAAGCCCAGCAAGACCTCCTGCCTAGAGTGCCGAACCTCTAGTTACAGCGTACAAACCCAGAACACGCTGTGCCTCAAGGCAGGAGCTACAACCACCCATTTCTTTGTTGCAATGATTTAACTCCTGTTTCCATCACAGCAAGGTACCCAGAGCTCTGTCTGAAGTAGAAGACCCCTCCACTACACTACTGAACCATCCTGGCAGACAGGACACCCCTGCTGCAGCAGGCTGACATGCCTAGAGGCCACACTGAGACTTGAGGCAGGACTGGTACTGCCAGCGCTGTCACCTTCTGGCACACAATCACCCAGTCATCTTATCAGCCTCAGCAGCTTCTCCAGGGACTGCACAAAAACAGTGGCCCTGCTCCTGTTACAAGTGCTACAGCCATTAACATTTCACCGGGTGATCTGCTGTTTCAAAGCCACAAGGACATGATCTAACTCAACAATAACCCACAGCTGACCTGTGAAGCTGTTTTAGTTGAACCTATAACAGAACCACCAGTATCACAACATAACTCAGTACTCACAGGTCTGATTTTCACGGTTCATGCGTCACATTTCAGAGGTCATGGAGATACCTATAAAAGGAGATTTTGACAGACTAAGTACAGGATGTGAGATTAACAGAGCAAACAAAGCCAAAATAACACTTTTCTTCATGTAAGGACAACAGAGAAGTCTACTTTTTTTTTAGAAAAGCTTTATACAGCACCACAAGAAATCTTTCTCAGTGGAAACAAATGCTTTTTCTCCTAGATGCACTGTTTTTCTCAAACCACGTTTGGTGCTGTAGACAATTACAATCGTTATCATTTGCAAAGATTTCATCAGACAATCAAAAAGTGAGATACATTGCAAGGACTATGCATGAACAAGAGGAAAACTATCAAGTATCTAAAAAAACCCTTCAATTATATTTTTATCCATTCCCCCCCCCCTTCCTATTCCTCATACTTTCACACAAAATCACAGAATACTAGGGATGGGAAGGGACCTCTAAAGATCATAAAGTCCAATCTGCCTGCAACAGCAGGATCACCTACATCGAGTCACATAGAACCATATCCAGACAGGTTTTACATGTAGCTGGAGAAGGAGACTCCACAACCGCCCTGGGCAGCCTGTTCCAGTGTTTATGTGTGTGGTGGGTTCAGGACCATGATTTAAGATAAAAGAAAGGAAAGCAAAGCAGTGAGGTCTTGNTCCCCCCCCCCTTCCTATTCCTCATACTTTCACACAAAATCACAGAATACTAGGGATGGGAAGGGACCTCTAAAGATCATAAAGTCCAATCTGCCTGCAACAGCAGGATCACCTACATCGAGTCACATAGAAACATATCCAGACAGGTTTTACATGTAGCTGGAGAAGGAGACTCCACAACCGCCCTGGGCAGCCTGTTCCAGTGTTTATGTGTGTGGTGGGTTCAGGACCATGATTTAAGATAAAAGAAAGGAAAGCAAAGCAGTGAGGTCTTGATGACATCTTGGATAAATTTGTCAGACATTGGATGGCTTAGGGAAACTGCAGAAAGGTTTATTAACTCTGTAACTATATACAGAATGGGAGAAAAGGTTACGCAGGTCAGTGCAAACAAACTAGAAACTGTGTCATAAATGCCATCACACAATCTGAGAAAAATATAATGGGAGATCACTACAGTTTGGGCCTTGGATCTTCTTCTAATTTAGAGACCTGGGAAAGACAACATGTCAGTCCGGGATGGCCTGAGTTTCTCAGCGCCCACACCTGCATCCCTCGGTGCAGCAGCAAGCAACCCAGTCTCTGTCTTTCGGATCCAAGGTTTAAGGATTCCCAAGTCCTTCTGCTTCCCTCAGCCAAGCACGAAAGAGTTCTCCCCCAAAACCTAAGTGCTGCCAGTCTTTTCTCAGCGACAGAAATGACAAGCAGCCTCTTCCCCTGCTGATCACTATTTCCAAAATGGCGGCGGTCCAGCCACATGGTCCCAGCCACGTGCAGAGTCCAACATGGAGACCAACCACATGGCTGCGTCAGCAGGGCTGCACCCCCACCCACTCCACACGTGGCCAAGAGGGTCTTCCAGAGATCCTCTCCTCTCCCTCTCCTGTCTCAGCTCCTGGGGGAAGAGAAGTAGCCCAGCTCACCAATGCTGAAGGCTGTCCATGGTGGAGGGGTCATGATGGCAAATCTGCACCAGTCTTGCTTCTCCAGGGGCGTGGGGGTGGGGGTACTCCTTTTAGGACCACAGCCCCCTAAAAGGGCTCGATCCCAGGGCGCGCTCTGGTTTTGTAGGCTGACCTAGCCAGCCCTTCTGGGGCAGATCTCAGGACAGACCTTTCCAGGGAAGGTTCCTGGGACCTGTGTAACTGGGGACAGGTCCCCCAGGACAGACCTGTCCGGGGAAGGCTCCACGGCAATGTCACCTCCCCCAGGACAGGCAACTGAAGGAAGTGTTCCCCCTGAAAGCAGCACAACTTTTCTTCTTCATGAAAGCACTTCTGAAAATTCTGGCAGTTCTCAAACTGCAACAATGTGGAACCTCCTATGTTCCAGCTTACAACCATTGCCCCTTGTGCTATCACTAGATGACACTGAGAAAAGCCTAGCTCCATCCTCCTGACATTTGACCTTACCATATTTATAACTATTAATGAGTTGACCTCTGAGTCTCCTTTTTTCCAGCCTCAAGAGACCCAGCTCCCTCAGCCTTTCCTCATCAGGGAGTTGTTCCACTCCCTTCATCATCTTTGTGGCTCTGTGCTGGACTCTCTCAAGCAGTTTGGTGTCCTTCTGGAACAGAAAGGCCCAGAAAGATTCCGGATGGGGTCTAACCAGGGCAGAGTGGAGAGGGAGGAGAACATATCTCTATCTACTAACCACACCCCTTTTGATCTCATTTATTGGGAGAAGTTAGAGATATGGAGGAAGGGGAAACTGTGGCACGTGCAATCCTGGTCTTAATGATGTGTGTTATATCATATAATTCCCTGCAACCAGTCACATATCACATATGTACACACAGGAGCAAGCATTCAGTGTAACCTGACAACAAAAAGTAATGTTTATATTAAAAACTAAAACTACTGAGCATTGGAACTCTTGAGGATGTTTCAAGACAATGCAAAATGAAAGTGATGTTGCTGGCTATTAATTTCAGCAGCGGCTACTCTATGGCCAGGTTGGAACTACTGACTGACAAGTCTTTATGATTTATTTAGAGTATTCATACATATATTCAACTGTATTGCAAATGTTTGGATAATTTTGCATTTTCCATCAATAATATGCTTTTCCATATCGTTTGTGTTAGAAGAGACCTTTAAGATCAACAAGTTCAACCATTAACCTTACTCTACCAAGCCCATGACAAAGCTGTGTCCCTCAGCTCCATGTCCCCATGACTTTGCAACATGTACAGGGATGGTGACTCCACCACCTCCCCGATAGCCTGATGATCCTTTCAGCAAAGGAGATTTTTATGATGTCTAAAGTTGCTCTGGAATGTCTGGAGGCCATTTCCTCTTGTCCTATCAGTTGTTTCTTGAGAGACGAGACAACTGACATCCTCTCTACAACCTTTTGAAGTGCTAGTGAAGGGCAGATCTCATGAATTTGTCAAAAACTTTGTCATTACCGCTACAACTACATAAGCTAATGGTAATGCTTCAACTGTCTAAACACCCAAGTCAAATTCTTTATGACAAGAATTCAACTCACTGTAATCTGAAAACTCATTCTGAGGTGCTAAGGGCCAATAAAATCAGCTTAATTTTTAAAAATGCTGCAGGTAAATTGTTCTGCAGTTTCTTGAGCACAATCCTTTCATCACTGACACTAGAGATATCTCTCAATGGGAAAAACTCTATTTTTATTCTTTTCATTGTGACTTAGAAAGAACATGAATTACTAATATTGAGGTCCCTTCGAATACTTAATGTTCTGTGATTCCATGATTCTGTAATTAATACTAGTACTGCCAAAACCCCAGGCAGATTTGCATTCATTATTTCATACATAAATGAAAGAACAGCTCCTGCACAGGAGAAAACAACCATGATTTTTAGGTATCTTTAGAGAGTTATAACTGATGGGACAAGTATATTATTAGGAGAAGACTTACTTTAAAAGCAGATGGAGTGTACTTTAAAAATTGGTTTACTGGAAGACTTGAATCTTGCTCAAACAGCATGAAACTTACAAATGTCACCCCATTGCTGTTAGCATTGTAAAACTAGAAGCTAAACATTCAAAGGAGAAAAAAATATATATCCCTCTCTAGTCAGAGCTCTTAGTAGGGCAATAAATATTTTGGCAATGATTATACATTTGTCAAGAGAGTCCATTTATTTAAAGCTATTAAGAGAGAGTATAGCTGCCCATGGATATTAAGATTTATCTAACCTGGTTTTAGACTGTTGCACTAGGTACATCCATTTCTGAGCTAATCACTCTGAGCTCTCCCTAAATTTGTTGAGGATAAACAGGCATTTTGTGTGATGTATGTGGCCCATTTCAGATACCTACCTCAGGATGACATGAACTACATCTCAGACGTGCTTATTTTTCTCAATTTGCTACAAAAATCTTGATAAAGATAATAAGCTACTAATCTAATTTAAACAAAAGCAATGTCTGCAGTTTGGCCTGTCACCGGTAAAAGGGAAAGTCAACGTAAATCCAGGAAGAGTTTCAACATCCTAGAGAAGGTCTGCCTCATATATCTGACCATGGTGTTGCAGCCTAATGGGCAGTGCTAGGGTTTCAGACAGAAGAAAACTACACATACACCCAATAGCATAATAGAAGCAACTTCTTTTTTTTATTAAAAAAAAAAAAAAAAAAAATAGTACCTTGTTCTGTTTTAAAAGCTGAACTGAATCTGTAAGTTTAATTTGTATGTTTTCTGCAGAAAAGTTTAAAGTTTGGGTTAAAAAAGTTGGGAAGAACTCCACTCTCCCTTTCTTCTCCCCCTCAGTGACTTCAGTCTTCTTCACTTATCTCCATCTTGGACTGTTGGGAGCTGCATGGCTGCCTCTGAGAGAGAATGTTATTGCTTCTGAGAAGGTTATCACTCTTCAAGGTAAAGAAAATTTATGGAAGATTCATCTGGACCTGGGAAGACAGAATTCTGAACTTTGAAGTTTTATGAGGATTGAGACTGAAGTTGGACATCTGCTTTGATGTGAGAGAGAAGCTACAGTGAAGATGAAAATGATGTTTTGGACATTTATCTCAGTACAGTGTAAGAGCAGCATGATAAACCTCCATGTGTCTGTGTCAATATCTTGTGGGGTTGTTTTATTCTGATGTGTGGTGAGGGAGAGTGAATTAAAATGTCTTGATGTCTTTTCCCCAAATTGAATCAGTAGTTTCACTTGCCTCAGTTTTGTAAGTGGCTTTGTCAAACCCTCCCCTTATGTCTGACAATTTAGGTAAAAGTTCTTCGTTGAAATATAGACAGGATCTCTAACCTATGACATTGGTGACCCATGGGGATCCAGACAAGGACCAACACCAAAATGCTACACTACCACTACAACTACATAAAGCTAATGGTAATGCTCCAGCTGCCTGAACACCCAAGAGGTACTAACCTAAGGGAGATGACTTTTCATTCAGCTGTAGAAGATGCAGAGGCTGTGCTAACCCATGAGTGCATGCATTTGAAATAGATTAACCTTTAGCTCATGTTTGAAAAGATTCATTTTGCTAGGCAGGCCATCAATGGAGTGACATGCTTCAGAGCTTTTGGAACATTGATATCTGCTGTTTTCAAACTGAACAGGGGGGAAAACAAGGGCTCAAAGCAAACGTACAGCCTTAGTCTTGCTGTTCACTGCTCACCCTTTTTGTGCTCTGTATTTTTGGTACTTTCAAATGCACAAGTGGCAGTGTTCTACTTGTTTCTAAAAGAACTGATGAAAATAGCTGCCCTTACTAATTCTTATTGCTTTTTCCCAGGCAACCACATAATAATATTTGTAAAGGATATTTATGACAAATATAGCAAGAATGGACACTTTTGATTCAGTCATCAAATTAGGCAATTATTTATTGTTGTATAGAACACAACAACATATAGAATTGAGCATTGTGGTGAAGACAAGAGAAATAATCTAATTAAGATTGAAAGTGGTTTAGAGTTCTGGTTTTTTTTAGTAAATAGTAAGCAATAATAATTTTAAATGAATGCTACAATTGTCATGCTGTTTGAAAGTAGGCGGTTTATCTCTTTGGAAGTTCAAATATCTTTTTGATGTCAAATATCAACTTTCAAACAGAACATTATATTCTTAAATGAGAAGTCAATACATGCAAAGTTGTACATTTGAACTGAAATGGTCACTGTTTCTGATACAAACCATTCATTTAAGTGTATTAAAATGGTCCTTTTATGTGATAAGGAAGTTGTCGGACACTTAACACTTGACAGGTATACTGTACATAAACTCCAAGCATTGTTTGAAAAACCCATAAATGCTGCAAAAGGTCTTTACATAACCTATGTGGATAGTTCAAACTCTACTTTTCCTTGGTCCTAATCATATGCTAAAATAATCTAGAGTAAATACTGTAGTCTTACTTATTAAAAAACAAATTTTCCTGTTTAAAGAAAAGATTATCTTGGTTAAATGTAATCTAGGCTGAATAGAAGGAAAATTTACATTTAAATGTGGTTAATCAATGAAATGTGAGATAATGCAAAACCAGTAATAATCTGAACAAAGCATCCTGGCTCAACAGATTAATTAAAGCCATACTTGCATGGGCTGCACTTTAATCTTTGTTCTTTAACATCTGCTGAAATGTCAGTAGAAGGATGAAGGAAGACTCTCATTCATTAGAAATACAATAAAATAAATACACATACTAAAACTCGTTCCTGAAATGAGAAGACCACTGGGTTTCTGTTGTTCCACAGCCCCAAACATCCTCTGGTACAGAGAACTGTGATACAAGGATCACAAAGTTGACCACACACTGAAGTCCCAAGGTCTGGATGGCTGAACTAAGAGATTTGTGGTCAACAGAGTTAAATGGAGTTGGTGATTGATCATGAGTGGTGTTCCTCAGGGCTCAGTATTGGGACTGGTCCCATTTAACATCTTTATCAATGATTTGGATCAAGGGCTTGAATGTGCCCCCAGCAAGTTTGCAGACAACACAAAATTAGGTGAGAGTCTTGATCTGCCTGAGAGTAGGAAGGCTCTGCAGAGATCTGGATGGGTTGGACTAACAGGCTAAGATCAATAGTATGAGGCTTTACAAGGCCAAGTGCCAGGTCCTGCACTTGGACTGCAACAACCCCATGCAATGCTGCACGCTGCAAAGAACACCTGGTAGTGTTGGTTGACAGCTGACTGAACGTGAGCCAGCAGTGTGCCCAAGTGGCCAGGAAGGCCAATGGCATGCTGGCTTGTATAAGAAATGGTGTGGCCAGCAAGAGTAAGGAAGTGATCTAGCTCCTGTATTCACCACTGGTGAGACCCCATCTCAAGTACTGTGTCCAGTGTTGGGTACCACAGTATAAGAAAGAAGTTGAGGTGCTGGAGTGAGTACAGAGAAGGGCAACAAAGCTGGTTAAAAGATTGGAGATCATGTCTTATCTTACAAGGAGATGCTGAGAGAATTGAGAGAAGGCCGAGAGAAGACTTTTACAGCTACCTGAAAGGAGGTTGTAGGGAGACTGGTGTTGGTCTCTTCTCCCTAACACCTGATGACAGGACAAGAGAAAATGGCCACAAGTTGCACCAAGGGAAAGTCAGATGAGAAATTAAGAAAAAATTAGTTCTTTAGTGGAAAAGCAGTTAAGACATTGGAGCAGGCTGCACAGGTTCGTGGCAGAGTCACCATCCTTGGAGAAGATCAAAAGGGGAGTAGATGTAGCACTTTGGGACATGGTCTAGTGCTCACAGAGGTGTTTGTTTTAAAGCTATACTTGATCTTAAAAGTCCTTTCCAGCTTTAATGTTTCTGTGAAAAAACAAAGCATAAATACATGTTGGTGGCACTTGAGGAAAGTTGAAGGTACCAGCTGGAAGCTCTTTTCCAAAAGCACTAAAGGGAAATAATGGACATAATTCTAGTAGCTCTTTTTAAAAAATGTAAATTAAGCACATAAAGCCACCAAATGAAAGCAAACAGCATGAAGAAATAAAGGTTACAGAGAAAAAACTTCAGGCAAAGACCAGAGCTGTCTTCACAGGTCAGAGAGAAAGTCAAGCATCTTGTACAGAGTGGTAGATAAGATTGGTTTACACATGGTGGATTGAGGATGGATAGGTGAGTAAACAAACACGTAAAGCTGCTTAGGTGTCTTAATAAAATCCAGCACTGCTGTGCAGTGCGCTGAGAAACAGGGGGGTGAGCAGCAATCCCTAGCAGAAGAAAAAGAAAAAAATTAAAATTTACTATAGTCTTAAAATAAGCTATCATTGCCAAAGCCATAATCTTTGTAAAAGAGAACTCCACAAGCCACAGAAAATGTGAGCCAGTATTAAATATCTTGAACGAGCCACAGTTGTTCCTTCCAAATTCTTTCCAGGTTCTTTTTGTATCTTTGTGTCATTGAGGGAAGAGTGAAGTGATAGAGAGACAAATTCTAATTCAGTTCTCCTTTTATTTTGCCAGTTTCAGTTTAATAGGAAGATTATGCAAGTCTCACTGCCTCTTCTGTCTTGTGTCAGGGTGGAAGAGTTTGCATTATTCAAGGTCAATTAAGCCATGCAAATGCATTCAAAAGGATTTCACAGTAGTAAAATAACTCTCCTCAGAAAGCTGTGCTGAATTTGTTAAAAATCATGATAAAAAATGCTGTAAGTGTTTTGGAATTTCATTCTGTGTTCAGAAAACCCACAGCGATGTAGGAATGTAATCATCTTGAACAGGTAATGGTATAAGCTTCAGGTATAAATTCCTCAGGAACTAGATCCATAACTCTACACTTGGAGTTACAGTGATGAAAGTCACAAAGAAGGCCTCAGATTCTGCTTCGTGCATTTCAGAAAAACACTTTATTTAGTTACCAAATTATAGCCATTTTTTAGCTTCAAATCAAGTTTTCAAAAACATGCTTTGGCAACATTCAGCCCTGAATGTAAATGATGGAAAAACTGAGATTTATTTCTGAGATGTATTAGACATTTTTAGACTGATTTTATTAAGCTGAGATTGATGAAAACTGATATTTGTTTTTCTGAGAATTCAGGAAAAAAGTTGATGTTTTTAAACACTTAGAACTATGTATTTCCTAAACATTGCTTACAATATAAACCCCACTTGAAACATGCTATCTCAATGAAGATGTATATCTCCAGGAGGAATGTAAAATTACACATGATTGCGTGAGAAAAGGTTTCCTAGTCAATGAGATTTATTAAACCAAATAAAACCCTGCTTCTCATGTAGCTTAGTTCAAGCCTTTCCCCCCAGAATAAAGGTATATTGGTCAAAGATCAGTCCTGCAGCAAAGACCTTCTGTTTGAACACCACACGAAGGAGCAGGTTTGCAGCACTGTGCAGTCAAGCTTTCTGAGTACAAGCTCAGTCATGCTGTGTTCATGTTTAATAAACAGGTTAATTACAGAGCAGTTGTACCTGCTGTTACACTGACACAGAAAGGACCTCAGGGTAAAACACTTCAGTCTGCTTTGTTGCTGCATCTAACACTGTGAAAACTTTAAGTCCCATAAAAAAAAAAAGAAAATTATAGATTTAAGTTTAAAACCACTAAAGATGGTTTGAATAAACAGTTGACCTTCCCTTGACATGGCCAATTTATAGCACACAGGAGCCACCCACCTGAGAACAGTTAACCATGTTTTTCTCCCCATTCCATGCCAGTACAAACCAGCAGTAAATTAGCAACACAGGTGGAAGGGAGCCAGGAGCTACTTCATTCCACCCATGACTTCCAGACCCTGCCAGGTGACAGCAAAGCAAGGTAAATCCCTTCTGAAAGACACAAGGATCTGCATTTTTATTCCTTTCAATAATATATAAAGATGACCACTTAGAATCATAGTACAGTAGGGGTTGGAAAGAACATTTTGATCACCTAGACCAAACCTCCTTCTCATCTGATGTTTCAGAACTTGCCCTGAAAAACTGAGATAGAATTGCATTCAATTAAATATTTTTCATTAAAATATGATGTTGAAAGCTACTTCTTGGGGGAAAAGAATTTGGAATTTGGATGAGAAGGGTGATTTTTCTGTAGTAGTATTAGTCACTCACACTTTTCCTTGAAAAAATGCATTAGAAAGATAAAATGAAAGCCATTCATTTTATATCACTGAGATTTGATGGAATCTTCTGTGCTGATTAGATATTTAACACAAAACACTTGGAAATCACACCTCTTCTCAGCACTCTTTGTATTTAGCCCACATCCCCTTTAATACAGAGCTAACAATATTTATCCCATATTTATGTTAAAAATCACAGATCCAAGGATTCATCCACAGTTCCCTCTTTTATGCGATTATGACGTCTGTGAAAAAAGATGCCTCGCTGAATGTGGACATTCAAAAAGATGGTATTGAAGTCACATCTGTGCAATATTTAAAGCCATATAATACATATAAATAGAGTCCTCAAGCTACGCTGAAATGTCTAACACCTGGCAGATGAGACAGTGACTCACGGCAGTTTAAATACTGTATTTTAAGTCACTTTTCTGAGACAGTCAGGCTATGCAATTACTAAGTCATAAAGTTTAAAATATGACTGCATAAAGTATTCCTGGATGTGTGTGACTTGGTCTAGGTGATCCTGCTGTGGCAGGGGGATTGGACTACATGATCTTTCGAGGTCCCTTCCGATCCCTAATGATTCTATGATTCCCCCTTGGATATATCTGACAGAACACACAGGTAATGTTCAAATACTTGTACTTGATGTGTTATGTCCTAGTACACACTGCCCTCACCTTATTGATTACTCTCTTGTGTTTCTTTTTCATGCACTTGCCTATTCTGATTCCATTTACCTGGCCGGTCACAAAGCATCCCCTCATTCTTTTTGATTACACTTCCATTTCACATGATGCTCTTCCTTACTTTACTCCATTCTGCTATGAGAATTGCACCCTGCACTTTCCACGTTCCTGCTAGTACACTCCATGGCAAATGACTGCTTTTATTCTGTCTTAGCACCTGAGTCTCAATTACAATCATAGAAGTAGAGTTACATCTAATGAATGAAGCCAGGACTCCTCATCATTTGGAGCGGCTGTGTCAGATGGCCTCATGCTGTGCCCACAATAAACAAATTAAGAGGAAGTTGGTAGGTGAGTGTCAGAGAAAAGTCAAAACTATTGTTTTTAATCCAAAACTATTAACTTTGATGCCTCTGCTCCAGACTGAAGTAGGGAGAGCAAGAAGGACAACTTGATCTTGTGTGTTTTCCACAGTCTCAACTGCGCTTTGTTGCGTTTCCTGCGATTTTTTCACATAACTAAGCAAAATGTAAGATACAACTACCACTACCTCAGCAGAAGGGCTGCAGGGAGACAGGGAATATGAAGAAAAATGTGGTTTAAAGCTTGACTCTCTAACGGGTGTTTAGGTTATAAGACAAGTAAACATGGATAATGCTTTAAACAATGTTTCAAATGTGGTTCTAATTTAGCTCATTAAAGGTGAATGAATAAGCAAATTAATATTTCATACCAGGAAAGGTATCAAATATTAATCACATTGTAGTATTATTGTGTAGCACATGTGATACAATCTGAACTCCAAGAGCCCTGTGTAGCTGCTATTTATTTCTCCAGCAGTGCTGCAGGACATACTATGGAGTCCACACACAAGAGCTGGTCACTGAACCACTTATTTTCCTAATGGAAAAGCTATAATAAAACCATGGCTGTTGGGAAAAGGCCAGGTTTTCAAAAGTGAAACATTTCACTCAAAGTCAGTCAGCTTTGAAACTGCATCCGCTGGGATAGAAGGCAAAAAGTGTTAATAATTTAAGAGCTTGACTTGGGATGTCAGCACAGGTACTTGACTATCACACATTGCTATACCTGAGGTTTTCTTTAACGCTTGGTTAACCTTATTTCTCTTCTATATTCCTTTTGAATGTCTACAACAATCAACTTATTTACACAAGCACACTCTTCTAAGTCTTTTTTAAGCTCAGTCCTTCAGAAAAATGTGCAGAGAAGCCATAAAGTTTCACAGTATAAAAAGCTGTTTTCCATGGAGCCTCTCAGTGCTATAGTGAAGAGGCTTTATTATTGCTTAGAGCTGAGACCTGTCTTGTCAATAGAGAAATAACATAATTCCTAAGGTACAAAAACTTCACAGCACTGTAGTACTTGTCCAACACATGAAAAACTTCCAAGAATCCTGTCAGGAATCCATACCACTTCTATACTGATGTGTTTTCCCAGGGACTATCTGCTGCCAAAACTACTGCCTTATCAAGGAAGTGCATAGTCTAATTCTAGAGACATGAAATTGTTCCTGCAGATAAAAAGGGTTGCAGAACAAGGGGACAAAGTAAAAAAAGGGACAGTGCTTCTGGCAGCAGTCTTTCAAATACAGGAGTCTACCCGTAGCGTTCCCATTTGGGTCAGAGATAATACCTGCAATAAGCTTTACAGTAAGCAGTTGCTAGGTGCCTGTCAGCTCAGGTATTCAGAAGAAATGCATATATACACATAGGGTAAGTGATAACCTGTCTGTTGTTTTCTTTTACTATTTTAAATAGCATATTCTAATGAAGTGATTTGTACAAGCTTTACCCTAAAAGATCCGTGTTATTCCATAATGTGGATTATCATCCATTAAAATAATGAAATCAATCACTGAAACTACAGTGTAGTTTGTGTCTGTATTTGCATGTGTGCATGAGTTAGAGAAGAAAGAACCCATTTGCACAAATGGGCCATTTGGGTGATTAAGCAGATGTACTCTTTGCCCTATACCAGGACACATTTCCAAAATGAACACTCATCTGCTTCTACAGATGGGGAGTTCTGAGGGAGGATTAGTGCTTTTCCATTGCTCATGGTAAACAACCCCAGCCCCAAACAAGCACAGCGTGATCTCCAGTGACTCACTGTGACCATGCAAGCAATTTATACAACTGATGTCTGTGAGCACACGGTAACTGGCCTACACAGTACGTGCACGTGTGGAGTAATAATCTGGATCAACTTCACATGTACCTGCCACTGCTGCATTTTAGTAAGAAACAGGAAATCTAGTTTATGGTCTTAATGTAAATTACTTCATTGTTGTTTCTTTTTCCATGTAAAAAGAGGAAGAAAAGCCCATATGATTAGTCCAATGAGCATTGTGATACTGAGAAATAATTAAATGATGATTATTGAGCCAAGGAAATAAACCTTACAGTCACCAAGGTGGGAGGAAATGCAGTACAAATGAGAAAGGCAAGCTGGCAGTTCACCTTCTGATCACTAAGGCACAGTTGACACTGGTTTGTACTGCAGATAACCACCAAGCTACAAGAAAGTTCATACAAAACCAGAAAGTAACTTCCCAAGATCGTACAGGAAACCTAGTGATGCTCTCCTTTGAATAATCAAGACAGCGTGCAAAGATCAAGCAAACAAAACCCACCCTCATACCAACTTTTTGGGATTAATTTATAGTGCATCTGCCTAACAAAAACACAATAGCATACCTCATGCCAGGGATTAAGGAAAACTCTATTTGTCAAGGAGTGTGGTCTTCCCAGCTGGGTTAAAAATTGCAAAGTGACTGTTGGAGACCCTTTGCTCAAATACACACGCAGAAGTATGGTGCCAATGGTTTTCTGGAAACCTTGAGGAATACATTAACATTTTCTGACAGAAATTCTACAACCATAAAAAAAAATAAAATCACTGAAGATTTTATCCAACTAATTTGCTCAATGTAGTGCTAGCTACACTATGAGAGGAGGATACAATATAACCTAGATCTTTACATTAGAAAAATTACTGAAGCTATCAGTAAAAATATTACCAGTTAACAGAATCTCGTATCTATTATTTAAATTCAATGCATAAAATCCTTTAGCTTGCATAAAGTTTCCTTGATTACAGTTTTTTTCCCCCCAAAAATGTTAATTTCTTCAAAAGAATAAAATAGACATAAATAAATGGTAACTAGTGTAAATATTATTTAAAAGGAGTCAAGCAGAACTTTCAAAAGCCTTCTAAAAGCTCTGCTGAAAATCAAAGTGAATCACTACAATTAATGCTCATTCAGCAGTGTCAGATTGATGACTATTAATGCTGCACATTAAAGCAACTACAGCAGGCAGGCTGAACCAAGTAGACATTTCAAGTGATAGAGTAGTTAAAGATAATTACTTGAGAGAAGATGCTGCAGAACTACGTATGCAGATACAGGCAAAACTCTTCAAAAGCTGTACAGTGCAGTTCAAAAGCTGAACAATGCAAAACTGTCACTGCAAAAACACACTTAGCAAGAAGCCCCAGCATTTTGAACCTACTTGATTTATAAAACAGCCATTGTTCTGTTTGTGAAAGCATTCCAAACGGAGTGGAAATAGAGGAAAAAGCAAAATCTCCTAAAAGACTAGTAAGATATATTTAAATAATGCACCTTTCCTCTAGAAAAAGTAGGGGGAAACATAATACAAATAGTAATTCCCTAGACTCATTTGACAAATTACGATGCTGGTAGCCCTAGGAGTCCATTTGGGTACCAGGGCTGAAGCAAAAGGAGGAAGGTGCTATCAGAAGCTGCAGACACACTCAAACTGTCAGGTACACCGAGGTGCCTGATAGGTCTGAAGGCAGACTCTCAAGTCTTGCTGCTAAACACATTCTTATCTTTTCTTCTGACAGCACAAAGGAAGGTGGCAGGGACCTCCTGGAATAAGGCTTGGTGAAGTTTAGTGTTATCTCAGATCGCATGCAAGACTAAGGAGAAGATGCTGGAAGTAAATTCTGAGCAATTCTACTTGTGGTTTCAACCACTTTTAATCAAAGACTTCACAGCAGAAGAACTATTTAACTGACCTCTGTCAGAAACATTCATGCATATGTTCTATTTTAAATGCTTTCTGCATTTGAAAAGATGCCTTCTTCAGTCCCATATTGGTATACTACCATCAACTTTGTGTAATGCAGCGTCTCCTTAAATTTGGTAACTAAAGTCCTTGTGCTTCCAGTCAAAACATGAATTAAACAACTACTAAATGTTCTGAAAACCCTGTCATACTAGCTCCATTTTTCTTGTCATATTGGAGACACAGCACCTCCATAGACACGTATGTGTGCTCTCCTTACTTGTCCCTGGAATTCTGCCTGTGTATGAAGGTCACTTATATCTAGCTAACTATTCTTTTCATTTTGGATAAGCCACCACCTGGGCCTTATATAAAAGGCAGAAGTGAGCAGACTAGAGAGAAGCAAAGCTTTCTTATGTTGTGGATGCATGCAATAAGGTCTAGTTAGGAAACTATCATGTCTTCTCAGCAGAGTAAGGTCTAGAGATTTCTATCACATTCTAGTTCCATGCTGCACTATGTCTTTCCAAGAACGGAGCAAGTTGAGTTGCCTAGGTTAGGGTACCCTCCAGGCAGTAAGGAAGCTTGTACTTCTATAGAACAGAAAGGAAACCTGTGCCTAACCAGCAGATCAAGTAATGCTTGGCAAGTCAAGCTTTGGGTGGCCTTCGTGCATACTAATTTGAAATAGCCACATATTCAAAAAGAGCTTTCTTCACATCATACTTTAGTTTTCCCCCATGGAAGACTGTCTAGTTTCATCCTGCGATAACGCCAGTCACTTCAAGTGGAATTTACACAAGGGTTAAATTTGGCCTCATGTGTCTTGCTGCTTGCAGTGAGCCTGACCCACCTTTTCTGGCATTTGCTGTATTGTATAGAGAAGCATGACTTTCTTCTCTTTCAGGGGTCTTTTGAGCTTGTATAAAGTAGCTATTCCCAAGTGATTACTTCCTTTTTCATTTGATGCAACAAAAGATCATCAGATAACAGAAAAGATTCCCACAGTGACTTCTCTTTTGAACACGCAGGCAATGCTGAAAACATAAACGCACATGTGCGAAAGCTCTCATCTCTCACCCCTGTCTGATATCTATTAGCTCCACAGGAAAGTAAAAGAAAAGGAAAATATTAAAGCTTGCTGCATCATCAGGGTGAACCACTCTTTTGACTTTTATTGTAGCAAAGATGCCACTGATAACCAGTGAAAAGGAAGAACATACCTATAGCTCTTCAGATTGTTATGGTTTAACATAAAGTCCAGCAGCAAGTGTAAAGGGGAAAAAATTTCCCCTCACTAGTGAGTACAAGGCACTAATTTGCCTGTCTTCCTGCACCACTCCAGTCAGGAAAGTATAGAATTATAGAACAGTCTTGGCTGGAAGAGACCTTCAAGTCCAACGTTTTCTTAGCCCTGTCAGCACCACTAAATCCTGTCCCCCAATTCAACATCTACCTTTCTCTTAAACATCTCCAGAGACAGTGACACAACCCCCTCCCCAGGCAGGTTGTTCCAGTGCCTCACAACCATTTCAGGAAAGAAATTCCTCCTGATATCCAACCTGAGCCTCCCCAGATGCAGCTTAAGGCCATTTCCCCTCCTCCTATCATTGACCACTGGGATGATCAGATCAAAACCTGCCTCTCTACCGTCTCTTTTCAAGTAGGTGTAGAAAAGAGTAAAGTCTCCCTTCAATCTTCTCTTCTCTGGACTAAACAGTCTCAGATCCCTCAGCACTTCCTCATATGACACCTGTTCCAGAATGTAAAAGTAACTGACTTTCAAGATTCTTCACCTTCTTTTTCTTTTCTGTGAATATCTGGGTTTTTTATGATCACAGAATCACAGAACATTAGGGATTGGAAGGGATCTCGAAAGATCATCTAGTCCAATCCCCCGGCCATAGGATGAAGTATTAGAGAGTGCTGTCAGCAAGTTTGCTGATGACACAAAGATGGGTGGCGTTGCCAATGCCCCAGCAGACTGTGCTGCCATTCAGCAAGACCTGGACAGGACGAAGAGCTGGGCAGAGAGAAATTGAATTAAATACAACAAGGGTAAGTGCAGAGTAGGCAAGCATCTGGGCAAGAACAACCCCAGGTACCAGTATAGGTTGGGGACTGACCTGTTGGAGAGCAGCGTAGGAGAAAGGGCCCTGGGGGTCCTAGTGGACAGCAATGTGCTGTTGTGGTCAAGAAGGCCAACAGCATCCTGGGGTAGATCAGAATGGAGGTGGTTAGCAGATCTAGAGAGGTTCGTCTCCCCTCTACTGTGCATTAGTGAGACCATATCTGGAGTATTGTGTCCAGTTCTGGGCCCCTAAGTTCAAGAAGGGCACAGAACTGCTTGAGAGAATCCAGCACAGAACCACAAAGATTATGAAAAGAGTAGAACATCTCCCTGCTGAGGAAAGGCTGAGGGAGGTGGGTCTCTTGAGCTTGGAGAAGAGGAGACTGAGGGGTGACCTCATTAATGTCTATAAATAAGTGAAGGATGGAGCCAGGCTCTTCTTAATGTCATCTAGTGATAGGACAAGGGTCAATGGGTGTCAGCTGGAACATAGAAGGAATCTGAGAAGGAACTTCTTCCCAGTGAGGGTGACTGAGCACTGGAACAGGCTGCCCAGGGAACTTGTGGAGTCTCCTTCGCTAGAGATGTTTAAAACCCACCTGGATATGTTCCTGTGTGACTTGGTCTAACATTAATGGCTACTAACAAGCATAACATTTGTTAACAAACTGTAGTTCTGTGGGTAGAGCTTTCTTTACTGAAAACTGTATTGAATCATCATCTACATCCAGTCCAACATCATTAGGTAAGTGCATCTGACAGACATCATCTGACCAGAGGACAGCATCTCCATTTCTACACTTGCTGCTCACTGGAAAACTTTAGATTACATCTGACCTTCTTCAAATGATGTTCTCTTACTATGCTACAGCAACCAAACTTGATTCAAAGAACTTGGCCTTTATTTATTATTCAGCAAGTTGAATACGTTGGCAGGCCACAAAGCTGCCTTCAGGTTGGTTAAGAGCCACCTTTTCCCTTCAGGCCCACACTGCTGATGTCACTGGTGCACTGCAGGTTATTCATTTAATTGCAAAATTCACAAGTCATCACTGAAGCTGTGACTGTCTTCAGTGAGGTGACAGTTAAACAACCAGGAATTCTCTAGTTTGTTCTTGCTCCTCAAACTCCAGCTAGTATTTCTTTCTACTCAGCACCCTGTTACTGGAAGAAGCAGGGGGACAGTCCAATCTGTAGGCTGCATTGTTAGGGTACCTTCATAGCTAAGGGATGTGGTGGATCCCTTCTCCTTCATACTGGAGACATTTTGTAGCCCAGCTTTCCACTGCTGAGGCAAGTTTTCTAATCAACAGGCTGTTTTATAAGAACTGGGAGAAAACCTCTTCCCTCTCTGTTTCAGATCAAATTCAGTGCTATTTGTCAGTGCTCATTTTGGCTTGAGGATCACAAAGCCTAATGGATTTGGTCTTTCATCAGGTTTAAAGAGGTTTCAACTTCAGAAATTACAGTTTAAGTGCCTGTTTCTTACATGACCTTAAGCATCTCGCAGAGCTGTAAGTTTGTGGAGCATGTGCATCAGTACAGCTTTATTTACCAACTACACACAGACACACTGTCACGAGTCCAAACCAAACAGAAACAGAAAAAAAGGCAGCCCAGTCTTGAGGCAGGGTCTTGGATAGACTTTACCAGGCAATGGAGAAACTTATAGATTTAATAAAATCCTCTTGTTTTTTCAACTATGTTAAGGGGGGGGGGGGGGGGGGAAAGAAAGNNNNGGGGGGGGGGGGGGAGGAAAGCAAGTTAAAAAACACACAATCCATTACACACATTTCTGAGAAAAATGAGAGAAGAATTACATAAGCAGACATCCATCCGGGTCCTTGGGGCAGGGGACATGCATGTACGTGCACACTCAATGGCACAAGGCGAAAGGACACCCTTCACCATCCCAGGACCCCCACTTTTCCTGAGCAGTCTACCGAAGATTTAAGAGTTACGAGTCCTTTCAGGTCTTTTCTTGGGCTTACTCAAAACATCCCCTATGTTCCTCAGCAGCAAAATGACAAACAGTTTCTCCTCCTGCTGTTCATCCATTCAGAGCAGCCTAACCACTACCAGCAGTAGCAGTTGCAAACAGACCTCACCAGGTTTTCTTTAGTCTCCCGCTCTCCTTGGTGGGTGGGGGGCTGTGGGAGGAAAAGGGTTGTAAGGGCAGGGGGATTTCAGGGCATACAGTTAGTTTTGGTTTTACCCCAATTCAGTTACAGTTGTTATAGAATCATTAGGGATTGGAAGGGACCTTGAAAGATCATCTAGTCCAATCCCCCTGGCACAGCAGGATCACCCAGACCAAGTCACACAGTCAGTCTGGGTTAGAAGGGACCACAGGATCATCCAGTTCCAACTCCCCTACCATGGGCCAGGGACACCCCCCCATGGATCAGACTGGCCAGAACCTCATTGAGCCCAGCCTTAAACACCTCCAAGGATGGGGCCTCCACCACCTCCCTGGGCAACCCATTCCAGGCTCTCACCACTGTCACAGTGAAGAACTTCTTCCTCACATCCAGTCTAAATCTACCCATCTCCAGCTTTGCCCCGTTGCCCCTAGTCCTGTCACTACCTGATATCCTAAAAAGCCCCTCTCCAGCTTATCTTTCTTTTACTTAGGTTCCCCCCCCCCCGCCACGTGGTAAAGAGAAAAATAAAGGACTTGATTCTTCTTCCCATAGTCTCAGACTAAGACATTTCCAAATGAGAACATTTTAGACTGCAGGTATCTCAATCACACATCATTCTTCATTATTTATCACAGTGACCATGAGAAGATTCTGACACTGGAATCTGTTTATAAGAAGTTCACTTTCCATGGTGCCAGAAAAATAAATTAGACTACTTCTGTCTTCAAATAATAAACATTTGTGTATTTTAAAACTGCTGACAGATAAAAATGAAACTCAAAACAATTTCACTTGTAATTCATCCACAATTTGATTAATTAATTTGGCAAACAGTGACATATTTATCATGGATACAATCCATCAGTTTGATTTTTACCTTGGCACAAGACATGGGTTTGTTTCAGCCAGCTGAACTGCAAACCTTAAAGCAGTATCCAGCAGATATCCTTCAGATTAATAACATTATTCAGGTCTGAAAAGAAACTGCAGACTTGTGATTTAAGGTTAGAGTGTTAACAGGAAATTAACAGAAAAATAAAAAAAAAGATGGTACTTGTAGTGCTGAGAAATATGTGGACCAGTCCTAAGAATTCTCTACAAGTTAACCATATATAGTTACGGTAAGGTGAAGCAAGATAGAAAAATAGAATATTATAATATTCAGATATAAAAATAGGATAATCAGAAGTGTCATCAACTCTACCTTTCTCATCAGTACATGAAAAGCTAAATGCCAGCATTCTTATGACAATGGGCTACACACCTGCATTTGAGATGCCAGCTTAATATCAGTAATTTTATCAATTGTCATCCCCTGTCTAAACTGCCTGTAGTGAAGAAGGTGACTGAGAAGTTTCTTTTAAACAGCTGTCATGCCATCTGGCATCTTTGACTTCAGTGACCCTTTTCAATCTGGCTTTCAGCCTAGTTAAGGTACAAAGTCTACATTGCTTTAATTGGTCTATGATCTCCTCTTGGCAAAATGCAGAGGTCAGGCTTACATAGTGATTATTGTAGATTTGTCAGCAACCTTTGTTAACATGAACCATTAAGTTTTGTTGACTCATCTGCAGACACTGGCAAGGTTGGCCAAAAAAAAAATAACTAAAAAAAAACCAAACAAAAATCAGTGTAGTGACTGTGGTCTCTTCTCTCCGGGAGGTCTCAGAGGGTGATGTTGGACAATTGGTCATCTGCACAGAGGGCTCTCGCAAGCAGGTTTTCCTCCGTTCCACTCTGTTGCTTTTCTTGTTCTATGTTTATGTGAAGCTTCTCTGGGACAGAGCAAGACTGTTTGGGACTGTCATTTCATCAAAATGCATGTGACATTTACTTTTGTTCATTGTGCCTTTTCATCTGATGCAGATGATCAAGTTGACCCATGTCCCAGCATTTGACTAGTGCAGAGATTGGGACAGGCAGACTTGTTTAAATTCTACTCGCACTATTTATTTATTCTTAAGAAAGCTGTTAGCACGTGGGAAAGCAGAAGGTGAGGCTGGCTTAGAATTGGGTAAGTCACAGCTGTAGGTTTAAAGTTCAAAAGAATTATTTGGCTCAGTTCTACAGAAAGGCTGCTCTCAAAAGAGCAAGAGAAATGCTAATTATAGTGTCCAAAATGAGGAGAAAATAAAACAATTTCTTAGTCTACAAAGATGACTTCAATCCTGAAAATGTGAATTAAGTTTAGTAATAGGAAAAATAGCTACTCATACACCTCTAAAATACTTCTAACATATTGGGGTCAAAGTATCAGCATCTCTTGGCCTTATTTAAGACACTCGTATCTTGAATTAACAAACCAGGGATCTCATACTTGAAGCCATTGTACCTAGTAAGGGTTCTTCACCTAGAGTGCGAAAAGCTGATGCACACACTGAGCTATCTTCCTTATTCTGCACAACGGTGTGCCAGGCATCTGAAAACAACTGCCAGCACACCTTACATCACAACACACACAGTATTTTATTAGTACAAGATACATAACTGGTTATTCACCTTTCCCTATCCATCCCACAACATACATATCTCATAATTACAACATTGGGGGTGGGGGTGTCCCTAATTAGAATGCTCAGGGGTGCTTGAACGTGTCCAGAGAAGGGCAACGAGGCTGGTGAGGGGCCTTGAGCACAAGCCCTATGAGGAGAGGCTGAGGGAGCTGGGATTGTTTAGCCTTGAGAAGAGGAGGCTCAGGGGAGCTGTTCAAGGCAGGATTGGACGTGGCACTTGGTGCCATGGTCTAGCCTTGAGCTCTGTGGTGACAGGTTGGACTTGATGATCTATGAGGTCTCTTCCAACCTTGGTAATATTGTCATACTGTGATATATTTACATTATATTCACCTAAGGTTACATTAAAGGCACTCTTGTCCCATCATCTTCTAAGTCAGCCACAGCAAAAGAAGACATAACACAGACTGTTTTGTTTCACACCCTAATCAAGTTTAGGTACCTTTCCTGATGCTCCAAACATATCCTGACCTAAACCTCTTGATACCAAAGCTGTTTAAGAGATAGTAAATGGGGCTATGGACAGAGCTGGAAAACCAAAACTGACAGTGATTGTTTGCTAATAAAAAAGCTACTAAACAATAATATGAAGTTTAGGCAATTACTCAATACTTACAATTTATGTTATTAGTGGCTCATTGCTGAACCAAAAAATACAGCTGGCTATTGGCTAACCACTCTGTTAAAATAAAGCTACTACTGTCATCTGTTCTTCAGATTGCCTTCACAGAACTTGGGAATGCCTTGGCCTCACCACGTAAGCACATAGGGAAAGGCAGCACCAAGTCAGGTCATGTTTGTCAGTTATGGCTATCCAGTGAAATTTTCCATTCAGTTTACAGTATTTATCTTGTCAAAACCTGCTGCATGAAACAAAACCACTGGTCTTCCTCTCCTCAAAATTTTCGTATGTTTTTGTGGCCACACTTAACTACAGTACTTTCAATCCTATCTCCTGCTGAAAGTGAAGCATGTAAACAGGAGCCAGCAGAGTGCCCAGTTGTCCAAAAAGGCCAACAGCATCCTGGCCTGGATCAGGAATGGTGTTAACTAGCAGGAGTAAGGAGAGAGTGTACTCTGCACTCATGAGACTGCAGCTTGAGTACTGTGTCCAGTGTTGGGCACCACGGTGTAAGAAGGACATTGAGGTGCTGGAGAGGGTCCAGAGAAGGGCAATAAGGCCAGGGAGAGGTCTGGAAAAATATTCCTTATGATGAGTGGCTGAGGGAATCAGGGTTATTTAGTCTAGAAAAGAGGAGACAGAGAAGACCTTATTGCTCTCTACAGTTACCTAAAAAGAGGTTGTAGCAAGGCTGGTGGGTGCTGGTCTCTTCTCCCAAATTACTAATGATAGGACAAGGGGAAATGGCCTCAAGTTTTGTCAGGTGAGGTTTACATTGGATCTGAGGAAGAAATTCTATCCTGAGAGAGTGGTTGGGCACTGAAACAGGCTGCCCAGGGAGGTGGGAGAGTCACTGTCGCTGGAGGTGTTTAAAAAAATTAATAGAGAGAGCACTTGAGACTGTGGGCTAGTGGTTAGAGAGATGTTGGGATGAAGGTTGGTCCTTTCCAGAGATGATGATTCTATGATGCTCAACATATACAATATATTCAGTTTTCCTGCAAAAACTACACCAGTGGATATCTGGAACGTATGAGATATGCAGCAGAGAGTCTATCTGTATGTTGCATAAAA
The DNA here is from genome assembly GCA_013400115.1 of Rhinopomastus cyanomelas. Lineage (NCBI taxonomy): Eukaryota > Metazoa > Chordata > Aves > Bucerotiformes > Rhinopomastidae > Rhinopomastus > Rhinopomastus cyanomelas. Next base: position 11,148 of record VXBP01000240.1, on the reverse strand, counting down.
TATAAAGGTCTTTCTAGGCTTGCAGTATAATTACAATACACATGGCATAAAAGGCAAACTATTAACACTAGGAGAATAAGGGGGGGGGGGAAAGCAGTAATGTAATATGAAAATAACAGGTTAACGAAAACATTACCAGAAATTTAGGGACACACGTGAGAAGCATCAGCTTTCTCCTGTTACTGATCCTGTGCATTAGTCATGAAGACACAATAAAAGCCTGTTAGCCACCAAGATGCCAGATTGGAGAAAAGTTGCTTTTGAATATAAAGATTTGGTTTTTCCTCCTGGTGTCACTACAGGGCTGAGTCGAGGTTGAGAGTCTTAAGTATCTGCTTCTATGTTTTGAACCTGTTTCAAGACTTCTTACTGAAACACATTGCAAATGTAAGAGAAAAAAAAATGCATCCTTGCCTCTAAATTATTGATAAATATTTTTGCCAAAGTCTACATTTCTGAAAGGTCTTTTCTATATTCAGCTCTTGAGGAACAACAAATACACCATTTCTCCTCCCACCCCAAACTCTATAGTTTCCATTTCATTTCTATTTATACCAGCATGTCTTTACATATAGGAAGAATAATTTACTCATTTGAAAGCTCGTTAAGGAACTCAACACGTGTTTATTGCTCCTTTAGAGAATCTACTGCCCTGTGTATACATAGGAGTCTTTACTTTTCTATAGCATGTTTGAATGAAGAATTCTCTGCTTAATTTTTTTTCCTCATGATTTCTATTGGATAACTTAAAATAGCCAATGTAGAAGCATGGCATCTATGGACTGTAATTTTGAAAGCACATGGACCTTCACTTCAACATAGAATCACAGAATGCTAGGGGTTGGAAGGAACCTATTCAGATCCTCTAGTCCCACCACCACTATCAGAGCAGATTCTTCTAGAGTAGGTCATGCTAGAACACATGCAGGTGGGCTTTCACTGTTTCCAGGGCCAGAGATTCCACAACCTATCTGGGCAGCCTGATCCAGTGTTCTGTTACCCTTACTATGAACAGGATTTTCCTCATCTTCAAACTCAACCTCTTACGTACCAGTTTATGCCCATATCACTGGGCACTACAACGGCAATCTGGGGTGGATCAGATTGGGGGTGGTTAGCCAGGAGAACTGGGAGGAGTTCTGGGCCTTTTACTTAAAGAGAGAGATGGAGGGGCTGGAGTAGAGCAGGTCCAGAGGAGCAATGAGGCTAGGGAAGAGACTAGAGGGAAAGGCTGATGAGGAGAGGATTTTGAGCCTGGAAAAGAGGAGACTCCGAAGGGACCAACTCCCAGAAGGGAGGCTGTAGTCAGGTGGGCATTGGGCTCTTCTCCCAGGCAACCAGCAGCAGGCCGAGAGGGCAGGGCCTGAAGCTGCCAGGGGAGGGTTAGGTTGGATGTTAGGAAGTCCTTCCTCACAGAAAGGGCGATCAGACACTGGAATGGCCTGCCCAGGGCAGTGGTGGGGTCACCATCCCTGGAGGTGTTTAAGGACAGACTGGATGTGGCACTTAGTGCCCTGGGCTAGCTGATGTTGTGGTGTCATGTCCTTGGCTGGACTTGATCTCAGAGATGTACTCCAGCGTCAATAATAGCAATAAATCAATAACAATCAAGACTGAGCTAAAACAAATGGCTGACTTCATCACAGACTATCCCTGAACTCTCCAACTTATGAAACCAAGTTCAGTACTGACTTTCACAGAGAGCAGAACTTTTATACAATGAGTATATAATGAAGAACAACAGAAAATACTGGTAGTGTTTGGCTGTAAGAGCTGTTCAGAAAAAAAAAAAATAACAAGGTTCAATGACTAGAAAGGTCACAGTGCAACACCAGGAAGTCCCTGGTTCCCAATCTTGAATGATTGATTTGCTCCTATATGTATACCTATAAAAATGTGTGTGAGGCTTTGGAGTGATAAAGAAAAGCACTGCTGTAAAACAAACAGTTGCCACAAAAGATCACAACTTGATCTCCACACCAATTCTTACATGCCTTTCACCGTCTTTAACAAAACCTCTCAACAACCCAACTGATATATATTTTTGCCAAGATGAGTGTTTTGTTTGCCTCTACAAATCATCAAGATGATAAAACTTCTTACTATCCACCACTACTGATAAATCAAATTTGGAATAACTATAGTTATCTCTTTAAGAGATTTGGATTCCTTGTTTCATTCAAGATTTTAAGTTGGGGAGTTCAGGAAATTTTCAGTGATAACCTGAGAAGTGATTGTCCAGTAACATCTTTGATGACAGGTTCACTAAAGCCCTGATGTAAGAAAACATTTCTTCCTTGGACTTGGCAGAGCTGGCATAAGAACGGATTGTACAGTGTATTGGAAAGGACAACGACCTACTTTGCCTGCGTTACAATAACTCTTGTCACCAGTCATATTTCCTCTTCTAAGCACAGTCAGTGCCTAGCAGGCATTTTTCAAGTCAAGTCTCAGTCCTTACACCAGTAAGAGTGGACAGGCTGGAGGAAGACCAATCTCTCTGGCTTCCACATCAGCCAAGAAATAAAAAGAGGCAATGAGTAAGCATTGGCGTTACTGGAATTGACTAATGACAAAACAGGCAGGCAATCCACTGTGGAAGTGCAATGGCACACACATACTTCATGGGATACACTTCCACAGTCTATGTGCAATACACACATGAGGAACACTCAGATAAGAAGCAGTAGCATATCCCCCCCTATATTATTCTTTCTCATACAGTTTCTATCTTCTGGGACAGGTAGGTGTAAAAAAACTGTAAAACTGCATCTCAAGCAATACTGGGGTCTGCACTGAGTGTCTCAGGGTCAGAAGCTAGAGAAAACAGAACACAAAAGCTCACATATCTGATAAAGTATGCAGTTTCTGTGGGCAATAGATAAGCTTGGGGGTTTCTTCTTTCAAAGTATCTCAGCACTGCTCAGGAAAAAAGAAGTGTGCATCTTTCAAGCAGTCAAAAGACTTTAAGTAGCTCTGATTTAGAAAAGGGGAACTAGTACAGATCATAACATCACAACCATCCAAAATTATAATTCAGATTTCATGACATACTGTCAGTAAGACTGGGTGGACATTAAGCAAGCTAGTCTTGTATGAAGACTTTTACAGAATCACAGAACAATAGGAATTGGAAGGGACCTTGAAAGATCACCCAGTCCAATCCTCCTGCCACAGTAGGATAACCTAGATCAAGTCCACAGGAACATGTCCAGGCAGGTTTTAAACATCTCCAGAGAAGGAGACTCCACAGCCTCCTTGGGCAGCTTGTCACCTTCACTGGGAAGAAGCTTCTTCTCATATTGATGTGGAACCTCCTATACGGAACACCCATTGGCCCTTGTCCTATCATTGGATGTCACTGAGCAGCAGAGCCCGGCTCCATCCTCCACATCTTTATAAACATTTATGAGATCACCCCTCAGTCTCCTCTTTTTTTTTTCCAGGTTCAAGAGACTCAACTTGCTCAACCTTTCCTCATAAGAGAGATGTTCCACTCCCTTCATTATCTTTATGGCTCTGTACCAGACTCTCTCAAGCAGTTCTGTGTCCTTGACTGAGATATTAGACCTACAAGCACTAAGTAGTAACTTCTGCAAACATCTGCATTTTAAAGCTACGGACCTGTAATTTAGAAGAGACAATACTTCTGGAATCAACAAGATGCTTAGGCTACTGGAACATAAAATAAGAAGATAATTTAAAATATCTGCTGGGCTACTGAGGAGTGACCTAAGCGATTCCTACATATTCTAAGATAATGGTGCAGAGAAAGTAAAAACAGATTCATGACAAACCTTGTTGTAAACTAATAAGAACTCAACGGGTTTCAAGATAAGTCTGAGGACTCAGATTTTGTACGTGTTGAAATTTAAATACGGATCAGAAAGGAACAAGTCCAAACTAGAGAGGAAGGAGTGGAAAAGAAAGGTCTGAACAAGTTTCTCACTTTTTCCTGGCATGCAATCCCGCTTTTCTTTGCGTTTCAGAGTTTCCTCATCTGAGAAAACCAAACTGCATCTAGCAAAGCAGGCTTGTTTACAGTCCTACATTACAGATAAAGAAACACAAAGGAAGATTTTCATGTCATTTTGCCAAAAGCGTTACAGAAAAGCTCTATATTCTTACATTACCATTTCTAGTCTTTTCCTCCTACATTGGTTACATTGGTGAGATGTCCAAGATAAATGTTATCTTCACTCACTGGAAGTCTCAAATCTTGCTTTAAGTAACAGGGTGCTAAAAATACTAAGACAGAGAGGGCTAGCTAGGAAGTTTTTTATGAAAACAACTTCTCTTTTGATTAAAAGCTAAGTTTCTTGACTGTAACTCTCCACTTCTGACCCAAGACCATACTGTGTTGCTCCCACCAGGTCCATCATGAGCCTTTTCTCCCCATATTGTTGCATTTTCTTCTGTTTGATTCCTCTTTTGAATTGTAGCAGTCCGTGAACTGCTTAGCGAGTCCCCCAATTTCAGGGGATGGATTCTTGTCTTTGATAACACCAAAATAACTAGTTTGTTCCCTGAAGCAGTAGATAGGCAGGGTGTCTGCAGTCTTTTGGCGAGAGCTGCCTGAGTATTCTCTCCCTGTGATGATCTAGCCTGAGTCCCTGCTCATTGCAAGGGGTTGGACAAGATAACCTTTGAAATGTAACGGAACCCAAAGCATTCTGATTCTATGATAACTACTAACCTGCTCAGGTGCAACTTGTTTCCCAGAAGTATGAAATAGCTTCATCCTCTGAGTTATTCCCTAAAGTAGAACCACTCACGTACCTCCTGGGCTTCTTGTGTAACTGTACTACTAAAGTCCTTTTTGTTTATTCAGAGAACTTGCAACAGCAACAAAGCCACACCATTGAAAACATGGCAAAATTCTTCACAGACCTTCATCAACACCTGATGGCTACCCCTTTTTTAAAGCATGGAGTTGTTCAAATCCAAATGCAAGATGTGCTATGAAAATAAAGACCAGAATTGCTTCCAATAATACAGATTATTACTTCTCACAACATAAGGCTGGAAAAGAAAGCGGAAATTACAGCACTGCCAGGCTCTTCTCATATAGGACAAGGGGCACTGCCAGGCTCTTTTCATATAGGACAAGGGGCAATGGGTGTCAGCTGGAACATGGGAGGTTCCATATAAATCTGAAAAGGAACTTCCTCATGGGCAGGGTGACAGAGCACTGGAACAGGCTGCCCAGGGAGACTGTAGAGTCTCCTTCTCTGGAGAGGTTTAAAATTTGCCTAGACATGTCCCTGTGCGACTTGATCTACGTTATCCTGCAGTAGAGCGGGGATTGGACTAGATGTTCTTTCAAGGTCCCTTCCAATCTGTAATGTTCTGTGATTCTCTGACACAAGCCAGCATCTTCATTCCTCATAGCACAGCCCGTCCTGAAGCGGTCCCTTAGCAATGTGCAACTATATCAGGGTCTGAGTGAACACCAAAAAAAGTGATAATTAAGTAATTAAGAACCATCTTGCTCTTCAGCCCATGATCTGCTTGATGTATGCAGTGAGACTAACACATTACCTCCTGTGACGTACAGGATCTCATACAGCCTCCAACAGTGTTGACAGTGTGTTGTGGTTTGAAAATTGCTAGCGTTTTCAAACATACAGCAGTTCTGCTTTCATGAAGAAGAAAAGAAAAGGAGTTGTTTTGTTTTGGAGGACCCCTCCCCCCGCAGGGGACTTGTCCTGGGGGAAGGTGTCACTTGGTCCTGGACCTGCCCCGGATGTCCGTGTTGGGTTAGCCTATGAAAAAGCAGAGCGGGCGGTTTGTTTAGAAAAAAGGTAGGAAGTAGGAGAAGAAGAAGAAGGAGGAAGTATGTAGCCCGCTCGTGTGTGCTGCAGGCCCTCTTGGGCTGCGGCTTCTCAGCCGAGCGCCCCCCGCTCCCCCGCCCCGTCCGTTCTCGGGACGGTGGCGGGGAGGGGGGAAGGGCACGGGATGCGGCTCGGCCGCGGCTTTTCAGCGATTGCAGCCGCTACTGCGGGAAGAGCAGATGCCCCGTGTTCGCGTAGCCCCATGTCCTCGGCCGGACTGCCAGCTGTGATTCACCTCGGGCTCCAGTAGCGCCGATGTGCCGCGGTCTGGAGACGCACTTGTAAGCTCTCCCCGCCCCGGCGCTAGCTGTGAAGTTTGCCGCAGGTTCTCCAGTGGCTCCGCTGCTTTTGGAATGGAGGACGCGCCGGTTTGCACCGCTCCCCGTCCAGTAATGGACAGCCTTCGCGTCTGCCGCGGTTCTTCAGTGGTCGTGGGAAGACCCTGATTTGTGCCGCTGTGCCCCCTGCTCCGCGCAGCCCTTTTGCCTCGGGCCTGAACCTGACACCATGATCCGGGCGATCTGGGAAAAGCAAGACTGCGTGCAGCCACCTCCCACAGCGCAGCTTCAGCATTTTGGTAACGTTGTGGTATGCTGGGGTGCCCCCTCTTCCCCCCTGGAGCTGAGACAGGAGGAGAGAAGAGAGGAGAGGGCCTTGAGAATCCTCTCGGCCTACTGTGGAGTGTGGGCGTTGCCCTGTTGATCCAGCGATGAACGTGCCTCCATTTTGGATCCCCCACGTGACTGGGACTGAGCGATGGACCGCTGCCATTTTGGAGAGACTGGTCAACGGGAAGAGAAGCTGTGTGTCATTTCCTGCCGCTGAGGAAGACTGGGGGTGCTTTTAAGTTTGGGGGAGGTCCCTTCGTGCATAGTTGGAAAGCCGAAGGATTTGAGACTCCTTAAATCTTGGATCGGGAGGACAGAGACAGGGGCTTGTAGTGTAGCTGAGTTGAGTTGTAGTTGCCCAGATCTCTTAGGTCGGAAGGACAGAGACAGGGGCTTGTAGTGTAGCTGAGTTGAGTTGTAGTTGCCCAGATCTCTGTCGTGACCCAAGGCCCAAACAATAGTGACTTCCCATAGTATTTTCCTCAGATAGTGTAATGGCATGTTTGACGCAGTTTCTAGGTTTGTGTGCACCAACTTGCTGGTTTTTATTTGTTTTATTCTTTTTGTTTCCTTTTTTTTCTTTGTCTGTATACAGTTAGGTTAATAAACTTTTATCCAGTATCCTAAGCCATTCATTGTCTGGCAAATTTGTCCGAGATGTCATCGAGACCTTACTTGCTAAAATTAGTGGAGAATCCCCAACCCGCTACACAGTGGCACACTCCATGTGCAGGAGGCAAAGAAATATTAATTGTAAAGCACAACTGTGACATAACTGCAGAGCCAATTACCTACACCTAAAGCAAGCCAGGCAACACTGAATAACTTCTTTTGTCCTCTCATTTGGCAGCCACTTGTTTTCAATTTTTCCCCTGCTAATAGCAACAAAAACCACAAATGCTGTTTCCAGCAAAAGCAGGGCACTGACACTCCAGTTATGAATTACAAGTTTACTACTCTGATGACCTCATTCTCAAGTTTTCTTTAAGTAATCCACTCCTAAGAGAATGTTCTGGGACTGACCATGTAATTTACACCCGGGCAAAGTGTAAATGATAAGATTCCAGCACTGTTTCACACAAGGAGATAATTACAATCTAACACAGTTTTGCATCCACTGTGAATAGGTGTAAATAACTAAAGACGACATGTGTTTATGGGAAACAGTGAGTAACTTAGAATCATAGAACCATTAGGGATTGGAAGGGACCTCAAAAGATCATCCAGTCCAACCCCCCTGCCACAGCAGGATCACCTAGACCAAGTCATATACTCAGTCAGGGTTAGAAGGGACCACAGGATCATCCAGTTCCAACTCCCCTACCATTGGAGGGACACCCCACCCTAGACCAGGCTGGCCAGAGTCTCATCCAGCCTCGTCTTAAACACCTCCAAGGATGGGGCCTCCACCACCTTCCTAGACAATTCTCACGGTGAAGAACTTCCTCCTCACAGCCAGTCTAAATCTACCCATCTCCAGCTTTGCTCCATTCCCCCTAGTCCTGTTGCTACCTGACATCCTAAAAAGCCCTTCCCCAGCCTTTTTGTAGGCCCCCTTCAGATACTGGAAGGCCTCAACGAGGTCACCTCAGAGCCTCCTCTTCTCCAGACTGAACAGCCTCAACTCTGTCTGTCTTCATAGGAGAGGTGCTCCAGCCCTCTGATCATCCTCGTGGCCCTCCTCTACACACACTCCAGTACATCCACATCCTTCTTGTAATAAGGACCTCACCAGAGTGGAGTAGAGTGGAAGAGTCACCACCCTTCTAATGTGGAACTTTCTTCCACATTGTGCCCTTAGTCCTTTTAGAGGCTAAACAGACTTCATACCAACATGCCAAAAATCCCCAAAAAAAGACACATCAAGCTATACTGTAAAAATGTTAAAGAAAGATTATTAGGGCTTTTTTTTTTTCAGTTGTGATCACCCTGATATAGTTACCTAGAGGGATTTATTTGCTTCATTAGTAATATTACAAGAAGAATGAAGATAGAAACAACGCTCAACCAAATGCTGGTTTTTCCTCTGTTGACTCACACATTCTACACCATAATAAGAAAGAAGATTCACCTACCTGTTTCTCCATTTCATCAAGACACAAAAAGTTGTGGAAGCTTATTGTGAGGCAGGCTAGTAAAGTTTTCATGAACATTCTTTATCCTCCTGCGGACCTCTCCTGTTTAAAAAGTGTTCTAGCAGAGGCAGGGAGGTGCTTCCAGAAAAGCTGCACCTCCTGCTTTGTGCTGCAGGTCCTTGCCCCTCACAGCTGCTTACTATCTCAGATTAGCTGAGCAATTAAAAAACTAAACAGATCACTGCATCTGCAGAGAACCATTTAAGAGCAGTGCCCTCCTAATCTGGATGAGGTCTTTGAGAGGAACTCCCTACAAAACAAAGGGTCATGGAGATTTTGGTCTGAACAAATGGGTTTGTCTGCTGAAGCATTTTATTTGCGTTTTGACCAAGCTATTTTAGTCTCTTGGGAAGGGTACAGTTTGCAGAGCTTACTGCAGATAACTCAGTAACCACCAGAAGGTGGCTGACTGCACAAGATCAATACGCATTTGCAGGAGGTTTGGATTGCCAGGTCTGCACACCTTGTTTCCATTACAGGAGGTCTGAGGGTCCTGACACACCACCAGCTCCAGGATGCAATCAAGCTCTGACTCAGGCGACTACATTAAATTCCATCAGTCAGATGGATATGATGACCCCTCCCAGTGTGCAGCAACAATGGAAATTAAGTAGCTCAAATACTAAGACAACTAATATGCTGCTCCACAACTGCAAACAAAAGGCTGATAGAATCATCACAGTCTGAGCTAGTGGTTTCCACAAAATCTAATACAACTCAGCTGTCTCTGAGTCCCACCAGCAGGGCAGCTGATCAGGAGTATTCACTTCCAAGCTGAGTTAATAGGACAGCAACTGAGGAAAAAGTCTTATTCAGGAGAATGAAGCTAATTCCTTCACTGATAAGTTTTTTCTTTATAGAAGTGGGAGCTAACTATGACAAAGTCAGAGAATAATCTAGTTTGGAAAGGACTTCTCGATGTCAAGAAGAACCTTGCCTTCTTCATCCCTTCTTCATCCTTGAAGAACCTTCATCCCTCTTGCCAACACACCATCGCTTCAAGCTAAGGGAGCACTAGAATAGGACATCAATTGCAGGTCAACATCACAAGCCTTCTCCAGGCTTGGAGTGAAAATCCTGCACCATCTCATCAGCTCTGAGCAAGCAGTTAAGAAACCAACGCCCTTTCCCATTTTGTGCTGTTCAAGTACTTGGTGGAAGTTTCAGACAGAATCCTTAAACAATACTTGAACTAGATGATCTTTTGCGGTCCCTTCCAATCCGTAATGATTCTATGATACTTATCAAATAATCTCAACTACTCTCCAACAGTTATTAATTATGTCTTTAAATAGAACTGGACATACACTGTATTCTACAGTACCACTATTTATAGTTATATTTCTTGAGCAATTACTGCCTTTTGAGAGGGATAACTTCAAAGCACAACTACCAAAATGTCTTAGAGAAAGCAGCTTTCTCCACACACATATCTGTTATAAAGCCTTTCACTGAAACACCTTGGGCAAGCAGAGAGAAAGTATAAGCACAGGCAAGGGCAATTTACCATATTTCTTCAGGCTGTGTAAACACAAGAGGACTTTCTTTAAGTCATTTACTCAGCTGTAATTATTCTGATCTTGTATTAAGAAAGCATGTGTAGGAAGTGTTTTTTCAATCAAATGATCAGGAAAGATAATCCGATGTGTTCTACACCCAGTGTCGCAACTAATTCTCTTAATCTTCAGCTTTACTCCTGTTAAAAGCACTGAAATGTTGTGAGCTATACCTCGTTCTGCTGTAGGTGTTGGTTTGTGTATCACCACTGCACCACAATAAAGCATTGCCTCAGTTATATGTGGTGCTGAGAATGATAGCAAAGACTGTTAATGCTTTTACTGCATTTAAACCGATTGTATTGCCCGACAGACTCTTCTTCCGTAGGCAGTCCACCTACAAAAATCTGTTGTGATGACTAAGTTATGAAATAAAGAATGATACAACACGACAAGCATTTGGAACATACTAATGAAAACATATGCAATCCAAGTCAAAATATGCCTAGAGCAAAATTTTGCCACAGTGTTTATTAATTAGGAAAGCGACATCAGAGATGTGATTTGGGTACACACACCATGTGTCTTTCAGTATGTCACAACAGACAGAACATTTTCTAACCAGCTTGCCTTCAAGTAAGACTTTAATAAGATAACGAATCATAGAATTGTTTAGGTTGGAAAAGACCTTTAAAATCAGATTGTCCAATCATCAACCTCTCTACAAAGCCCACTGAGAAATCCTGTCCCTGAGCTCCATGTGGACATGATTTTTCCACATGTTCAGGGATGGTTATTGAACTGCTTCCCTGGACAGCCTGTTGTAAAGCCTGATGGCCCTCTCAGTAAAGTTTTTCATAATGTCCAACCTAAACTTTCCCTGGTGCAACTTGAGACAATTTCCTCTCATGCTATCAGTTGTTACTTGTGAGAATCCTCACCTCTCACACCAATCCTTTCAGGGAGTTGTAGACAGCAATAAAATCTCACCTCAGCCTCATTTTCTTCAGAATAACCAGCTCCAGCTGGTGGTTGGGGGGTGTTAGCAGATCAAGAGAAGTTCTTCTCCCCCTCT